>CAUYUJ010014348.1:40000-44435 GCA_963575745.1 Prorocentrum cordatum | reverse complement strand
GTAGGAGTAGGAGGAGGAGCAGGGGGAGGAGGAGGAGGAGGAGGAGGAGGAGGAGGAGGAGGAGGAGGAGGAGGAGGAGGAGGAGAAGCAGGAGGAGGAGGAGGAGGAGGAGGAGGAGGAGGAGGAGCAGGAGGAGGAGGAGGAGGAGGAGGAGGAGCAGGAGCGGGAGCGGGCGCGGGAACAGGAGGAGCAGCAGACAGTGGAGAGCGGGGGCGGCGGCGCAGCGGCGCCGCCGCCTCGCCGCCCTCTCCCGCGGCATATTTGTCGGGGCCCAGCAGGTTGGGCCTTGCAAGCCGGGCTCTAGCTAGGCCTCCTAGATGGGGTCGGGGCGCCTGCCCGAGGGACAGGGCTCAGCACCCCCTCCCGCTCCCTGCGGAGCAAGACGCGGGCACTGCGAGAGACGGGCGAAGCGAGGCTCGGACGAAGGGCGGCCCGGGCCAGGCGAGACCCAGGGGAAACGAGTCCGCTCCCTCTCCAAAGCCCGCCTCTTCCTCCCCTGCTCTGGGCCTCCCAGGGGGGGTCGGAGCAAGGCGGGCCTGTCTCTCCACAGGGGGAACATTCCCGAAATATACAAGAAAATCGTATGGGGACGATGTTTTGAACATTTTGTTGCATTTTTGCGGTGTACTTTTTCAGGCTATGTTGTATTTTTCGTTAAGAGTCCGCCTGTAGGGGGACAGGCCCGGCCTAACTCTAGGCCTCCTAGATGGGGTCGGAGAGTAGATGGGGCCGGAGGATCGCGCCGCATCGCCGATGCCTCGGCGATGCGGCTCGATGTGGGGCCTGACATTCTCCACGCCGGCATCGCCGATGCATCGGCGACGCGCCGCGATCATTCGACCCCCCCTACGCCGACCCCATCCAGGAGGCCTCCATGCAAGCCAGGCTCCTGCCAGATCCGGCGCGAGAAAGCGGAGGGTGGATGCCTATCGCGTGTCGGCCCACGGTTGCAGTGCTCTGGGGCGTGCCAGCGCCTTGGTCAGGCAAAGTCCCAAGCTCTTGTCGCTGGCTCTGGGCTGGCGTTTAGTCGGGCGTGTCCCTCTACAGGAGGAATATCCCACTGTACTCAAAAAATAACGATGTTGAGCAATTTTTCAATATTCCTAGAATATTGCTGCAGTACTTTTCAAACTTTCGTCCAACATCCGCCTGTAGGGGGGCATGCCCGACCTAAGCCTGGCGCTCGAGGCTCGGCTGCCACGTGCCGCCAGGCCTGGCAGCAGGGGCGGAGCTGCACGCTGCACGGTGGGGACCTGGGAAAAACGAATGCCCCTGTGCCAGGCCAGAAGATTACACCAGAGCCTCTCATTCTAGTCCTCCCTCATTGAGGGGGTAGGGTTAAGTCGGGCGCGTCCCTCTTGTCCCCCCAAAAATATGGGGGCGATGTTTCGCGTTTACTCTTTGATTATTCCCTACCTAGGCTCTGCCTAGAAGGGTTCTTACTCGGTATGCTTAAAGGGCCGGGCAGTGTTCCACGCGCCCCCTGGCATCCGCCCTGCGGTTCCCCCAGTTGCGCCCCCTGGGTTCACCCAGCTTAGCTTAGCTAAGCTTAGCTTAGCTTAGCTTAACTTAGCTTATATCATATGAGCTTAGCTTAGCCTAGCTCAGCTTAGCTTTGCCTAGCCTAGCCTAGCTTAGCTTAGCTTAGCTTAGCTTAGCTTATATCGTATTAGCTTAGATTAGCTTAGCTTGGCTTGGCTCAGCTTAGCTTAGCTTAGCCCAGTCTAGCTTAGCTTAGCTTAGCTTAGCTTAGCTTATCTTAGCTTAGCTTAGCTTAGCTTAGCTTGACATAGCTTAGCTTACCTTAGCTTAGCTTAGCGCAGCGCAGCATAGCGCAGCGCAGCAGTAGCACAGCATAGCATCGCATTGCATAGCCAAGCATAGCATAGCATATCATATCATAGCATAGCGTGGCATAGCACAGCATAGCATAGCATAGCAGTGCTTAGCATAGCACAGCGCAGCACAGCCTAGCACAGCACAGCACAGCATAGCATAGCATAGCGCAGCATAGCATAGGCATAGCATGGCATAGCATAGCATAGCGCTCCGTGGGTGCCAAGCAAAAGCAAAAGCAAAGGCAAAAATGAGGGCAACAGCGAAGGTAAATCAAAAGCATAGCATAGCATAGCATAACATAGCGCAGCATAGCATAGCGCAGCATAGCATAGCATAGCCTAGCCTAGCCCAGCATAGCATTGCGCAGCATAACATAGCATAGCATAGCATAGCATAGCATAGCATAGCATAGCGCAGCACAGCATCCACTAATGTTGCTTTCCTAGAGGCTCCAACTCCTAGGTAGGGTCGCACTGGGATATGTTTGGGGCACTTTGGGATTATTCTTTAATTTTCCTCACCAATCCGCCTGTAGGAGGACATGCCCGACCTGACGCCAGGCCAGGAGATTGCACCAGAGCCCCTCATTCCGGTCCTCTTCCACTGCGGGGGTGGGGGGATCTGTTCACCGCGGGGGGGGGTTGGCCCGGCGCTGTCCGCCGCGTCGACGGGGGAAGGCCCGGCGTCTCCCGCGGCAGGTGGGGGGGCGGCAGGCGGTGGGGGCGGCAGGTGTGAGGCGGAGGGGGGGCGGCTGGGGGGATCCACGCTGGTGCGGTGCTGGTCTGGACTGGTGGCTCAGAACTTTCTGGGCAGCCTTGACCTTGGACAAAAATGAGCCCTGGAGGCTCCTGGAGCGATGGCGTCTCTGGCCCGCTGCATCCAAGCTTTCGGGGCCTCATTCTGGGCCTTCTGGATGATTCCTTGGGGGGGGGGGGGACGGCGGAGGTGGAGCGGGGGAGGTGGAGAGTGAGAGGGGCGGAGGGCGGGGGCGGGGGGGGTTGTGGAGGTGGATGTGCGGAGGTGGAGAGTGAGAGGGGCGGAGGGGGCGGGGGCGAAGGGGAAGTGGAGGTGGATGGGTGGAGGTGGGGAGGGGCGGATGTGGGGAGGCGGAGATTCGGTGGCGGGGGGCACATGTTGGTCCGCAGGGGTCGAGCCCCGTGGGCAGGGGCTTGGGCTGCACGGCAAGTGGAGCATGCGAGACTGGCGAATTTTTTCCCACTAGCCCAGGCCTCACAAATGGGGCTGGAGTGCAGTCGGACCGAGGTATGAGATCGAGCTCGGTTGGAGGAGGGTACCCTAGTGTTCTTCGTGGTTGTTGGATGTTGCTGTGCATCCTGGGGAGGGTACCCTCAGATGTTCGGTTTGTTTTGACCGACAGAGGGTCGCATGTCCTTGAGGGAGCTTTTTCTGGCCCAGGTCCGGCTGCAGATTGGGGTCTGAAGATCGCGCCGCATCCCATATGCGTCGGCGATCCGTCGAGACCTGGTAGAGATGTCGCAAGTGGCACGACTCGGTGCGATTCGGCGCGACTCTTCCCCATCCCGACGTCGCAGATGCATCGGTGATGCGGTACGATCCTCCGAATCCATCTGGTCCGACCCCATTTCGGAGCGCTTGAATCAAGTGTTGGCAGTAGTCCGCGCCGACAGCCCACTTGTGCATCCATCTTTGTCTTTAGGTCGTGCGCAGGCCCTCTGCATCTTTGTCTGGCGATGCAGATGGGCAGGTGGTCGCCCAGTCAGAGAACCCCTGTGAGCCACAACTTCTGCCGCAAGATTTGCACGGTGAAATGTCAGAGAGAGACGCGTTTCGTGAACGATTGCCTGTGACAAATCTTTGGACACGTCGGAGCCGCTTCCCACCCAAGAGAAACCAGTGTGAAGCGCCTGGAGAACGTGGGGGGGGAGGGTCGGATACCCGCGTCGCCTTTCTAAACTGACCCCCCCCACTTCCACGCAAGGGGGGGTTCGAATCGCCAGCCCTCCCGCCCCCCCCGTCCCCTTGACAGAATTCCATAATAGAATCCTACGATGGCCGGGTCCCTTTGAAAGCATCCCAGTCGGGATCGATCCAAGTGTAAACGAATCCGATCATAGCTGGATCCAGCTCTCATTGAATCTGACTCGGGCTCGTTTCAGCTCCAAAATGAATCCGATTTTACCTCGGTTAATCTGCAATAGCAGATTAACCAGGTTCGAGCCAGCTCTAAGAGAACTCTGTCGTATCTGGATCCAACTCGACTTGAATTCTAGTCAGATTCGATTCATGTCTAACAAAATCCTACTACAGCTAGATCCAGCTTTTATTGCATCCCAGTGGGACCCGACCCCGCTCTAATCGGATCTTCTTCGGGCTCGATCCAGCCTTACTAGCATCCTACTGAGGCTCGATCGTCGTCGTCGTTGCCCGCCGACGCCAGCGCCGGCGCTCGCCGTCGTCGGTTGCCACTAGGGAGTGCTCCCGAGTCCGGACCACCACCACCCCTCCTTTGAGGCAGGGGGGGGGCCTGGTTCGACCCACCCACCCCATCCCAGCGTCTACAGAACGCGCTCGTTCACAACATTCCATAGCATCGCAGTTGGTGCGGCTCCGACTT
>CAUYUJ010014348.1:0-37500 GCA_963575745.1 Prorocentrum cordatum | reverse complement strand
AAGCCATTGAGGCACAGGTGGCTGCATCGTCGGCCCCCTGTGCTCTAGGGCCGGCCATCCGTTAGTTGCCAGCAAAGGTGCGCTCGGCAGGCGCCCGTGAAGGACTGCCATGCTCCTTGCGCGCTTACGCTGTCTTCCGTGTATGACTCTCTCAGTTTGCTTCAGGGTCTGGTATGGAGAGCTCTGGGCGTTGCCCACTACGGTATGGTCTTGGTACACATTGCGACTAGAGCCTTGCGCGCACCTCGCGCGCGTCTGGATTTTAGCGCAGTCCTTGGCGCTGTGATGAAGCGCAGGTGCGCCAGTCCTGAGCCTCCCCCTGTCCTCCTCCCCCGTACTTTCGAATCGTCTCGATCCATGTTCCTGGAGAAAAAACACCAGGGCGAGATAGGGAGAGGGGAAGGGGCAAGCTAGGTGCGCTCGCGCCTCGTCTGACATCCCGTCCCTTCCTCCCATCCCTTTGCACGGCAGTGCTGTCTGCTGGATCCGCGGGCGCGTGCCATGGCCGACCTGCGGCTCCCGCGGAGATCGCACCGTGCGGTGCGAAGTCGGATGAAGGGGGGCTGCGTGCACGGGAGGAGGAGCAGGAGGAGGAGGAGGCGGAGGCGGAGGAGGAGGAGGAGGAGGAGGAGGAGGAGGAGGAGGAGGAGGTGGCGGGTGAGCAGGAGGAGGAGCCGCTCATCCTCCTGCTCTCGGGCGGAATTCCTGAGCATCGGCGGTTCCACGGGCGCGCTGGGCGCGGCTTCTGGAGCGGACAGGGCCACGTTGACAATGGAATCCATGGATCCATCCCTCTGCCTTAGGGTCATGCACTGGCATTACCAGATGCAGGAGTACATGGGGGCCATACGGCGGGGTAGGTGCAGATGTTCTGCTCCCCCAGAGCGGGAGCAAAAGGACGGGGACGAACAGCAGCAGCAGCAGCAGCAGCAACTGAAGCGGAAGTATCGGGATCAACAGGACAACCAGGGGAAGGCGGAGGGGGGTAACTGAGGGGGCGGCAGCGATGAAGAAAGGCTCGGATTCAGAAAAGCAGTCCGCGCTGGGGTGAGACGAGCAGCAGCAGCAGCAGCAGCAGCAGCAGCAGCAGCAGGAACTGCAGCGGAAGCATCGGGATCCACAGGAGGACCAGGGAAAGGCAGAGGAGGGGAAACGAGGGGGGCGACAACAGTGGAGCGAGACCCAGATCCAGAAGCATGGCCCTCGTTGGGGCGAGAACGCCACTCTGAACGACGGGGGCCAAGCGCCGATCCGAAATCGAGGCCCACGGTGCAGCGGGAGCACCTTTTTTGAAGCACCGAGCACCATCGGACTGCAAAACACCACAAGGAGACACACAATGCTTGAAACCCGGTGCGTGTGTGACCAAAAAACAGCACGCGAAAGAGGCGGGAGGGGAGGGACAGGTGAGGGAGGGGGGAAGAGGGAGGGATCGAGGATTGAGGGGGACTCAGATCTTCAAGGAGGTTCATTGGAGGCTCTTGGGAAGCCCTACTGGAAGCCGTTTGAAAGTTTATTGGGGCTTCTGGGGGATTCGGGCGAATGTGGGTCGTCGTGGGGGCCCATTCGAGGCCGGCTAGTGGTTCCGGCCTCTGCAGGGCCTCTCTTGGGGCTCTCTTGGTGCGTCTCGGGCCCGCATTTCTTGTATCGCCTGACGGGCGGCTTCGTCTTGCCCCCCCTCCCCCCTGCCACCCCAACCACCCCACATTGTTCAGGGCATTGTCTTGCATGTTGCGGAGTTGCTAATCTGATGCAGCTTCTCTGTAATGCGTCATTTTCGGTTGTGTCGAACTGCCTCGTCCGCACCGCGCGTCGAATCGTGGCGGGTATCGCGCGTGTCATCCTTTGTCTGCGCGGACGCCATTGCCTTGCTCAAGCCATCGAGGCACAGGTGGCTGCGTTGTCGGCTCCCTGTGCTCTAGGACAGGCCATCCTCTAGTTGCCAGCGAGTGTGCGCTCGCGATGCGTCCGCGAATGACTGTCATGCTTCCCTGCGCGCTCATGCTGTCCTTTGACTCTAATTCTTCCAGTCTACCTTAGGGTCCGGCTGGTATGGACAGCTCTGGATTTTGCCTAGCATGGTATGGTCTTGGTACGTTGCGACTCAAACCTCTCTTGCGTTTCGCGCGCGCTTAGGTTCTAGCGCAGGCCTTGGCGCTGTGATGAAACGCAGGTGAACCAGTCCTGGGCCTCTTCTTGCCCTCCTCCCTCCTCCTGGTCCGAATCGTTCCGAACGGCCATCAGAGGCTCGATTCATGGCCGCGAAAACCACCGAGAGGGAAAAAGGGAAACGGGAGGGACGGGTGAGGGAAGGGGGAAGAGGGATGGATCGAGGATCGAGGGGGACTCAGATCTTGAAGGAGGTTCATGGGGGCTCTTGGGAAGCCTCTAGGGCCCTACTGGAAGACGTTTGAAGGTCTCTGGGGGGCCTCTGGAGGGTTTCTTGAGGCGTATGTGGGGCGTCGTGGGGGCACCTTCGAGAGCGGCTGATGGTCCCGGCCTCTGCGGGGCCTTTTGGGGCCCTCTTGGTGCATCTCGGGCCCTCTTGGGGGGCATCCAGGGCCGTCTCGGTGCCCTCTTGAGCCGTCTTGAGGCCGTCTTGAACCGATCCTAGGAGCCAGCGCTGGGGCAGAGGTGACACCCAAGATTAGCTCAAGCGTGCCGGCATAACCTTGGACGACGACCTGGCATTTCCAGACGTCTTCCTTCGAATCGTTCTCATCATCTACCTCAGCCTCAACCTTCTTCTTCTTCCTGCTATCATTATTGGATTTCTGATCCTACCCCTTCTCAATCTTTCCAAGATAGGGTGGAGTACGATCTCAGAAGCATTCGAAGTGAACCTGGTTGGGCATCCAGGGTGGATCTGGAACGATCCGATATACGAGCCAGCGCCTGGGCAGCCGTGGCCCCCCAGCTTAGCTCAAGCGTGCAATTTGCGCCCCGGAATCGAGCTGCGAGGTGCCCCGCGGGGGCGGTCGTGGAAGCAGTCTCGAAGTCTCTTGGGGTGCCTTGAGGGGCCCCTTGGGGCCCATTGCGGGCCTCGCGAAGCGTCTTCCTGGCATCTTGGGGCCCTCTGAAGGGCCTCTTGGAGGCTCCTTTGGGGCTTGCTGGAGGCCTCGGCTGTCCTCTTGGGGCGGAGGGCCCGAAAAGTCAGTTCGACTCCCCCCTCGCGGGCCCCATCGGGGTCTCGTCTTGGAGCCCTCTTGGGCCGTCTTGGTTGCCCCTTGCACCATCTTGGGGCACTCTTGGGCAGTCGTGAAGTCCTCTTGGGGTCGTCTTGGGATCTCTGGGGGGGCCTCGTGGGCCGTCTTGGACGATATTGAGGAGCCCATAAGAGGGTGTGTTCAATTTTTGTGTGTTTCCCAGGTGATTGGCATGGCTGGGGCCTTTTGGTAGGCCTCTTGGAACCGTCATACAGTCGGGGCGCTAAACAAGGAACCCTTTTCGTTGGGGAGGGGCTCCGTGTTCCTTCATTGTTTCGCAGCTTGCCTTAGGTTTTCCTTAGGTTTCCGATGGGGAATCGAAGGTTAACTTATGGAAAAAGGGGCCTCGTTCCTTATTTAGGGTTCTTTAGGTCAACGCCCCGACGGTAGGGCGTGATAGGCAGCCTCGGAAGCGCCGGGAGGAGCTCCTGCGCTGTCCTGGGCAGGTCTCGGGGGGGTCTCGGGGTGTCTCGTGGCGCCTTCCCGAGGCCGCCGACGGCCGCCCTGACCCACCTTGGGACCGAAAGGGCGCCACGACGGGGCGCAGCCTGGCCCTGGACTTAAAGTCGGGCCTGTCCCTCCACAGAGGGAAGATTCAAGAATAGGAGCAAAAATAGTCTGGGGACTATTTTTTGATCATTTTTCACAATTTTCGAATACTTGTTGAGTATTGCAGTGGCATTCGGCCAGTGCCGCCGATCCGGGGCGCTCCGACTGATGTGATCCTTCTTCGCCCTCGTCCCTCCTCTCTTTTTCCCGCCCCTCCTCTCACTCAGCATTTATCCAGTGGCCGTCGGCCTATCCCGCCACCGTGCGTGGGTGGTGGGTCAGAGGCCTCATGGATGCTGGTTGGGATCTCGTGGTTGGCGGGGACTTCTGGGGGCCTCTTGGGCGCCTCTTGGGGCTTCTTGGGGGCCTCTTGGGCCTCTTGGGGCCACTAGAGGGCCTCTTGGGGGTCTCTTGGGAGCCTCTTGGGGCTTCTTGGGGGCCTCTTCTGCGCCCCTTGGGGCCTCTTGGAGGCCTCCTCGGAGCCTCTTGGTGCGGGAGGGGTGGTACTCGAGTTCGGAACCCCCTCGGAGGCCACGATCCTTGTGAGGGGTGTCAAAAAACGCATCCGCCGGAAACTCGCACCCCCCCCCCCCACCCCCCCTTCCCCGGCAGAGCCACCCCGGCAACCCCCCCAGAGGCTGAGGCTCAGCCTCGAGGCTGTAGCTGAGACTCCTTGGAACTCACACGCCGGATCGGCGGATTTTTGTTCGTCGAAAATCCCCCTGTAGGGGGAGACGCCCGACTTAACCCTGGACCCCGACGGCTACACCTGGGTTACCAGGGGAGGGTTTTGGAGTGGTGTGCTGGCCTCGTGCCCGATGGCCCTGACGCCCGCTACAGTATAAGGCGTTCCTGGAATTGGAGGTTCGCGGATGAGATCGAAGCAGAACGGAGAGCTCCCCCCACCGGGACATCGTATCAGGTCGTGTCGCGTGTTCTTTCATGTCTTCGGGGCGAGAGAGAGGTGTCAAGGATGTCTTGGTTCATCCTCTTGTTCGTCTCATCGGGAATTGAAGATTCGAGTTTTCGGGAACTCGGGTTTGCCGCCGCATTCTGACGGTCCGAGCATACATTTAGACGGTTTTAGTTTCTATCTCAGATTTTTGGTCTCGTCATTTGTTTGACCGTCCCGTCGCGGGCAGGTTCGATTCCCCCAGACTCGTGTCGTACGTCTCCCCGATTCCGATTCCATTTGGGGGAGAGAGAGAGAGAGGAGAGAGACAGAGAGAGAGGAGAGAGACAGAGAGAGAGAGAAACAACAAACAAGTAAATAAAGAAAGAGAGATAGAGAGAGGGGAGGGAAGGGGAGAGGGAGATGGTCCCCGCGCGGTGCCTCGAACTGGATGCTCGGCCTCGAGACGGCCACGGCGGCGACCAGGCGAGTTTTCAGCAGCCCGTGCCGCGCACCCGTCGCGCCAGGAATGTCCCAATCCCTGTATCTGTTGTATGAGAGTGCTGCCGGCTATGCGCTCTTCCTGAAGAAGGAGTTCGAGGAGGCTGGAACGACCGAGCAGGTGCTCCTTGCCTCCCCCTTGCCTCGGCCAGCCACTACTCGCTCCCTGGTCTCGCGTCCTGCCCAGCCTAACGTTCTCACTTTGTCGATTCTGGCCTCCCGGATGGGGCCAGAGCAGATGAGGCGTTCCAAAAAGGACCTCGCCTTCGAGGATCGAAGGAGTTGTCATCTCTTCCTCGGCGGCAGGCGGCGGAATGTCAGCGGAAGCAAGACGAGGCCGCCTTCGCCGGCGGAAGCCTGCGGAAGGGCGGCGGAAGGCGGCGGAAGTTACACATGCGCCCCAAGAGAGGACAGCCTGTTTGGGTTCAGGGTTTCCAGGATCCGTTAGGGGGTCGGAGGACCGCGCCGCATCGCCGAGGCAGCCGCGCCGCGCGTCCCTGTGGTGGGGGTCGGCTGCAGCACCCGCCCGGCAGCCGTGACGACCGCCTCGTCCTGGACCCCAAAGACGCGGGCGGGCGGCCGGAGGGCGGCTTTTCTCGGCCGCGAGGGCGCGGGGCCGCGCCGGGGCCGCGCCCGGTCCCCGCCGGCCAGTCCAGGCCTCTCGGGGCCCCATGGGGGGCCTGGGGGGGCCCCCCGGGCCGAGGGCTCGAGATGTCCGCTCGGGGTCCCCATCGTGGGGCCCCCTGCTGGGGCCGCCTTCGGGCCCTGTTGGGGCCGTCTTCGGCGCCCGTTGGGCCGTCTTCGGGCCCCCTTAGGGGCCGTCATGGGGCGGTCTTGGGCCCAGACCCCCATCGAGCCTCCAGGCCTCGCAGATGGGGTCCGAGAAGCCGGGGTCGGAGGGTCGCGCCGCCTCGCGGATGCATCGCCGATGCGGCTCGATGAGGAGCCCGATCTGCTTCACGTCGACGTCGCCGATGCAACGCCCACGTCAGCGATGCGTCGCCGGTGCATCGCCGATGCTTCTCGGCCTCGAGGGCACCTTGGTATCGCTCGGATGTGTGCACTTTTTCTCTGCGGGGATGATTAAGGAGCATCCTGGATCATCCTGCGTAAAAACCACGCACGACACCGAAAAAAACACAGGGAATGGACGTCCGAGCGATGGCCAGGCACGGGGTGTTCGTCGCGGAAAGGCTCGCCATGAAGTGCGTCGGCTGCGCCCGATCTGTGTTAGCCGGTCGGAGGTGTCCCGACCCCCTCGATGTCGAAGGAGAAAAACTTGCACACCCGGCAAAAACCCGAATAAGGACGCGCGACTTTGCTCAGGGTACCCTTGCGTCCTTGCTCTTTCTTGCTCTTGCGTCCTTGAGGTTTTCGTCGTCCGCCGCTCCAGAAATCCCAACTTCGGCTTCCAAGGGTCTTGCGTCTTTACCGCGCGTCCTTATTAGGGTTTTTGACTGCACCCGTCAACTGTTTGCACTCCGCTCGGATTTCTTGGATCCGCGCTGGGCCCCCCTGGCGGCGCCTCCAGCGCCGCCCCTGGAGCGCGCGGCGCGCCAGGGAGGGGGGTCCAGCGCAGATCCGAGAAAACCGCGCGGAGCGCCAAACATGTTCACACCGATCTTTCTTTTGTCAACCGAGCCGGGAAAACATCGCGACGCAAGGCTTTTCGCGGTTTTCGGCCCCATGGGGGCCCTCGTCAGTCCTCGGGGCCGACGAAAAGCTCGGGATGAAGAGCCGGTCCCGAGGAGTGGGTCGAGGCCTCTCGGGGTCGACGTCATGAAAAAAACAAGACGTCGGGGGTCCGGGTGGGTCAACCTCAGGGGCAACGGTTGGGGGGGATAGGCGTATGGAGGACGCATCGACCCCCAATCGCCGGTTGATCGCCGACAGGGGCCCGCTAACGCCAACCTGCCCAGCGACGTCCGGATGCACGATCGGGGGCTTGGGCCGATCTATCGGCAATACGTATATCCGATTCCAGGTCGAAGTGCCCCCTCTCTATACCATTCCCCCCCAGTCGTTAACCCCCCATTCAGAGGTGGGGAGGTGGCGCAGCCAGTACGCGGGCACACTACGACAGGCATCTTGTTCCGAGCACATGTTGCATAATTTGTTCTGCCAGCTGTCTCTACCTGTTTGTCTTAGCTCAGACTTGGTATCTGCTCGACCCAGCGAATCGGAAGTGCAACGTCATCGAGCGTAGCCTTCTGGGCATTGAGTTCAGCCCCTGTGAGTGCCAGCGCAATGTCAAAAGAGCCATTCAGTGTTGGGACTTCAATCGGGCCCTTGCGTGCGCGCCCAGTCGCTTCTATAGCTGAGCCGCAAACTGCTCCATGTCGGAGTCTGGTGCTCCGCAGGTACCAGTGTACGTTTGGCGGCACGTATTTTACCATTGAGGTCCAGCATATTTCCAGACTAGCATGTGCTGTGGGAGGGCATGTTTCCTGTGACTTATCGCAAACGTTGCGCCTGAAGGGCAGCGTAAGGAGGGAGTAACAGAGAATGGAGTATCGCAATGATTGGATCGGCGACGACTGCCGGGATGAGAATTGCCAGCGTCGCAGTCAGATTGCTGGGAAGTGTCAGGCGAAACGCCCACGTTGGCTCAGTAGGCGGGTTCCTTCTCAGAGCCCCAGTTCCACCGCGCTGTAGCAGCATGACTGGACTTCTCAAGGGCGTGTCGACGAGGGTGTTGAACGGGCCCGTTCGCGCCGAGATCGTCGGGGGCCTTCTCGGGCGCAATTCCATGTTTGACTAAGCAGACGAGTAGATCTTAATAAGCACCGCAACGGTGCAGTCATGACATTCGGATGGGTATCCCAAGGGAGAATCGACCAGGGGTGATTCACGGGCCCGTTCGACTTTGACCCATTCGCATCCTGGCCCATGTATGATTCTCGACCCATGCTCATCCATTCGCACTCAGACCAGCTCGTATCCAATACCACTCACACTCAGCTTCGCGCCCACTTCGAAACTCATCGAGGAATGCGGCGGAACGTATACACACAGGCATGTGCGTACCCGCGTCAAGTAAGTCGGTTTGGTCTGAAGCAGTTCGGGTCCTTTCTGTCGGCATGAGCTGGCCATCGTTGGTCGAGAAACGCTGGGCGACCCATGGCGGCTACAGCCCAGGGTGGAGACACCACGACGTGCGGGGTCGAGGAGGGGGGGGCACATCCTCACGCACGAGTCCCACTCTGGCCGGTGCTGTGCCCTGTGTCCGTCTGGCAGCTGGTTCGGCACCGGCCTCGTGCAGTCGAGACGCTGAGGCAAGGCCCACGTCGGGTTCCGGCGGTGTCCGGTGTTCGGGCCGTGTCCTGTAGGTCTACGTTCGGGGCGCGTACTCGTAGCGGGGCCTCGCCGTGGCCAGAAAGACCTGTTCCTTCCTTCTCTGGCGCCATTGTGTGGCACCACGAGGAGGAGGAGGAGGAGGAGGAGGAGGAGGAGGAGGAGGAGCCCCTCCCCCCCCCTACTGATGGTGGGGAAGAAGGAGGAGCAGGAGCAGCCAACAATCCGTGGTGGGCACGGGGGTGGATCCCACCTCTCCAGCGGGGGCCTTGCTGAAGCTGCGGCCGCGGCGAGCCTCTCGGACACGGGGCGACACTGAAGGCACCTCCTCTCGAGGCTTCTCGGAGGGAGTCCGGGAGCTTGCCACCGAGGTCGGCCCCAGGGGGGCGAAGGTGATCGCGCTTCGCGCGTCGCTGCCCGGACCGCAGATCTGCCGGGCACCCCTTCTCCGCGGCGGGCTCACGAGGGCGCGGAGGTGGCCGCGCGTCCTGCACCGCGGGGCGCGGTGCACGACTGTGGCTGACATAGCCGGGGGGGCTCACAGGCCTGCGCTCGTCCGGGGGTCATGGAGAGTTCCGCCGTGCCCGAACTTTGCCAGCCTCCATAACTAATCAGAAGAAGACGCCTCCATGGTCGAACTGGTCAAAGATCGGAGCTACACACACACACACACACACATATATATAACATAAACATAAACGTAAACATAAACATACGCATAATGTGTCGGAGGTTCGCTCGGATCTTTTGGATCTGCGCTGGCCCCTGAAACCCACGTTTCTGGTATCAGTCGTTGTATCGCGCATGTGCCGCCGACCGCCGACCCTGGGACGACGACGACGACGACGACGACGACGACGACGACGACGACGACGACGACGAACGCGACGACGAAAAACTGTCCAAAACGTCTGGTGTTTGGGGGGGTCATTGTCTGCTTGGGGTTCTCTTGGCCGCCCCTGGGGGAGCATGCCTTGTCCGAGCTCTGGCAGCAGGCCTGCGCCGAGGACGAGGTTCCAGGCGGGTGGCGCGGCCGGCGGCGGCCCGGCCTGGCCACCCGCACGCCGCCGCACGCCAGGAGGTGCAGGAGTCCCTGCAGGACGTGAAGAAGATCGGGAAGATCGTGGGGCTCCACGCCTGGGCCTCGGGTCCTTTCTTCTCCTCCTCCCTCCTCCTCCTCCTCCTCCTCCTCCTCCTCCTCCTCCTCCTCCTCCTCCTTCTCCTCCTCCTCCTCCTATGTGGTCCTCCCTTCCGCTCCTTTCGGACGAGCGGCTCTCCGAGAGGAAGCCTGGCGCGGCAGGCAGGGGGAGGATGACCGCGGACGGGACAGAGACCGACAGCATTCCCCGCCCAGTCTGAACAGGACTCGGTGTCGGTGCCGCCGCGGGATTCGTCCATTTGGAACCAGAAGGCCGCTGGCCCAACAGCGACGGCGGTCGGTCTCAGACAACACCTGGTGTTGGATACCGATGCCGCTACCCTTCCATTCCCGACACGGATGGATTCGCCTTGATATTTTGGTCAGAATGCACCCCGGGAAAGGTCGGGATTATGGAGATCATTTCTCAACACAGGGTTGGCCGAAAAGGGGTGGCCGGGAAGAGTGGCCTGGTTATTGGGGGTTGGCCGTGGGTGTTGGCGGAGCTCGTCGTTGGAGGGGAAGCTTGCGCCGTCGCGAAGTGTATGCGAACATTTCCCATTGGAAGCGATCGTGCCGAATCTCTGCCCTGCTCCTCATCGAAGTCCGATACACCGTCATCTCCCCCATCGTCATCCTCCTCTTAGGGCTTCTCAGTTGCCGTCACCATTTTGGCTCAAGTTCAAAGCGTGCGATGTCGGCGCTTGGAACTTGGTCATTGCCGACGAGGGCTCGAGGTAGCGCCACACGGTCGACAGGCGGCCCCTCGTTTCTCGTATATTTATTATGTTGTCAATCGGCGACCCAGCGGGCCGCCATGTCGATTGCGGATGAGATCCGCACCATGATGGGTGCCCTCATGGAGAAGCAGTCCGCCGACATCGCCGCCAGTCTTCGAAGTTGGGCCTAAGCTGCCGTAGCGGGGCTGCAAGGTCAGATGACGGCTCAGGGCGCCGAGTTTCCGTTACCTTTTGCAATGAGATTCAGGCCCAGGCTGCTCGTCGTAGCAACGTTGAGGACCAAGTCCGTACTACTGCAAGCTCGGCATTTTCGGCAAACTCATATGCAGGTGCCCGTTTTTTTCATGCTGGCCAAAAAGCCAGACGTGTTGAAGGCCCGGTCGACCTCACCTTCGACCGTGAGCAGGGCGACCCCAGGACTGAGTATGGCGGTACGTTCCCACACCCTTTGTTCCGCAAAACACGTCAAGTTCACTTTGAGCAGATGAAGACAGTTCCCAGACGAACTCGGTGACGACAGCGCAGAAGATCAGTATTGGCTCCATCCATGCGTCGGTCAAGCAGCTCGCCAAGCCAGCTCCTGCAAGCTCGGGGTCAACGGCCAGAAATGCGTGTTGCAGCTTGTCACTGGATCCGACGTCTACGACGTCTACGAGAGCATGTCTGCCAATCAGGGCACAGGCGACCTCTTCACCTTCGACCTGCTCTTCTTCGCCCTAAATGTGTGGGGCATCACTCCCGACGAGATTAAGACCGTACTTGGCGACCTGTGAAAAAAAGGCTCTTTCGCAGGCCGTCGCTCCCACGAGGGAGGCGCAAGATGAACCCATAGATGTTGATTTATCAGCCCTCCCCTACACTCCCAAATATTTTACCCGAGATATCCAGGATTTCGACGCAGAACCCCTGGGCCCTCGATGGCTCCAGTCGTTCCAACCAAGCCAGAATACGATATTCATATCGCAGACAACGTTTGCTAGTTCGACGTCATGCAATATTCTGCCGTTAGGAAACCCATGGAAGTGATTGCGGCCTCCTCCTCCTCCGCTGGGACTTTAGCAGCCCGTGGTCTTCGGTGCTTTTACCAGCACGGCGAACCGTGGAGGCGTCCTCACCTTTGTCTCTGAGCAGCTGCAGCGATAATGCGCCGAGTTCGAGTTGTGTGAGTCAGTTCCTGGGCGGATCGCGCTGCTCCATCCCCGTGGCCCCTTCCGGGTAACTTTTCGATCGTCACTGTGCACATTGCTCGCGGTTTCCCGGATGCAGTTGTTCGAAGTCATTTTCGTCGCGTTCTAGTGGCCCTTCCTCCCGCTCCCTTTGCCTGGCCCCTTGTCGTGGGGGGCTTCGTTTGTCTTGAGCTCGGAGATATCAGGCTTCGCGTCGCCACAGGGGCTCGACGTTTCTCTTCGTCTCGGTCCCAAGGCGCTTATGAGGTTATGTTTCACGGGTTTGCCGAGCTCGAGCAGAGACGCCTCCGCTTGCTGCCGCGTCGCCACCTCGCCCTCCCAGTCCGTTTCCTTCGCCTGGCTCGACCGCGCTTACTCAGATCTCTCCGCCGCCGATCTCTTCCACCTGAACCTTCTTGGCTCTACCGCGCGGGATATGTCTTACCTTTTTCCGCTTCCAACCACTTTCCCCTTCGTTTCGCCCTCGAGCTTTCGGCGCCGAACGGCGGCGTCACCCCCCCGAGTGGCGTTTGTTTTGCCGCCCTACGTGCGCCAGCATCTTCGAAGGGCTTTTGAACGGCCAGGGCCCCTCCAATGACCCGCCGACGCGGCTACTCGGTATTAGTTCTAGTCTGGCCGCATCGTGGCATCGGCGCAAGCTCGAGACGCTTCGGCCCCGAGCTGACTCCAGACGGGGGAATATTGCATACCGGTTGGAGCTCGCCAGCTCGCATCGAGGCCGCAGCGCCGCAGGCGTCGGAATGGTTGTCCGAGCGCCCCCAAATTTCAAAGAGCGCTGCGACCCCGAGCGGCTGGTTTGGACTCGACGGCGCGGCTTCCAAGGCTCCTTTGGGGACATACTGAGCGACGGGTTCCAGGGGCGCGACAGTGCTATCCGGAACGACTTCGCCATCTACGCGAGCACTGCGGACTGCCAGGTCAGTCGCATTCGGCGTTTGGCCCGTGCCTGGGAGGCCGGCCAGCGCGCTGTCTGTTTGAAAAGGCATCATCGGGGCCGACGGGGCTCAGTTTGCCAACCCCACACCTGCGCCTGAATGCTCGGCGAACATTGTGGCGGCGTTTTCCTTCGCTGAGATGAACTTCCTGGATCGGTTTCCGAATGTCTCAAGACTATCCCCCTCGCCGAGAGGGCAGCTGGGCCTATAGAACAGAAAGCGCTTCTCGACTTCTACGAGCATATGCCAGAGGGCAGCCACTTGTCCGCCGATTTCAGCGCGGCGAAGGTCGCCCTCTTGCTGGAGGGCACCCTCGTCGATCGAGATCAGGTCTTCACAGAGGTTGAGGATGCGCGTGCGCTCGCGCATTCCTGTTCCGACAGCAAATGGATTAGTCGCACGATTGCCAGCCCGATTGCCGCAGTTGCCCGCGATCGCCTCCGCGCCCCGCAAATGGGTTTCATCGAGGGTCGCCAGATCATCGATAGCATTCGCGAGGTCGACGCTCACCGATTCTATTGGTACTCGATCCTAGGGCACTTTCGGTCTGGCGCTCGTTGCTTGGGCATTCGCGCTGCTACTCCCGCTGCCCGTCGCATGCGGATATTGAAAGTGCTGGCCGCTTAGAACATTCACTCAATTCATGATCGCCGCCATCTCCCTGCTCTTCGCAAGCATGACTTGCGCGGTCGCGTTCCACGGCGCCATTCTAATCTCTCACGTTGCCCAGCGCGGGGCCATGCAAGGCTGCCCCCTTTCTGGCGCGCCTTTCGCTCTCGCCCTCGACCCGCCCCTTCGACGCCGCATTTCGCGGCGGCGCCCCCCCCCCCCCCCCGCGGATCGCAGCTTTCGCCGACGACCTCGGCCCATCCGCAGCCGCCATCTACGCTTGCCCAAGGTCTCTCGTCACCTCTGCAGGTTTGGCATTTGTTCGGAGCTCCACTTAAGCATTCGTAAGTGCGCGATTGTTACGATGCACCCCGTGTCTCTTCCAGGCGATCTCGGGCGTCTTCTGGGGGCTGGGATTCGGGTCGATGGCTCCAAGGTTCAATGAAATTGGCAACAGATCGCGCTGATCCGCGGCAGGAATGCTTCTGGGCTCTCCTGGGCCCCCGCGGCCTCCCAAATCGCCCCGAGAAGCTTTCCGGTCAGCAAGATGGACATCGGTTCCACCAGCGGTCTTGTTGCTCACAGCCAGCATGCTCTCTGCTGCGCCGGGTAGACTGCCCAGGGTTGCCGGCCCTCCTCCCCCGTTCTCCGCGCTGCCGGGGAGGCGTTGCAAGTCTGCGAGCGCGCCCGCAGACACTCGCCCCAGCCCGCGCCCCCCCCCCGGCTGAAGGAGATCGGTCTCGAGGGCCGGGCGGGAGATCGCAGGATCTGCGGTCTTGCCGCCCAGCTTCGCGCCGCCTGCAACTCTGCGCTGTTCCCCGCGCTCGTTGGCCAGCTGGAGAGCGCACTCGGAGGCGGTGATTTCGCGGGCGCCTATCGGGCCTTCCCTTTTCGAAGGGCCCCCCTCTCGCCTGCGCCCTCCGGGATGCCCGGGGGCGCCGGCGCGTCGCTGGGCCCCCCCGAGGACCTCGGCAAGACAAACGCCAGAGGAAATTTGAGATGTTTTATACTCCTGACTTCCAGAAAGACCTCATCTCACAGATCATCGCTCCCAGGTTGGAAAAGTGGGCCCCTCGGATGTCTCCTGCCGACATCCAGCCCGCATTTTTCGCCATCCCGCAAGCAGGCGAGATGGTACCGTCTCTGCGTTTGTCGCTCTTCTGAAGGAGATCTTCAACAGCTGGAACGCGACCCGTCGAATTCCGACAGGGCGCCCAGAACTGCAAGTTCGGCTGTGCATGCGCTGGGGGTGCTGACCTTCTTCATTACGTGTGGTGCCCCATCGCAACTCCCATTATTCGTCGCTTCCTGCCTGCTATGATGGGGCGATGATCCTTCGAGTTCCCCCTCGCGCGTCGCGCCTCGTGCTAACGATGCGGCTCTCCGATCATATTTCTTGGCTCTCGATTGTCTGCGCTCGTCCTCTCAAGCCCTGCGCGCCCGCCTTGTTCCATGCAGTTCAACAGTTCTCTTGCGCAGCTCATAGTGAAGGCCAGGCCCTTGATCATCATCCTCAGGGCTGCTCAATTTCAGGGGCTGTTCAGGTGGACGTTCAATCAGGACGCCGCTGCTGCTGCCCCCTGGTTCTATTATCCTCGTTTTCCTTTTGCTTCTCTTCGTCATCGTTCCTGGAGCTTCCTCTTTCCCAGCATCCTTCTCATCTTCGCCCCTCGTTCTCCGTGCGCGCGCAGGGGGGCTCGGGGCGTGGGCTCGCATTTTTTGCAGGCGGCGCCCCAGCTCTTGGAGCATTGCCCGATGCGCAGGTTTGCCACAAGTTACATAAACGATGGACGATGGTTTAACACAAGTTATTAAACAAAAAACGATGGACTCGTGCCCAAATCTGGGACTCATGCATTCTCGGGACTGCGCCGGCCTCATGCAAGCCAGCCTCTCTACTCCTCATCCGGGTTCCGAGCTTCCACGCGGCGGCCGAGAAGCATTTGCGGTCTTTGGTGCCCCCCCTTTTCCCCCCCTCCTCCTCCTCCCCCCCCCCTCCTTCCTCCTCCTCCTCTCCTCCTCTCCTTCCTCCTCCTCCTCCTTCCTCCTCTCCTCCTCCTCCTCCTTCCCTCTCCATCTCCTCCTCCTCATCCTCTCCTTCTCCTTCTCCTCCTCTCATCCTCCTCCTCCTCCTCCTCCTCTTCCTTTCCCCCCCCTCTGGAAACCGCTCCCCCCCATTCTCCCAAACGTGGGAATTCCAGGGGAGGGGGGGGGGGGGGGCGGCGGGGGCACAGGGCCAGACGGGTAGTGCCCGGTAGGCCTGGACATGCGACGCTCGGGTTTCTTCGGTGCGGGGCCCTTGGAAGTCCCGACCACTGCCCCCGGGCCGGCTTTAGAGCCCGAGTCGTGTTTTGACGGCCCCGAGGCCCTTCGGGGTCTTCTGGGAGCCAAAAACTGCTAAAAGCCGCCCATCGTGTTTGTTGTCGTCCGCGACGCGAGCACGTCCGGACGGGTTGGTTATAGTTTGGCGGGGCTCAGCTCCCACCCTTGCTTTTCTGCTCCTCCTCCCGCCCCACGTTGCTGCCCCGCCCCCGCGGAGGCAAACGGGTGCGGTCTGGGAGGAGAAGGAGGAGGAGGAGGAGGAGGAGGAGGAGGAGGAGGAGCAGGGGGATGAGGAGTAGGAGGAGGAGGAGGAAGAGGAGGAGGACAGGAGGAGGGGGAGGTGGAGGAAGAATACCGGACGGGGCTAGGACGGGGATAAATCCGCTCCGGAACGCTCCCAGAGCGTTCCAGAACGCTCTGGGAGGGCCGCGGCGCCAAGGGGGGAGGAGAAGAAAGAATACAGTCCCTACGCGTGTGGGGTGAGGATTGGGTCGGATTGGGGTCGGACGTCTCGCCCTCTCTGTCCGCCACCGTCCGTGTGCCTTGCTGTGCTTGTTGCTGCGTCTCCTGCGTTGTCCTGGCCTGCGCGGGGTAGCGGGCGGGCTGCGGGGGCCGCCAGGCGAGATATCCAGCGCTCTCCCCCGCGGCTCGGTCAGCACATGGGACGAAAGGGGCAAAGGGAAGGAGTACGAGGAGGGGGAGGATGATAATAGGAAGGAGGGGTTGTAGGACGGGGAGGAACGAGGGAAACGACGGAGCCTACGAGGAGGGAGGAGGGAGGTAAGGAGGACGTCGGGTTGTTCGACCGTGCGGGCGGCGCCAGCGATCTTGGAAGGATTTCGCCACGGAGTTCATTCGAAGTACAGTCGGGGCCCTGAAGAAGGAACCCTCTTCGTTGGGGAGGGGCTCCGCGTTCCTTCTTTGTTTCACAGCTTGCCTCAGGCTTTCCTTAGGTTTTTGATAGGAAATCGAAGTTTAACTTCTGGAAAAAAGGGGCCTCGTTCCTTATTCAGGGTTCCTTAGGTCAACGCCCCGACTGTATGCCAGTGTGCGTTCGGCGATCATCCCGCTGCCATCGGCGGTGCCAGGGCGCAAGGGGAGCTCAGCCCGAGCGTGCGGGCTCGCTTCCGGCACGCGCTGCAGCGCGAGCGTGCTCCTCTTGATGGGCCTCCGGCTGCGGGGCCCCCGCTTCTCCGCTCCCGCGTCACTGCAGCGCCCCTTCCGTGCATTTCGGGAACGCGACGGTTTTCGGCGGCGCGCAGGGGGGGGTAGGGGGAGGGGGGAAGGCTTCCTAGAAGCACCCCTGCTTCTCAGAAGGCGCGGGCCTTGTCTACAAATGTAGGGCCGGCGCCTTTGAGAAGCAGCCTCCTTCTAAGAAGCCTGCCCCCCTCCCCCTACCCCCATCTGCGCGCCGCCAAGGTTTGCATCTGAGAGCTCTTTGCACTGCCGAGGCTCTGGCCGATAGGCTCACTCCGAGCGAGCAGGCTGCCGCTTGGTGCCGATTCCGCTGCCAGCTGTGCTGCCAGGAAGTTCAGTCCTAACGTGCCGGTTCGCTTCTGTTGCGTATTTCGTTGCATTGCAGTGATTGGCGGGGGGTGGTCGGGAAGTTGGCCAGGATAATTCTTCGGTGAACAGTTCTTTCCATGTTAGCCAGCGCGGGCGCCAAACAGCTCGTGGCTGCATCTGCGGAGGTGGGAACGATGTGGTGACAACTATGTGGTGGAAGCTGTGCCATGGAAGCTATGCGGTTTATTGTATGCGGTGTAAACAATGTCGTGCCAGTAGAGGCGTTGTTATAGTAATACGTGGGTCACACGCCGCCCTTGTGTCTACTGAAAATGACTAGTGAAGTGCAAGGGTTCGGAATTGGGTTCGGGCGCGGGTTCGGTCTTCAACGCAATACAACAGGAATAATACACAATACTACAGTAAGAACGCAATATACATACAATCGAAATACAATAGATAAAAACAACACGAGTCCAACACAGGAATCCAATAGGCATACAATGGATCACCATAGGAGCGCAACATGAATACAGCAGGAACCTGGTATGAATAAAGAAGAATCAGTAATACAATATATTACGACACAAAAAAATAAACATGAGACAACAGGAGTACAATACAACAGAGATACATTACAAGTGGAAAACAATCGACATGTTTGTACGACCCGTTAGGGCACAACGAAGAACCACAACCACAACCAAGCGGGTTCTTCGAGAGGGCCCTTTGGGCAAGAACCCGCTGACCTCGGCATCAGATTTGGGTTCTGGTTGTGGTCGAGTTGGCCCGCCTGGGACGCCCAGATCGAACACAACCAGTACTAAGCCGATTTCGGTGTTCTGACGCTTGCTGACATGCGCAGAACATACTCCAGGGTGCGTCCTCGATGTGGTTATGGCCGCTTGCTGCCCCCGCAGAGTCGTGGGGTCCTTGCATTGCCTCGCAATTCCGTCGTTGGAGTGCACCAGCGTGCGCCCCGCGTCTGGTAACTGATGGGCAAGCGTCGATGTAGCGTCGATGAGCGTCGGCCAGCGTCGGCCAGCGCCGACGCACGGGAGCCAGCAAGCTGGCATGGGAGTCTCCCGTGAGTTGCCACCGGGCATGATGGAAGCCATCTTGAGTGAGCGTGCGCGGTCAGGAGGATGGCGGGCGGCAGCGCTGACGGCGACGGCGAGCAGCCGTGGCGGCAGCCGCGGCGTGCGAGGGTTCTGGGCGTCCCCTTGGCCAGCCGGGCCGAGGCGTGGTCGCCCTTCAAGGAGGCCGCGGAGGCGCTCGAGCAGGTGAACGCCATCGCGGCGGGAACGGCCACGGAGATGCTGACGGGCTTCTTGGACTCGCCGGCCCTCCCTCCTGGCTGCTCCTCCTCCTGGCTCCTCCTGGCTCCTCCTTCTCCTCCTCCTCCTCCTCCTCCTCCTCCTCCTCCTCCTCCTCCGCCTCCTCTTCTGCTTAACATCGCCTACGGTCGGGAGCTTTTGCGCAGTGCGCCGCGCCGCCGGTTCTGGTCCGCCACGCTTCGGCGCGACCACGCTGTCCACTTCCTGGTCACCGAGCCTCAACGTCCCAAGCCTTTCCGAGCTTTCCCCGGCGGCGAAATCTGAACGCTACCTTCGATCAACGATTCGGGCATCTCGATGCGCGGCTGGGGTAGGGTTCGAAATCCGTGGAACACACGGCGGAATCCGAACCTTACCCCCGCCTCCCATCGATTCCTCCCATCGATTCGGGGGAATCGATGGTCGGAGGGGGTAGGGTTCGGATGTCGCTACCGATTCCCGTCCCGCGGAGCGGTGCGACACGCTATCCACTCGCAGGGCACAGCGTGTCGCCTGGGCTGCCCGGGCGACACGCTATCAAACAATTCCCGACCCTGACCTGTCCCCACTGCCACTAGGCCGTGGTGTCTCGCCCGCACAGGCCCACCCTCCTCGGTGGGGACAGTTCCCGATAAACCCGAAAGGACAGTCATAAATCCCCACTTGATAGGTTCAAGTCGGGCATTTCCCCCTACAGGAGGAATATTCGAAATAATCAAAGAATAGTTTGGATACGATTGCAAAGGCCTTACGGCGGGTGCCGCCGACCCTGAAGTTCGGGAGGGAGGCGCGGAGCATGGGGAGGAAGATGAGGAGAGGGACAGGAGGAAAAGGTGGATAAGAAGGAGTAGGAGCACGGGGGGGGAATGAATAGGAGGAGAGTGAGGCGAGCAGGGTCGCATGTACAGGTGGAGGGGGGCACGAAGGAAGGGCAGAGGCGAGTAGAGCGTGGCGATCATGAGGAGGAGAAGGAAGGAGATAATGGCGAGGATGTTCCGGGCCGCGGCCGGGCCGGAGTGGGCCAGGAGCCAGGGCCACGGCCAGGGGGGCCGCGCAGGGCCGGGACAGAGGCCGGGGTCTGCCAGGGCCGGGGGGCCGGGACCGGGGCCAGGGCCGGGGACGGGCCGGGGCCGGGGCCCCCCGCGACCGGCCGAGGCCGAGGCCGGGGCCGGAACCGGAGACGGGATTGGGGCTGGACTGGCAGGGGCCGGGGTTGGGGCGGGACCAGCTGCAGTCGGGGCCAGGGCCAGCCGGAAACGAGAGCCGGGACCGGGGCTGGGACCAACTGCGGCCGAGGCCGGGAAGGGCCCGGGGGGCAGAGCCGGCGGGATCGGAGAGCGGGGCCGGGGCCAAAAGTGGGAGCGGGGCGGGGAGGGCTGGCGGGATCGGACACATGGGGCCGGGGCCGGGAATGGGGCGCGGGGCCGTGGCGGAGCCTGGGCGGGGTCGGGGCCGCAGGCTGGGGATGGGGCTGGAACCGGGGCCGGAACCGGAGCCGGGGCCGGGAGCCGAGGGCCGGGACCCGCCGGGGCCGGGGCTGCGCCGAACCGCCCGGGGGGGTGGCGTCTGACCTGAGATTTCCCCTGGACTTTCCCGGGGCCCCCCGTTCCTGGCGGGAAGGGATGAAAGGGAAAGGGTTCCCGTCGACGTCTTTCTGGAATTTTGTGGAACCGAGGGGTTCGCGGGATTTGGGCCAGGGCCTGTCTGGGGCTGGAACCGGGGCCGGAGCCGGAACCGGGGCCGCGATCAGGGCCGGCCCCCCCTCCCCTCCGAGGGAGCCTCCTGGCGGGAAGGGATGAAAGGGGAGGGGCTTCCCTAGGGCTCGACGTCTTCCGGGAATGTTACGAAACCGCGGGATTCGCGAGTTTCCTGGGAGAGGCGTCGTTCAGGACACCCTCAGAGATAGCAGAGAAAAAGCGAACAGCCTCTGCCACGCGGCGATCACATGGTCGGCGGATGTTTCGGGCGTCGCCCGAATTTGTTTCTCGCGAGGTGAACTGAACTGAATTGAACTGACGGTCGCACCCGTAACGCAACGGTTTTATCCTCGGCTGCCGAGGGCGCAACCTACGGCGCAACCGATCGGAAACGGTTTTATTTTCGGCTGCCGAAAGGCAACCTATGGCGCAACCGATAGGAGAGGGTTCTATTTTCTGCGGCCGAGGGCGCAACCTATGGCGCAACCGATCGGAGACGGTTTTATTCCCGGCCGTCGAGGGCGCAACCTACGGCGCAACAGGTAGAAATAGGGGGCGGTTTTATTCTCGGCCGCCGAGGGCCATGGCGCCACCGGTAGGAAACGGTTTTATTCTCGGCCGCCGATGGCGCAACCTATGGCGCAATCGATAGGAGACGGTTTTGTTCTCGGCTGCCGAGGGCGCAATCTACGGCGCAACCGCTAGGCGATGGGTTTATTTTCGGCGGCCGAGGGCGCAACGTATAGTGCAACCGGTAGGAGGCGGTTTTATCTCGGCCGCCGAGGGCGCAACCCATGGCGCAACCGATTGGCGACGGGTTTATGTTCGGCGGCCGATGGCGCAACCTATGGCGCAACTGAGAAACGACCCGTTTATGTTCGGCAGCCGAGGGCGCAACCTATGGCGCAACTGATGAATGATGGTTTTATTTTCGGCGGCCAAGGGCGCAACCTATGGCGCAACACATCGTGGAGGGTGTTTTGTTCGAAAGGGTTTAGGCGACCCGTGCTCGTCCTCGCTCCTATCAGTTTTGGGAAGACAGGGTTGGTGTTGATGGGGATTATCGTCAGGAGGGAGCGCGCACCTCGTCGCAGCCCTCTCGGCCCGAAGGGCGCGCAAACGAGGGTTTAGGTCCGCGCAGCGGAGCGTGTCGCTCACCCCCTCGTCGAATGTCAGGTTTGACGCAGACGCCCGTGCCCAGGGCAAGGTGGACAGGCGCGACCTGGGAGGAGGCGTTGGTCTCACCATGGCCGCCTCCGCCCGGGCGCCGGACCTGTTTCTCTCCGCTTTGCTGCATGTGTTCTGGGCGCTCAAGCTGCTCGCCACCTCTTGGGCCCTGGCGGGCGCAATCGTCGCGGATTCAAAACAGTTGTGCGACGAAGAGAAGAAGGCCTCCCGGAAGGTCAGGAATCGCCACCTGAAGGAAGCCCACGCCTACTACGACTTCGCGTTCCGCAAGTGGATGGAGCATCCCGGCCCCGAGGCGAACGTCGCGCAGTGGGTGGTGGACAGGGACAAAACCATTCGCGCCGAGGCCAAAGCCCTGAATGGCGCTGGTTGGCCTTGGGGCGAAGCCATCAACCATGCCAAGGACGTGCAGTGCGTGGTGCAATTGTACTGCTCGGGCACCGGCGTCGCCCGCCGGGCGGCGGCTGTCGGCCCCAAAGCAGAGCCGGGTTCGGATGATGACGACGGCCTTGGGGCCGAGAACCCTCCGAAGCGGCAGCGGCGGCGCGGCCCTGGGAAAGCGGCGCCCGCAGTGAGCCCTGCCCAGACTCCTCGCCGACCGCCGAAGCCGCAGGCACCCCAGAAGCCGTTTTGCGTCGCCTTCAACAGCAAGCGCGGTTGCACGAGGCTCGGCAGGGATTGCCCCGAGAAGCGCCCGCATTGCTGCAATCTGTGCGGCGTGTGGAATCACGGAGCGCCGTCATGCGGGAAGCGCTGAGAGGCGCCTGTCTGCTCACGTATTCATTTTTTCGACATGAAATCCCATGTTCACGCAATGACAGTTCACGTTGCGCGCGATATTCCGCCCCTCCCGCTGTGCGCGCAGAATCCCACCATCCACGTCTTCTCATGCTCTCGCCTAGTCCCCCCTCCCGAGCCCACCCTAGCCGATGCCTCTCCACCCCATCCTATTAGTTCCTGCCATCTGCCCCGCAGTCCCCCCATCGCCCCTCCACTGCCCGCGCCGGGCCCGCCCGTCTGCGCGGGGTCGAGCGAAAAGGCGCCGAGGAAATGGGGGCGAGGGAAGGGGGGGAGTGGACGGCGGGCGGCAGCGCGACAAGAAAGACGACGGGGGGGGGGGGCGGCATCCGGAGGGTCAGCGGGAGGGGAGGGCCCGCGGACGGACGAAGCCCCCGCGCTGGAGCCGCCCCGCTTCACGGCGACTGCGGCCTGCCATCGGGCAGTCCTTCCCGCGCCCTTCCCCCTCCCGCTCCCTCCCCCGCCGCCCCGTCGCCCGTCGCCCCCCGCCCCCCCGCCCCCCCCCCGCCCGCAGGTGCCCGCGGGGTCAAGGGATCAAAATCGACCGCGGCCGGCTCCTCGTCCAACCGCCCAGGCAGCGACCAAAGTCGCGCGAGCGAGGTGGCAGGCGCCTGTGGGACTGCAGGTTCGGCACTGTCGCCAAACCCCCTCCCCGGCAACCGGGCCCTGCGGATCCCGATGGCCCCGCCAGATGACCTGGGCCGCCCGCGCGCACGTGTGATTTCCGCACGCGATGGGGCGGGGGCCGTTTGTCCACGCGGCGTCTCTCTTGTCACAACGGGTTGATGGATGCGCGTGCGAGTCCCAGTATCATCTTGGACGCGTGGCTCGCGGACGCCATCCCCGGGCGCGCTGGGCGAGCGTTCTCAAGAAATTATCCTTTGATGCAATATCACCGCACCTCGAAGAGTGCGACCCCGATTTTCTATTATCATGGGGGCCCCCTGCCCGCCGCGCGCCACGTCGAACTTCGCCAGAAAAAAACGCTCACCGATGAAAGGTCGTCGCCTTCGCTAACAGATGTTCGCCGCCTTCGAGATTATGTTTCGCATCGCTGCGATAACCTCGATCTCGTTTTTCGGTGGGCGGTCGAATTTGCGTCATGTCTGCCGAACACCGCCAGGAGTTCACGACCACGTTGGGATCCCCGCCGGTCTTGTTACGCGCATGGTTTCGGTCGGATGCGCAGGGCTGGGTTGTTCTAGGGGCTCTCCCCAGAACAGCTAGTCGGGCCCCGACCGCCCGGTTGCGCTCGCGTCGAGGTAGCGCCGCCAGGGCGGGCCGGACTCGACGCGCGCGTCCGGCGGCGCGGGCCGCAAATGCCCCGCGCGAGCGGCCCCCTCGAGACGGCCGGTCGCGGCGCTTCCGCCATGAAGTCGGCCGGGCAGGGCCAACAGCGCCCGGCGCTGCGTTTGCGCCCTCGCACCCGTTGGGTCGTTTCTTCGCGCTGACGTCGGACGCCCAGCGCCCGGCGGACAGGCCCCTGGCCGCGAGAGCCGACGTTTCCATCTACCAGCGGTTTTTGGACGATGGGCGCCGCCAGCCTCTGGCATCTCATGTCCCGGGGAATGCGCCATGGAAGGAGGGCGCCGCGCCCCCGCTGCTCCCGGAGGGTGATTTTCCCCAGGTATGCATGAGCACAGTGCGACCTCCAGCCGGAGCTCGCGATTCGCCGGCTCGCCTTCATAGTCTTGCCCACTCGTCGCATATCCCCAGCCTGGTGGTTATTATTTGTCTACTCGTCCACCCTGCCCAGGGCCTGGCCCCGCTCGCTGCCCAGAGGCGCTCGGCCTGGCCCTCGTCGCCGACCGAAGCGTGGCCAGATGGGCGACGGACGCCGCCGGACGCCGCGCGGCATCCATCCTTGCGTGGATCACCAGTGTTCGGAGGCTCCCCCGAGATGCTCGAACAGGCTCTCGCTTCGTTTCCGTCCGAACTGTTTGCCCCCGCCAGCTACGCTGTCAGCGTTGCGACGCGCGACGTCAGCGCGATGGATTTGGCTTGCCTGACCAACTACGACGCTTGCATGCGCGAAGCCGGGGCCCCGTCAACCATGAAAGGGTCCGACGTCCAAGCCTTGCGGTCCAAATCGCTCACGCGCGCCGCAGCTGCTCGGCAGCGTCGCCCCTCGGACTCTGACCGCGCACTTCCTGGCCTCGCGGATCGCGGGGTGGGTCCAGACGAGCACGTTCGCAGCGCGCAGCTTTCGTCGTTCCCGTTCGCGGCCCCGCCCCGCTCGGAACTCGATCTGCAATTCGCCGCCCACGCCAACGCCTCTTTTAGGGCCGCGTGTCCGCGATCAGCGGTGGCATCGGCGAAGAGTGCCATCGCGCCCCGCTGCGGCGGTTCGCCCGTTGGGCGGATTCGCACGCGAAACACAGGCACGTCGCCCGCGTTTGCAGCGATGCCCGTCGCGCTCTTAGACTGGCCAGACAAGGGCCTGCCAGGTAAGCTCGTCCACGGGTTCGAGATAGTTGCTGAGGTTCTGGCCTTCGGTGCCCTCCAGCCACGCTCTGCGAAACCCGCCGGGCGCAACGCGCCCCCGCAGCCAATTGAGACACCTGCGGGGACCGTCTGCCAAACATCTCGTGGATGACATGGAACGAAGCACGCGCCCAGGCCCCTTGACGAAGGTCATCTATGATCTGACTGTTGAAGAGATCAAGGCGGGCCTGGCCGACCCCGTCATCACGCGGCGCGAACTTGACCTCCGGTTTGAGCCTGGTGGCCATCGCCCGCTCCCGCGCCACGCTATATGGCAGGGCGACAAGCGGCGTTGAATCGACGATGGAAGGAGGTCCCGAACTAATGCCTTATCCTCCTGGTCTGAAACGCTAGTAGTTATTCCGCCAGAGCTGCCGTTGCTTGCGGTGCGCGCGTTGACCGTCCGTGTCTGGGAAGACGGCCGCGCGCCCCCCGAGCGGTTCGAACTCGTCGCGTCAGTGGAGGACTGGTGGAAAAGGGTGCCGGCAATTATGCCCCACCCGCCGGGACATGGGAATCGTCGCAGTGGCCCTTCTCCACCCCACCACGCAAGAGCGCATGTGCAGCGTGCTCCGCGGCTTGCCCTTCGGCTTGGGGTCGGCGGTGGACCTATTCAACCGGGCCCCGCTCCTCCTCGCAGCCGCCGCTCGCCGCCTGCTGTACATCATGGGCGGGCATTGCGTCGACGACAACCTTATCGTTGATTTTGCATTTTCCAAGGGAGACGCCCAGCAGGCTTTCCAAGAGCATGCGCGCCTGCTCGGCGGTGCATTCTCGGGCGGAAAGCGCGCGCCGCCAACGTCGATGCTGCCTCTCCTGGGACATCTGAACGACCGTAGCCGGATCCAGACAGATTTGGCGGTAGGTTTTGAGCCCGAGCCAGGGGCGCGCAGTCGTTCTCTGGACGAGATCGAACACATGTTGTTGACCGGGCGTCTCCAGTCAGGCGACGCCGCACACCTGCGCAGCATTAGCACATGGCTGGGCAGCTCGCTTGCTTGCCGACACTTCTCGCGGAGCCCTGTCCGCACCTACTGCGCGCCAGTATTACGAGGATACTACGTAACTCACCGAATCTTCGGCAAGTATCTATCCTCCGTGGCACGACGCGCCTCGCCCCGGCCGCTGACCATCACGCATGACCCGCCTCCGCCAGTGGTGGCATGCACGGACGCCTCCGCAGAAAGGGACACACCGCCGCGACTTGGCGCCCTGGTGTTGGTTCCATGACGGTCGCCTGTTTGCCTGGTCTACGACGTTTCCCCAGCATGTTTGCCCACCTCGGCGCACAGGGCGGCCACGTGATCAGCCAGGCAAAACTGCTAGCCGCCCCTCTCCTGGCATGGTCCGCGCCGTCCCTGCTGAAAACAGGGACGTGCTGTGGTTGATCGACAACCAGGCAGCCGAGGCTGCATTAGTCAAACCGTGTGCCGCCTGGCCCTTGTGGCCACAGCGGCCTTGACGGTTCTTGGAGCCAGGCCGCGGTTGGAAAGGATCCCGTCTGCCGACAACCCCGCGGATGTCCTGAGCCGCGACAGATACGACGACCCCGTCGTATTGTCTCACCTCTGCGCATCTCGCTGGGGGGCGTTTTCGCCTCGCGAGCCTCCTGTAGCCGCCTTGGACTTTGACTGTCTGTTTTCTTCGCCTCCCTGAATGGCAAAACCAGAGGCTCCAAGGCGCCAGAGGGATGCTTGCCAGCGGCCAATCTATGACCAGCTTTTGCGCAATTGTGGACAGCGTTTGGGGGCTTGGGGGCGTATGTTTCAGCGTTGGGCATTTCGGATTGGTCGGAGCCCACGTTGCCACATGTGGTGCTCCCGACACCAAGCTCCCCCGCAACCACAGGTCAAAGATTGCAGCTAGGGCACGTTTTCCTCACACTTCCCCTTCTCGCTAATAATCGCTCATATCAGTTTTGGGAAGGCAGGGTAGTTGCTGAGGGGGCTTATCGTCAGGAGGGAGTGTGCACCTCGTCGCAGCCCTCTCGGCCCGAGGGGTGCGCAGGCGAGGGTCTAGTTTCCCCGCCCCCCTTCCCCGTCATACACCATCCATCAGACGTAAGATTCGTCTGTTCAGCCCTGTGTGCCAGCATGCCAAGCAACCGGCTGGGCCATGACCTCCTTGGGTTCCGTCCGGCCCAGTCTGCCCAGCTCCAGCCGGCGATAGTCCTCAAGACGGGGGTATCTTGGATCGGTCGGAGCCCACGTTGCCACATGTGGTGTTCCCGACACCAAAGCTCCCCCGCAACTGCAGGTCAAAGATTGCATCTAGGGCACTTTTTGTTCGCACCCCCCCTTCTCGCTGATAATCCTCCTCCTCCTCCTCCTCATCTTTGTCCTCCTCCTCCTCCTCGTCCTCCTCCTCCTCATCCTCCTCCTCCTCCTCCTCCCCCTCCTCCTCCTCCTCCTCCTCCTCCTCCTCCTCCTCCTCCTCCTCCTCCTCCTCCTCCTCCTCTCCCTCCTCCTCCTCTTCCTCCTCCTCGTCCTCCTCCTCGTCCTTCTCCTCCTCGTCCTCCTCCTCCTCCTCCCCCTCCGCATCCTCCACCTCCTTCTACTCCTCCTCCTTATCCTCCTCCTCCTCGGGTCGCCTACGGCCCAGAGGGAAACCGTGCAATCTTCGGCGGCCGAGACGGTTGTATTCTCGGCGGCCGAGGGCGCAACCTATGGTTGAGCGCGAAGCGTATGGCGCACCCAATCGGCGTCCGTTTTCATCTCTACGGGCCGTCGACCGCGTGGAAAAGAGCAGTGCGAGGAGGGCGGGGGAAAGGAGGAGGGGGAAGAGGAGGAGGAAGAGGAGGAGGAGGAGGAGGAGCACGATGAGGAGGAGGAGGAGGAGGAGGAGGAGGAGGGGGACGAGGAGGAGGACGAGGAGGAGGATGGGGAGGGGGAGGAGGAGGAGGAGGAGGAGGAGGAGGAGGAGGACGAGGAGGAGGAGGATGAGGAGGATGGGAAGGGAAGAGGAGGAGGAGGAGGAGGAGGAGGGGGAGGGGGACGAGGCGGAGGACGAGGAGTAGGAGTAGGAGGAGGAGGAGAGGAGGAGGAGGAGGGGAGGAGGAGGAGGAGGAGGAGGAGGAGGGGAAGATGGGGGGCCAGGAGCAGGACGAGGAGGAGCACAAGGAAGAGGAAGACGAGGATGAGGACGTGGACGAAGAGGAGGAGGAGGAGGAGGAGGAGGAGGAGGAGGAGGAGGAGGAGGAGGAGGAGGAGGAGGAGGGTGAGGAGGAGGAGGAGAAGGACGAGGACGAAGAGGAGGACGGCGACGAGGACGAGGACGACGAAGATGAGGACGAGGAGGATGAGGAACAAGATGAGGACAGGGAGGAGGACGGGGAGGCATACGAGGAGGATGAGGACGAATACGGACAACGAAGACGGCGACGGTGACAGCGACAGCGACAGCGGCGATGACGACGTCGACCAGCACCGCCACCGCGACGATACCCGAGGCGACCACGACCACGCCGACGTGGCCCTGACTGTCTGGACTTGGGACTGCGTGCGGGGCTACGCCCGATTTATGCTCGCCGTTTTGGCTGGCCGCGGAGCCCAAGCGGCGAGCTGTCTTGTGATTTTAGTTGTTTTGACTATTTTCGAATTTGTTTTACTATTCTTATGGTTCTCCCAAAATTCGTCTGTAGGAGGACATGCCCGACATAAACCTACTAGGTGGGTAAGTCGGCCAGCGGGGTCAAGACTGCGCTGGTTGGGCCAGGAGTCGATCAAACGATGCTCAGGCTCCCATCCCTCCTCAAGAAGAGAACAAGAGAGTACCGGTACCGCCATCCGTCTCGCCACGGCCGGATTCGTTTCGAAATGTTATATCCGTCCCGCATCGCTACTGCTGGATTCGCCTCGGAGTCTCGGTCAGACCGCTTGGGAGGGGTCGGAAGGGGTCGGGGGAGTAGCGGTATCGATACGAGTTGTTTCCCTATCTCATCCTCACTTCTCATCACTTCCCCTGCTCTGCTGACGGGGCTCCTGGGCGGAGCAGCGTCTGTGCCTTTCAGCGTCTGTGTCCCTAAATCTGGACGTCCGCTCTCTTCCCTTCCCGTGCCCTCTTCGTTGTCGTTGTTGTCGCCACCGCCGAGGACCGTCGTCGAAGTCGTCGTCTTTGTCAGGAGTCGCCGTCGTCGTCTTCGTGCGAGCCCGCCCCGACGATTCCGCAAGCCAAGTGCTCCGTGGAATGGACCGTCACGGGGTCTTGTGAAGTGCAGGGTTGCCCAGATGCTGGTGGTCTCCTCGGCACGCTCCTGAAGACATGACTGCTCCAACTGCACCTCCGTGAAACCAATCTTGAGCTGAAGTCTTGATCTATTTGGCATGCCGGCATGCTTCCAAAACACAAGCAACGGTCCGATTTGTTCGGAAAGCCAGATGCTCTATTATATGTTTCCCGCCACCGTGCCAGCGCAGTATCTAAACGCATGAAGGATGGTTCTATCGAGTTCTTCCGAACGGGCGAAGTAGAACCATTTCGGGGACGTCTGGGACACAGCGCTACTATTATGTAGCGAGTGGTCGTATTGATGCAGGTTGCTGTGGTGAGAGTGATGGGCGGTGTCTTTGTTCGAAGTTTCTTGTGGTTTTCTTCGGGCGGATTCTGGAGGGCCCTATCTACGCAGCAGACGTCGTCGGTCTAGATTCGCAGCTGCAGCAGCGCTCACGCTGGGAGCAGACATGTTATGAAGATTTTCACTGTCTGCTCACGTGTGTAGTGGCGCTGTGGCTGCCCAGGGCCGGGACGCGTGGCATGGTCATTCCGTGCTCGTGTTTTGAAATGGTGTGGCATGGCGGAACCTCGTGCCCCCCCCCATAAAGCGGCGACCCCTTTGTGTGGCTCCGCTGCGGCCGTTGAGGGCACCATGTTGCCTGTCGTTGTATGGGCGTGCGGCACTACCCCCGCACGACTCCCCAGGAGATGAACCTCCCGAAGTCTAAGAAGAAGTACCAGCTGGGCGTTTATGACCCCGAGCTGGCAAAGGCCCTCAGCGATACGCTCGGGCCCCAGCGAGCCCACTGGCAGCACAGGAGAGGAGAGAGGAGGGGAAGGACGGGGGAGGGGAGGGGGGCAGGGAAATGGAGCCAGGGGAGAACATTTTGGCGAAGCAAGACGGGGCAGAAGACCGAGGAGTTCGGGGAGGGAAGAGTGGAGGGAAGGACACAACAGCCCATTCCTTTCATCCTTCCTCTGCGCCTTATACTAGTGTAGTGATGTCGGAGCCCTTTCGCTTCGGCTTCGGTGACACACTGTGTTCGAGTAGCCGATGCCTACCATCATGTACCCTTCGTTAGAGTTGCTACTGCTGTTATATGCTGGACGCTACTTGGTGTCACCCAGGTGGATATCTAAAATGGTGGCCCCGAGCTGGAACCATGTGTTTTCACGTGACCAGGCCACCCAGGGCGGTATCTGACATGGTTGTCCCGAGCTGAAACCAAGTGCTTTCACCTGTCCAGTCCGCCTAGGGGGATATCTAACATGGTGGTTTCGAGCAGGAACCACGTGTGTTCACGCGTCCAGGCTACAACGGGAGAGATCCAGCATGTGGTCGTCGGGCTCTATGTCTGGGTGTCTCGGGCGAGAGCTGCGGAACTGAATCGGATCTTGAGCTCGAGCTGGTCGAGCGCCCCGTTCGTTTCGATTGCAACGACGCCAAGGACGGCTTGACCCACAATGCAATAGCGCACGGCGCGGTTCAACGCGGAATGTCCCTTGGCGCGTCCCTTGGCATTTCCACTGGCACGTTCCGTGGCGCATCCCTGGCACGTCATTATGCGGTGCGGTACAGCGCAGAGCAGCACAACAGCCCTTGGCAGAGTATCATCATTGATATCTTCAGCATTGCCACTGCCCATCTCCCAATTGAGGTGATTGGAAACGTCCCCATGCCTCGCAGTTCTAAATCACTTTCCAGGTTCGTGGGTCGATCATGTTGGAGCGATCTCGGGGCGGTCGGCAGTTCGAAAAGGCGGTGCCGCCAAAACCGTCCTACAACCCGCGCAAAATCAATGATTTGCGCGTGCTCGTGGCCTCTCGAAGTCCCCTTGGGACCCTCCTGGAGCGTCTTGGGCGCTTCTTGGACCGTCTCGAGGCCAGCGCGATCCATCTCGGATCGCTCCTGGCCTGAGGCCGTGGGGCGTGCCACCCTCTTGGCGCCTCGTTGGGGCGCTCGGGGGGGGCCCGAGGCCGCGCCCTGGAGTTCGGGCGTCTCTGCTCCGACCTTGCCAGCCGGGGTACTTTGCGTCCGCTGGCCCCCGGCGGCCGCCACGTACGCGCGCGAACTACAGAACACTCTCAAGCTCTCTCCGGAGAGTTTAGCACGCCTCGGGCCCGTCGGGCCGGCGAGTTCACAAGACCAGCAGTTGAGCACTGTGCAGCGGTTGCACGAATGAGCGCGGTCTCTCCTCACAGCGGGCTGCCTGTGGGCACTTCCTGGGATGCGAAACCCCACGCTGTCGCAGTCAAGCAGTGGCGAAGCGTCCTGGCGTGCCTATAAGCCTACCAAACAATGTTCTGAGAACCTTTTGGGGGTTCCACGCAATGTTCTTAGAACATTTCTGGCTGGGACTGTCTTGTTTTAACACATCGGGCTTATGTTCTAAGGACATTGTTTTGGTTCTTGGATCATTTGAGGGTTCTAAGAACATGTCGTGGTGGGCATATGGGAATGCCGGGACGGTCGGTCCCTGCTCAACGCAGTTTTCATCGCGATCCCGCCAGCATTGCCGGCAGTGGGGGGCGCTCGCTCGTCTCTCCAGGGCGGGGGGCGCTTACCGCAGTGGCCGAACATGTTCGCCGAGGAGAAGGAGAAGAGCACCCGGGGCAGGAAGGTGTGCTGTGATATGTCAGAGGAGGAAAAGTTACCCATACCTCTACCCTTTCCTCGTTGTCCCTTGTGTGGGGCCTCCACGGAGACCCTCGTCGCCACCGTCGGATTCGCCTCGAAATTTTGGTCAGAACGCATCCCAGGAGAGGTCCGGGGAGTAGCGGTATCGGTACCTTTCGGTGTCCCCAATATGGCTGGCACATACGGAGTTCATTTCAGTCATTACCTTCCCCTGCGTCCTTATCGTCTTCTTCCTCCTATCTCGCACCTCCTTTCCCACCATCCTTTTCCACTCCCCTTCCCCTCCCCTCCCATCTCTGCCGACCCTGGTGCGCTGCCAGTGCAGCTGGTCCAAGCTGGCACCGAGAGGGTTTGTGGGTCGGTTGTCCCCTCTCCTCGCCCCCTCCTGTTCCCTCGCCCCTGCCTCCTGTCTCATCCACATCGCGTACAGGGGGCCCAGGACAGCATGCCCGAGATCGTGGGGGGGGGAGCCCAGCATTGTCCCCATCGCCCGAGGCCCGCACGCGTGGCACCGCACGCTCCGCTCCAGCCCCCCCTGGAGCACGAGTCTGCTGGGGCGGCGCCTTTCCTTGGACCACGGGGCCCGGGGGCGTGCGCTGATCGTGCGGGGGGCCACACCGCGACTGGAGCATCCCACCCACACGCACATCCACACAACACCCACTTTTTGGCGTCGCGGCCACGGGCGCGACGGCCCGGCGTAGAACAAGTCGAACCACACACACACACACATACACAAGCACACACACACAAGCACACGCACACACACACACACACACACACACACACACACACACACACACACACACACACACACACGCACACACACGTTTCCTCTTCCCGCGAGGAAGCGGCACCGTCGCAAATGATAGTAAGGGGCACATACTTATACGCAAACCGTGGTGCCACTCGCGAGGTGGAGGAGCAGCAGCAAGAGCAGCAGCAGCAGGATGAGGAGGGGAGGAGAACGGCTGCTCCTTGGCGGCGCCGCTCGGAGGCCGCACTCTTCGAGCAGGGTAGTAACTGCAGAATTTATGTACCCCCAAAGGACATCGAGCGTTCGTAGATCAGCGGAGCCTTCGGCCATTTCCCCGTACTGTCGACGAAGACAAAGCAAATGTGGTACAGTGAGCGGCTCGAATAAGGAACACTTACTTTTCAAAAGGAGCTCGGTCGTTCCTTGTGCTCGCATGCGTTATTGGTCGTTATGCGTTGTGTATTGCGTATCGTTCTTTATGCGGTACTCCTTGGAGAAAAGGGGCTTCGTTCCTTATTCACCGTTCCTTAGGCCAGGCCGACGACCGTATTCGATCCCCTGTACGAGCTCTTCGGCGGCGCCGCGCGACTCACCTCCTCCTTCTTCTTCCTCCTCCTCCTTCCTCCTCCTCCTCCTTCTTCTTCCTCCTCCTCCTCCTCCTCCTCCTCCTCCCCCTCCTCCTCCCCCTCCTCCTCCTCAGGTTCTCGGTCACGCACGGGCAGAACGTGCGAGAGCTGCTGCGGGGGTGCCGCCAGCACTTCGGCCGCCTGGTGAAGGCCGCGGCCCTCGCGCGAGCGGTCTCCTTGCCGCCTGCTGCACGCAAAAGGAGGAGGAGGAGGAGGAGGAGGAGGAGGGGTAGGAAGAGGGGGAGGAGGAGGGCGAGGGGGAGGAGGAGGAGGAGGCAAGGGGCAGGAGCAGAACTGCAAGGGGGAAGCGGGAGGAGAGGGGAGAGGAAGGGGGCGAGCACGAGTATCGCCATGAACCTACGCACCGCACCACTCCAGCATGACCACGGGCGCTCTCGGCGGGCCGGAGCCGGCGCACCACATACGTCCAAGCTTTCCGGAAACTCGAGTCTTTCGCATCTTTTCCTGTTGCCCGAGGAGGAGCGAGTCGTCGGGGGGGTGGTTTGGAGGGGGGGAAATCTGGGGAGAGAAAGATACGGATACGTGTTGGCCCCCTTCGTTTTCGGCCTTCCTTGGGCCTCCTGGGGATTCCTCGCTGTCACCGCTGGATTCGCCTTGAAATTTTGGTCAGAACGCACCCCGAGAGAGGTCCGGGGACAACACGTATCCGTATCTCTCCGCGCCCCAAGGAAAGAGACGAGGAAGGAGACAGGAGATCTGTCAGAAGCAAAGCCCACCCCAGGGTCCATGCCTGTCCGATGGATCCACTCCGATGTCGATTTCGGCCGGCCCGATCCGATTGGGTTCCGATGTTATGATTCGGTCGGGCATGTACACAAAAGGGGGGGTGCTCGCAAAACCTTCCCCTTCCCCCCTTCAAAGGGGGGTGAGATTTTCGACCCCCCCCCCCACCCCCCCTTAAGCGGGGGGGGGTCCGAATCCCCCCCTCCCACCCCCCCTTGAAGGGGCGGGGGGGTCCGAAACCCCCCACCTCTGCCCCTTGGCGCTAGAGGGGGTGGCGTCGACCCCCCCCCTCCCCCCCTCTTTCGCCGAAAAGGGGGCCGGGGAGGAAGCCTCTCCCGCAAGGGAGGGGGTCTTGCTTCGGGATGGCGAGTAGAGACTAGTGAGTAGTGAGTAGTGAGTAGATAGTAGCGAGTAGTGTGGAGTGAGTAATGAATAATGCGTTGGGAGTAGTGCGCAGTGAATAGTGAGTAGTGAGTGGTGGGTAGTGGGGAATGGGTAGTGAGTAGCGAGTAGGGAGTAGCGAGTAGTTAATAGTGAGTGGTGAGTAGGGCATAGTGAATAGTGAGTAATGAGGAGGGAGTAGTCAATAGTTAGTAGTGAGTAGCGATCAGGGAGTAGTGAGTACCGAGTAGGAAGGAGCAAGTAGTGAATAGTGATTAGTGGTTAGTGAGTAGTGAGTAGTGGGTAGGGTGTATCGAGTAGTGATTAGTGAGTAGCGAGTAGGGCATTGTGAGTAGTGAGTAGTGAGGAGGGAGAAGTCAGTAGTGAGTAGTGAGCAGGGAGTAGTGAGTAGCGAGTAGGGAGTAGCGAACAGTGGGTAGTGCGTAGTGAATAGTGAGTAGTGAGTTGGGCGTAGTGATTAGTGTGTAGGGAGAAGCGAGAAGTGGGTAGTGAGTAGTGGGTACTGCGTAGGGAGTAGCGAGTAGGGGGTACTGAGTAGTGACTAGTGGGTAGTGACGTGTGACTAGTAAGTAGGGAGTAAGGAGTAGGGAGTAGTGAGTAGTGCGTAGTGGGTAGTGAATATTGCGTATCGGGTAGCGAGTTGCGAGTGGGGAGTAGCGAGTAGTGAGTAGTGAGCAGTGAGTACTGTGTAAGGAATAGGGAGTGGCGAGTAGCGAGCAGCGGATAGTGAGTAGTGAGTTGTGAGCAGTGAGTAGTGAGTGGTGAATTGTGAGCCCTCAGTAGTGAGTCGTGGATTGTGGCTAGTGGGTAGTGATTAGTGATTAATGAGTAGCGAGTAGTGGGTAGTAAGTAGTGTTTAGTGAGTAGTGAGTATTGCGTAGTGCGTAGTGGATAGTGAGTATTGAGTAGTGGGTTGGGAGTACTGCGTAGTGAGTAGTAAGTCGTGAATAGTGATTTGTGGGTAGTGGGTAGTGAGTAATGAGTCGTGATTAGTGAGCAGTGAGTGGTGAGAAGTGAGTAGTGGGTAGCGAGTAGTGTGCAGTGGGTAGTGAGTAGTGAATACTGAGTAGTGAGGTAGTGTTAGGGGTGGTAGGGGTCGGGTTCGGGAGCCAGGGGGCGCCGTGGCGAAAGGGGTGGACGGGGGGGGTGAATTTGGCGGCCAAAAGGGTTGAGGGGGGGGTGTCCCCGACGATGGACGGGGAAAAGGAGGGAGGGGGGGGTCGCCGATGTATCGGCGATGCGGCGCGATCCTCCGACCCCATCTACTCCGACCCCATCTCTGGGCCACCAGTTTTGCTGCAGTCGATGTTGTAGGCGCTTCGCGTAACCCGACCAGCCCATCCAAAAACGATGCCCCGGCGAGGTGCCCTGACCAGGGATGTGAAGGAGCATATAGTGGAAGCAAGGTCTGGGGAAGCCGCCACAACCCAAGAGGGGGAGGATGGAGGAGGAATCCGAGGAGGAGAAGGAGGAGCCTTCAAGGCTCCAGGGAAAGAGCTTCGCCCAGGGGCCTCGGCGGCGAGCCCCGAAGGGAAAGGAGAAGGGGCAGGCCTTCCCAGAAGGCTCGGAAGTCCCCCGGCTTTCCGAAAAGTTTTCTAAGCCTTCCCCGACGACGCAGAGTTGGAGGGCCGCCGAGGACCGACGAGGACGCCCGAAAGCCTCGAACGCCCGAAAGCCTCGAAACCGAAACTCCCCCCCCATCGCTCGCCGCCGAAAGGAGGAGGAGCCTTCGTGGTTTCAGGAGGAGAGAGCTTCGCCCACGGGCCGCGCCGGTCGTGCTCGCCCGCCGCCATGCGCCGGGGGCCCTGCGCCGTACCGCTGGCGCGCGCGAGCCCCGAACCTCGAACCACTTCCTCGACGCAGACGTGTGTGTTTCGGGCGTCTGCCAGCGGGAGGGACGTTGCGAGGAGGGAGCCTCAGCCACGGGCCGCGCCAGTCGTGCTCGCCCGCCGCCATCCGGCGGGGGCCCTGCGCCGTAGCGCGGGCGCCTTCGGCCGCTCGCGGAGGCGCCTGCGGCCGCTGGCGCCTCCCGCGGGGCTCCGCGGCCGCCTGGGGCGCACGGCGCCGGCGGCGCCGCCCTGCGCTGCAGTTTCGGGGGGCCTCGCCCGTCCCCAGCACTGGTGGCTTCTCTTGCGCCCGACGCGGCCTCGGTGCGGACTCGACGCGGATGTGGCGTGGATGCGACGCGGCCTCGACGCGGATTGGACACGGATTCGACGCGGATGGGGCTCCACATCTAGGCCTCCCAGATGGGGTCGGAGTAGATGGGGTCGGAGGATCGCGCCGCATCGCCGACGCATCGGCGATGCGGTTCGATGCGGAGCCCGATGTTCTCCATGCTGGCGGCGCCTATGCATCGCCGACGTCCCTGGTGCATCGGGGATGCGGTGCGATCCTCCGACCCCATCTATTCCGACCCCATCTAGGATGCCTCTAGCGTTAAGTTGGGCGTGCCCCTCCCTCCTAAATAGTACAAGAACAGTATGGCGGCGACGTTTGAGTATTATGGAGTACTTCTTGAATATGTGTTGGGCGTTTTGAAATTATTCGTTCAAAATCCGCTTGTAAAGTCGGGGCGCTGAAGAAGGAACCCTTTTCGTTTGGGAGGGGCTCAGTGCTCCTCAGTTGTTTTAATGTTCGCCTTAGGTTGTCCTTGGGTTTTCGATGGGAAATCGAAGTTGAACTTCGGAAAACATGGGGCCTTGTTTCGGATCGAAAGTTACTTAGGTCAACGCCCCCACTGTAGGGGGACATGCCTGACCTAACTCTAGCGGTTGCCTGGGGCGCACGCGCTGGCGGCGCCGCTTTTCCGCGTGCGAGGCCGGCGGCAGCTGCTCGAGGCAGCCCTCGGACGGGGCCAGGATAGCCAGGACCCCGGTGAAGGGGAGCCGGTCAGTGATTGGGCCCCGAAGCCCAAAACATGGACTGGAATCGCTAAGCCAGGTCTGTCGTAGCTGGTGCTTTTCGGGTGACGGCAATTCCAGTTAGTGGAATTGGACCGGGGGGGCGTCCCCGGCACAGATCACTAATCCAAGTCCCGCTAAACCCAGTTCTGCCAACGCTTGACAGGACGAGGATACATCCGTTCCAGAGCGTTCCGGAACGCTCTCAGGCAAAGAAGAAACAACAACATAAACATACAGTGTTGGCGCTCCGCGCGGATTTCTTGGATCCGCGCTGGGCCCCCCCCCAGCGGCGTCTCCGGGGCCGCCCCTGGCGCGCTCCGCGGGCCAGGGAGGGGATCCAGCGCAGACTATGATTTTTCTTATTCTGATTGGTATTACTCGTCTTATTCTTCTCATGTGTCTTTTTCCTCTTCTTCTTCTTCAACTCAGAGCGTTCTGGAATGCTCTGAGAAGGCCGCGGCGCTCGAGACATCCTCCAGAGCCGCTGGATCTCAGAGATTCTCGATATGTCCTCACCGGATGTTACAGTAGGGGCCCGACCACAAGAAGCCTTCCACAAGAAAACCAACCCTGAGACCCCAGGACGTCCACATTGATTTCTGGTGCGGGAGCGTCACGCTTTTCATCGCAGAACCGTCGACACCGAAGAAACCCAGGGAACCCTGGATGCGAGCAGGTTGTTTCTTGGCATGGGTATCCACTTTAGGAAACAACTTCCTAGGTGTGACCGCAATGTGCCCAGGCACGCTTTGCAGCATCGCCGAGCCGCCCGTGGGGCAACCGAGGTCCAGCCAGACCTCCCTCCCTGCTCCCTCCCCCATCCTCTCCCTCCCCCTCCCCTCCCCCAGCCTCT
>CAUYUJ010014347.1:411008-413648 GCA_963575745.1 Prorocentrum cordatum | reverse complement strand
GCCAACACCAACACAAAGGGTTATCTCTCGGGGAGACGTAAGACACGGGTACTGGGGACTCGGGTTGGCCCGACGGGGCCATCACAAAAAATGACGAGACACGATCTGAGATTTGACGCGAGGCGTAGAAATCGGGGCCAACACCAACACAGAGGGCTACCTCCACCAGGGGGAGGCGATCCTGGATTGTGGTGCTGGTGGTAGTCGTTCGGCCACCTCGGAAGCCCGCACATGACCACCATCACCGAGCTCGGGATCGTCTCCCCTTGGTTGAAGGGGCCTTGGGACACACAAATAAATATACACAAATAACAAGATTACCCATATTTTCCTACATTTTCTGTGTTTTTTTTCTCTCCCCACACTTCCCATATCTAACCCCATTTCCTGGGGAATCGACGATTCCTTGTGTCTGTGTGTTTGCTGTCCCTCCTGACCGGTGGAGGCGCACCGCCGATGCTGGTGCTGGTGCCAACCCTGAGGCCTCCGGCATCCCCGGCTCCTTGAACGGCGCGCAAGGCAAAAAAAGAAAAAAAACAAAGTAAAATAAAGAAACAAAAGTAACAACATAAAAAAAATAAACAAAATAAACAAGAAACAAAAAAAAAAAAAATGGAAGACAATTAAAAAAAAAAAACAAATAAAAATGAGTAAAAAGAACAAACAACCAAAACAACGAATTGAGTCAAATAAAAAAAAACAAAAAATCAAAAAGGCACTGGTTTTTGGACGTCCCGACAATTGGTACGGAAAGAATGGCACAATGCCCAACAAATGTTGTCCCAAACCAACCAGCGGCCGCTAGTTGGGCAGGCTCCTTCTGTCTCGAATGGACACAGGCCGCGGCGGCGTGGACAGCGAGTCCTGTTCAAAATGAACAGGAACTGCTGTTGGGCATTGTACCCATCCTTTCGGTACCCATTTCGTTCGTGCAGACCTGAGGCCTCCGGCATCCCAGGCTCCTTGAGCGGCGCGCAGGGCACCGGGAGCCTCTGCAGCGCCGCCCCGGCAGCCCTGGAGCGCCGCCTCCCGGGCCTCGGACGGCACGCGGCGGTCTGCGCTCCTGGTCGGCGGGCGCGCCGGGGGCTCTGCAGGGCGAGGCCAAGACAGGAACAGAATCGGACAGGGAGAAATCAAAGATCTCCTCCTCCTCTTCCTCCTCCTCCTCCTCCTCCTGCTCCTCTTTCTCCTTCTCCTCCTCTGAGATCTCGCGGTTCTGGAAGATGTATCGAGCGCTGCGGCCTGCTCAGAGCGTTCCAGGTCCAGGGCGCTCTGCGAGCGCTTCGGAACGCTGTCTCCATGTCCTATAGTCGATTCTGCCATCTTTCCTTTGGCTTCTGCCCGTCGAGCCGCTGGCCGTGGGGAATCAATTTGGCCCTCCTCCTCCTCCTCCTCCTGCTCCTGCTCCTCCTCCTCCTCTTTCTTCTCCTCCTCCTCGTCCTCCTCCTCTTTCTATTTCACCTCCTATTCCACCTCCTCGTCGTTGTGCGGCGGGTGCCGCAGGAAAATAATGAATGTCCACTACTGGTGGGACCCCAGTCCGTTAAGAAGATCGCCGAAAAGATACTTGTTTTCCAGCTAGTGGGGGGTCTAAAGTCCTATTGTGGTTAGGGCTACGCCTTGGAAAGACCTTATTGTCAGTGTCTGGGTCCCTGTTCCAATGATTTGGGGTGACCTCATCCTGATGCCGAACATTTCTTTCAATCGTCGTTCGCCCAGGGCGCAACCGCGCGGAGTAATTCGGAACAGAACCTGTTTCAATTACTCCGCGCGGACACGCATCCCGGTCGATTGTTCGTAGGGAAGGGTGTGGCGTGGGGTAGTTCGATAATCCAGGTTGTGGAAACATACTTGTCACAAACTCAGTACTACTTCGCCGAATGACGCAAGCAACATGAAATGTTCGGATGTTGCAACAAGATGATCGGTACATTCGCCATGGCGACTCGAAGAAACTTTGCCACGGGTGTGTATCCCAATGCCCCATGATTGGTATCACCACATCCTGGTGGCGATCTTGAGGATCCCCGAGTTTTTGAAGGCGCATCCCCAAGATTGCATCGTAAACATGGACATCGTCTGGATGCTCGGGAATTCAACGGGGTATGGAGCGAGGGGGGGGGGGCGAGTATCATATGAGGAGGCAGCTCTGGGAATGCTTTCGTGGGAGCGTTCGTGGAGTAAACTTACGGTTCGTACAATCAAAAAGACGGTTGCAATTCAATTGAATCGGATCGCGCCGAATATCAAGCACTATCATGCGGAAATCACCGGGATCAGGCTGGTGTAGCCCGGTAGTCGACAAAAGATATACCAGCGCCAATGCTGACTTGAAAATCCCACGGGTTGCACCCTGACTTGTAAGGAGACGGGGTCGCCTCCGTGGAAACCTTCCTGCCCACCGACAGGGGTTTCCCAGAAACCTTTCGGGCCTCTTCCCAAGGAGCCCCATGCGTTCCACTCAGACTCCCAGACATGCGACGTCGATCCTAACACCGTAGGCCCCCCAAGAATTTTGATGTGTTCCTCGGGACCGGCTCTTCGCCACGACTAAGTTTCGAAGGGTCCCCGGGCCTGGGAAAGGCCCCGGAGGCCGAACATTTCTCAAATACAATCCGTCGCGTTCGTTTCACGCCTCCA
>CAUYUJ010014347.1:358508-403508 GCA_963575745.1 Prorocentrum cordatum | reverse complement strand
TAATTCAAATCTTATGTCCGCATGGTGGTGTGGTGTCGAGAAAGTGCCACGCCTGCTAGCCTTTGCGCCAGTGTCGTGGATAGCGGCCGAGCTGAGAGACCACCCCCTGCGCACCCCCTGTAGTGTCGAGAAAGTGCCACGCCTGCTAGCCTTTGCGCCAGTGTCGTGGATAGCGGCCGAGCTGAGAGACCACCCCCTGCGCACCCCCTGTGGTGTCGAGAAAGTGCCAACGCCTGCTAGGCTTTGCGCCAGTGTCGTGGATAGCGGCCGAGCTGAGAGACCACCCCCTGCCCACCCCCTTGGTGTCGAGAAAGTGCCACGCCTGCTAGGCTTTGCGCCAGTGTCGTGGATAGCGGCCGAACTGAGAGACCACCCCCTGCGCACCCCCTGTGGTGTCGAGAAAGTGCCACGCCTACTAGGCTTTGCGACAGTGTCGTGGATAGCGACCGAGCTGAGAGACCACCCCCTGCGCACCCCCTGTGGTGTCGAGAAAGTGCCACGCCTGCTAGCTTTTGCGCCAGTGTCGTGGATAGCGGCCGAGCTGAGAGACCACCCCCTGCGCACCCCCTGTGGTGTCGAGAAAGTGCCACGCCTGCTAGGCTTTGCGCCAGTGTCGTGGATAGCGGCCGAGCTGAGAGACCACCCCCTGCGCACCCCCTGTGGTGTCGCGAAAGTGCCACGCCTGCTAGGCTTTGCGCCAGTGTCGTGGATAGCGGCCGAGCTGAGACCACCCCCTGACCCCCTGTGGTGTCGAGAAAGTGCCACGCCTGCTAGGCTTTGCGACAGTGTCAGCGGCTGAGAGACCACCCCCTGCGTGGTGTCGAGAAAGTGCCACGCCTGCTAGGCTTTGCGCCAGTGTCGTGGATAGCGGCCGAGCTGAGAGACCACCCCCTGCCGCACCCCCTGTGGTGTCGAGAAAGTGCCACGCCTGCTAGGCTTTGCGCCAGTGTCGTGGATAGCGGCCGAGCTGAGAGACCACCCCCTGCGCACCCCCTGTGGTGTCGAGAAAGTGCCACGCCTACTAGGCTTTGCGACAGTGTCGTGGATAGCGACCGAGCTGAGAGACCACCCCCTGCGCACCCCCTGTGGTGTCGAGAAAGTGCCACGCCTGCTAGCCTTTGCGCCAGTGTCGTGGATAGCGGCCGAGCTGAGAGACCACCCCCTCCCACCCCCTGTGGTGTAGAGAAGTGCCACGCCTGCTTGGCTTGCGAAGTGTCGTGGATAGAGCTGACCACCCCGCCTGGTGGTTGTCGAGAAGTAGCCTTAGGTTTGCGCCAGTGTCGTGGATAGCGGCCGAGCTGAGAGACCACCCCCTGCCCACCCCCTGTGGTGTCGAGAAAGTGCCACGCCTGCTAGGCTTTGCGCCAGTGTCGTGGATAGCGGCCGAGCTGAGAGACCACCCCTGCGCACCCCCTGTGGTGTCGAGAAAGTGCCACGCTTGCTAGGCTTTGCGCCAGTGTCGTGGATAGCGGCCGAGCTGAGAGACCACCCCCTGCGCACCCCCTGTGGTGTCGAGAAAGTGCCACGCCTGCTAGGCTTTGCGCCAGTGTCGTGGATAGCGGCCGAGCTGAGAGACCACCCCCTGCGCACCCCCTGTGGTGTCGAGAAAGTGCCACGCCTGCTAGCCTTTGCGCCAGTGTCGTGGATAGCGGCCGAGCTGAGAGACCACACCCTGCCCACCCCCTTTGGTGTCGAGAAAGTGCCACGCCTGCTAAGCTTTGCGCCAGTGGCGTGGATAGGGACCGCGGTGAGAGACCACCCCCTGCGCACCCCCTGTGGTGTCGAGAAAGTGCCACGCCTGCTAGGCTTTGCGCCAGTGTCGTGGATAGCGGCCGAGCTGAGAGACCACCCCCTGCGCACCCCCTGTGGTGTCGAGAAAGTGCCACGCCTGCTAGGCTTTGCGCCAGTGTCGTGGATAGCGGCCGAATGAGAGACCACCCCCTGCGCACCCCCTGTGGTGTCGAGAAAGTGCCACGCCTGCTAGGCTTTGCGCCAGTGTCGTGGATAGCGGCCGAGCTGAGAGACCACCCCCTGCCCACCCCCTTTGGTGTCGAGAGAGTGCCACGCCTGCTAGGCTTTGCGCCAGTGTCGTGGATAGCGGCCGAGCTGAGAGACCACCCCCTGCCCACCCCCTGTGGTGTCGAGAAAGTGCCACGCCTGCTAGGCTTTGCGCCACTGTCGTGGATAGCGGCCGAGCTGAGAGACCACCCCCTGCGCACCCCCTGTGGTGTCGAGAAAGTGCCACGCCTGCTAGGCTTTTGCGCCAGTGTCGTGGATAGGACCGCGGTGAGAGACCACCCCTGCGCACCCCCTGTGGTGTCGAGAAAGTGCCACGCCTGCTAGGCTTTGCGCCAGTGTCGTGGATAGCGGCCGAGCTGAGAGACCACCCCCTGCCCACCCCTTTTGGTGTCGAGAGAGTGATTGAGCCTGCTAGGCTTTGCGCCAGTGTCGTGGATAGCGGCCGAGCTGAGAGACCAACCCCTGCGCTCCCCCTGTGGTGTAGAGAAAGTGCCACGAGCTGTGCTGTGCTGTGCTGAGCTGAGCCGTGCTGGGCTGTGCTGAGCTGTGCTGAGCCGAGCTGTGCTGTGCTGAGCTGAGCTGAGGAAGGAGGAGAGAGGAGATGAGGTGTGAGGTGAGGTGAGACGCGGGTGCGCCGCGGCAGGGAAGAAAACCAGAACCCCACGAAACATGTAGGGAACAACCAATTCCTGAATCGACGTGTCAGGGTAGGAGGTCTCTCCACCCCCGAATGAATTTCCTCCGACGCACCTCTGCAAAATGCCAGAACGTCGCGCAGCCCATGACGCGCCGCCCTCAGCCTCCAGGGGCAGCCCCTGGCTCGAGGTGGTGCAACTGGCCTGGCTGGCCAAGGAGCTGGGTTTGGAAAGCGCCGCAGCCTACCCAGGCTGTGGGGCGCTGGAGCGTCCATGAAGCCATCGCGTTACAGTCGGACCGAGATATGAAATCGAGGTCGCTTCAGGGAGAGTATCCTAATTTTCTTCGCGCTTGTGGCACGTTCTTGTGCATCCTGGTCGGCTACACGCAAGAGTGCCCCTAGACAACAGTGATCTTTGGTGCGCGGACTGAGGAGGCGTACGGTGGCCACCTCCAAGCGCGCAAACAGCAGCTAGCGCATCGCGCCCAGCGATCTGGGAGACCCAAATGAGCCCGCACCAAAGGTCACGCCAGCCAAGGGTTACTCTTACGTGTATTCGACCTGGGGGAGATGACCCTCGAATGGACTTCAGTTTGGCCGGCGGAGGGCCTCATGTTCTTGAAGGATGTTCTCCTGTCCTAGCTCGAGCTGTACCAGGCGAAGCGCCTAATGAGGAACGCGGCGAATCTCGGCCACCAATAGGTTTCCGGCCTCGGCCCAAGGATAGGGCATAAGGCCAAAACCCGGACTGGAGCCCGAGGTGGTCCTTATTTCAACGGCTTGACTGTACACCGAATTGCTTCGCCCACTTCCTTGACTAAATGGCCGACTGAACGGCGTGGTGTATACTTAAATCGAGCACCATCCAACCTCTGGAAGCCGTCCTCGGGCCCTGGGACCGTGAACAAAAACAATCCGAAAACGACAAGCCAGTCCCGGGAAAGGGGTCGGGAGGTATGAGGAAAACGAATGGGCAAGAAACCGCAGCATGCGGAATAATCATGGGCGGATCTCCTCCCCCTCCTCCTGTCCTCCTCCTGCTGTTACTACAGCCCTAGCGTCCCGCTGCAGGCCAGATGACCATCGGGGCCTGGCGCGTGGAGTAGCATGCCCAACCTGACCATCAACGACTGAGCCAGCGGCGGCAACGCTGCAAGGCCGCTCCAAGCGCCACCTCCAGGCAGATAGCGACCATCTCAGCTCACAGCTGAAGACGGCAGTGCGGAGACACCGAGCGCCGCGACAGGTTCTCATGAGCTTGACGCACGGCAACGCAACAGCCCAAACACGAGGCCATCTCGATCCTGATTCCCCTCATTTTCGTCCAACTCAGACCTCTGACGGAAAATTTTTTTTTCTGACCGTGGACCCTCTGGACCCCGCAGGACCGGCTTCTTGTCCTGAGTAGGTGTTTGCCAGCCCCGGGACCCGGCAAGGGTCCACCCCCCCCGTGGGGCGAAACCACACAGAAACTGTCCCGCCTGACTGCTTCACGGTGCGACCGGGTCTGCGTCAGCCCCACTCCCTCCCTTTCCTTAGGTCGGGCATGTCCCCATACAGGCTGATTTCGGACTAAAAATACAAAAGAGTTACAACAAAAAGAAACCAAACATGCTCAAACATATTCAAACCTCGTCCACAGACTATGATTGATTATGTTTGATTTTCCTTCTGTAGATCTACCGAGGGGCGCGACCGCCTTAACCCGATCCGCCGCCCTCGGCGCAGCGGGCAGCCCTGGAACAACACAGCCAGGGCGGGGGCCCCGCGCTGGCCGCCCAGTGACCCGCGCAGCCCCAGGGCGATCGGGAGGAGGCGCGGGGGCGCGAAGAGGACGACGAACGTGGCGCGCGACGAGAAGAGCACGCGGACGAGAATAGAAGAAGGACATCAGGACATCAACACATGAACATTAACTTTTTGCGCTGCGCGCGGGTCTCTTGGATACGCGCTGGACCCCCCTCCCTGGCGCCGCGTGGAGCGCGCCAGGGGCGGCGCCGGAGGCGGCGGCGGCGTCGACGGCGACGGCGGCGGCGGCGGCGGCGACGGCGACAGCGACGGCGGCGGCGGTGGCGAGGGGTCACGGCGGCGGCGAGGGGCCACGGCGGCAGCTCCCCGGGCCGCCGGTGGGCGCGCGCGCCGTGGGGCGCCGTGCGCGGCTGCAGCCCCGCCGGCATCTGCCTCGACGTGCGCGGGGCGGGGGGGGAGATACTCCTCCTCCTCCTCCTCCTCCTCCTCCTCCTCCTCCTCCTCCTCCTCCTCCTCCGCCTCCTCCTCCTCCCTCCCCCTCCTCCTCTCGAGGGGCGGAGTGGAGCGGAGCGGAGCGGCGCCAAGCGGCGCCCACAGGGCGTCCCGTGTGGAGAACGGCGGGTGCGCCGGGGCGCTTCAAGTATAACCCTGGGCGTGTGCCGATTCAAGACTCCTATATTGCTCGCCGCCGTGGGAAAGTGGTTCTCAGTCCCCATCTGCACGCCACGTTCGCAACGTCGAGCCTGCCGCCGACCCTGTCGGCGTGTGCGAAGGGTTTGTCTGTTCGAGTCGTCGTCTCCGTCAGTCGTCGTCTGCGTCGTCCCCTTTCCTTGCACACTCCTCAAACCTGTCAGCGAGAGAAAATCCGTGCAATGTCGCAATCGAATCGAAAGGAAGCCCTTCCCTTTGATCCCTTCCTTGCGCCCGGGGGGAGGGTGTCCAGAGGGGGGGGCCCAGGGGGGGGGTCCCAGGGGGGTCCCGGGGTCGCCACCCAACGCTTCCCCCCCGCGCGATTCCGAAACTCTGGCGCGGTCCCCGGAGCTAGAAACATCCCAAGACTCTTCCACAGGGTGCCAAAGGGGGGGCCCCCAGAGGCCTCCACAGGCACTCCCGAAAAAGGGCCCCGAGAAGCATAACTCATTTATGTTCGTACGGGTTTTGACAGATTGGGGCGGTTTCGTTATTCTGCTTCCCGCCGCTCCAAGACAGCCGAAGAGGCCTTCAAAATCGCCCCCAAACGGCCCAAGAGGCTTCCAAATGCGCCCCAAAAAGTCCCCAGAAAACCCAAAGATAGCCCAAAACGCCTTCAAGGAGGCCCCAAAACGGTTCCAAAAGTGTGTTTTGACGGGGCAACCGAACGGACATTTCGAGCCCTCGGCCCCGAGAAGCTCCCAGGATGCCCCAAAACGCTTCAAAGAGGCCGCCAGAAGCCCACAAGAGGCCCCGAGAGCACCCGAGAAGGCCCCCAAGAGGCCCCCAAGAGGCCTCAGAATTGCCCCCAAGAGGTCCCCGAGAGCTTCCCCAAGAGACCCCAAGAAACATCCCTGAGGAGCCGGGCCCAGTCAACGTCGTCGTCGTCGCCGCCGCCGCCACCGCCGCCGTCGTCGTCGACGTCCCCCTTCAGGGTCGGCGGCAGCGGCCGTTAGGCCTTCGCAATACCGTCAAACCATTTCAGGCGAGGTGGCAGCCCCCTGGCAATGAGTAGGGGAAGAGGGCGAAGAAACGTGCTGTTCAATGAACGGGCCGCCCGGCCCAGAACTGTGTCGACAACCTGTGCCTGTGAATGTTCTTGCAGTAACCTGCACCCCACCGAACACAACTTACAAACATCGTGCTGGATGAGCTTCGGTATATTCGGGGGCTCTCCTGCTCCTCCTCGTTTTTTGTTCGTCATGTTCGGCGACAGGCCGCCGCGTTATAGGGCTCCGGTTCCGTCAAAAACGGCCCGGGGTGACGCAATCTTGTCCTGAGGATGGGGCCAACACCCCGTCGGAGGACTGGTGCCTGGAGAGAGCGGGGCAAGATGAAAATCGAGGTGCTCGAGGACTTCTTTCTTTGCGAACGGTTACGCCCTGGCGTCCCCAATGCATCCCCGGCAGCAAGTAGCGGCAACGCCACAATGGAATAATGCATACTGCGACGTGAGGGTGTGTGGAACAACGTGAAACAATGCACGGCACCTCGCAAATACTTCGTCATTTCCGCGAACCCCGTCTCAAGTGCGATAGCTACGGCCTGAGATAGACATGCCCACGGCCGCAAACTATGCGAGCCGCACGCAAGCCGACGGAAATTGGGCTGGGTTTCGTCTTGGACTTCGACAGCAAATATCATCCACCCTACCGCCCCGTGGCCAGCACGCACGCCCCCATCGGTGCGAGACGCAGCCCTGCAGAGTAGAGGGCCGCACTCGCGAGACGATCTGCGACAAAATTGAACCCCCGCAGTCGCAACTGTATCAAGGGCGCGTGGTTACTACAGGGTGTAATCCCCCTCTTGTGCAAGCTCGCCACCACTCTTCCCATCCTCACGAGTAGCGGCCTAGTCGTATCGATTCGCAGCTGCGCGCGGCCAGTCACGACATTGGCAGAGAGCTCGCAGTCAACGAGCACCCGGGTTCCCGGCGGTCGTTTGCCATACCCCGTCTTGGCGGTGAAGCTTATGCCCCGGCACACGTTGTCGATGTGGTGGCGCGCCAGCGCGGGCCCCGGCGGGTGGAAGGCGAAGCCGTTGACGCGAAATTCGGGTTTGCTGGAAGCTGCGGGGGATCCCATCGCCTGCACAATTTATTCACGATCTCCTTCCATTCAGAGCACGAACCAACCCTATCACGACAACGATTCCTCTGGGCCCTCCACGCCCCGCCGTAAACCAATACAGAAATGTCCCACGGGTTCTTGGTGCGGCCCCGGGTGGCGTGGCCCAGTCCTTCCACTTTCCCGGACGACACGCTACCGGTTTGCGCCGCTGTCCAAGTGGCTGCGTCGTTGTGCTCTCGGGCCCATCTAAGAAGGCGTTCGCCGTGCCCCGCGTGGACCGATACATCGTCCCATGCTCCCGCGTGTATGTCACGAAGAGGTAGACCGAATGCAAGCGGCACGTTGTTCAACTGTCGCCATCGAAGCAGCATGGTTGTGGTGCGCTTGTTGAAAATGAATGCTGTTTCCCCCTGCCGCCGCCTCATCTGGAACATGCGTCGTAGTTTCTTTCTGCAACTCCCAAGTCCTCAGGCGAGCAACATTTCGATGAGTAACGTGCCGCGTGCATCCTCCGAATATCGCCGACAATACAACCGCTGCGCGCCCAGCTTGCAGCCGCTGCCCAAAGTTACTCGGGTTCCTGGAGAGTCTGCAGTGTTTGAAAAAAAAGCTACCGGCCTGTCGCAACCGATGGTCCATGGAGGATTGGGTACCGCCCTCGTTGCCGTACATGTCCCTCAGAAGCTTGGCCACGCCAGCAGGTTCATAGACTTGCAGGACGTCGCCGTCTGTGACTGCCAATTGGAAATCCAAATCTGCTGCAGACCCCTCGGCCAGCAGGTACTCCAGCGACTGCGTCTTCCACGAATGGCCGATGCTGTTCACTGCATTGGTGAGTTCTTGTGCCATCTGCCAAAGCTGATCCCTGCACGCCGCGAACAAGATAATCAGAGTGAAGGGGCCGAACGCTCATTCTTTGTTCCCGGGTACGTGGCTGAAGTGCGGATCCGTGGTGACGATTATGCTTGTTGTTGAACTCTCATTGTTGAAGAATGGTCAGTGCTGATCCCCCCTCACCAGTGCATAATGTATTTCTCAATCAAAGTGTGCCCCATCGACGCTCGCGCCCTGTTTTTTGTCTGGGAAAATCTCGGTCCTCAAACTGTGCCCCTGGCCCCCCGGATTACAACAACAACGGCTCCCGCCTGAGGCTTCCTCCAAATTTACTCAGAACCCCCGCTCCTGAGACTTCCGCACAATTTATTCAGGATCGGTGCTCCAGCCTGTGACTCCCTCGCAATTTAGTCAGGACCCCCGCTCCCATCTGGGACTTCCTCACAATGTACTCAGGAACGGCGCTCCCGCCTGAGACTTCCTCGCAATTGAATCAACATTTTCTCGCAATTTAATCAAGATCCCCGCTCCGGCCAGAGAACCCTTTCACATTTGATTCAGGAATTGCGCTCTCGCCTGTAATCTCCATGCAATTTATGCAGAATTCGCGTTTCGACGCTCAGGAAACACGCTGCGCCAAGGACGCCGTTACAATTTACTTAGTAATCGCGCTCTCGCCAGACTCAGACATCCCGCTTGAATGTCCCACCAGCCCGACCCGCCCGTCAGAGGATCGCCCGCCCGTCATGGGCTCCCGCCCGAGACTTCCTTCAGGAACGGCGCTTTCGCCCAGGATTTCATCGAACGTTCACGCTCTTACCTTCTTGCTCCTCCTCCCTCTCCCTCCTCCCTCCTCCCTCCTCTCCTCCCTTCTCTCTCCCTTCTCTCTTCCCTCATCCTTGTGCCTCTCTACCCTATCCCATCTCCCTTCTCTCCCTGCTCCATTATACTTCCCCTCTCCTGCCTCCTCCTTCCCTCTTTATTTGTTTATTTCTTTCTCTCTCTCTCTCTCTCTTCTCTCTCTCTCTCTCTCTCAATGTCTCTCACCTGTCTTTCTTTCTTCCTCTCTCTCTCTCTTTCTCTCTGCCTCTAATCAACCGGCCCCTCTTCGCTCCTTCTCTCCTAGCGTTGTCCCTATTCCTTCGTCCCTCCCCCGCCCTTCCTCCCACTCTCCCTCGTTATCCCCCTCTTCTTTTGCAGGGCCCACACCAATTCGAATGGCGGGCACATGTACGCCCACGAAAGATTGTCCGCCGGTTCAGGTTTGCCCGCCTGTGTAAGCCCGCCGCCCCCGCAAAGAGAAAGAATCCCCCCAAAGGGGGTGTGATCGAAGACGAAAAGGGCGGGTATCGAGGGTGTGGGGAAATCGTTTTGAATGACACGCGGGTAAGTAAGAGCGAACAATATCATAATGATTGTTGTTGTCGTCGTCGTTGTTGTTGTTGTTGTTGTCGTCGTCCCCCCCGCGACCTGGCCCGCGACCCACCCGCGACCCGGCCCGCGACCACCTCGCGACCCACCCGCGACCCACCCGCGATCCACCCGCGACCCACCCGCCACCCACCCGCGACCCGGCCCGCGACCCACCCAGGACCCACCGTCGACCCAACCGCGACCCACCTGCGACCCAACCCGCGACCCACCTACATTGTTTTAACAAAAAATCGGCGCCTGCGGCGGGCTCGTTCTATGGCTTGAAACATTTTGCGCCTACTGCCGACGTCCCCGCCGCCCCCTCACTCTTATCCGTAACTGCGGGGTGCTACGATATTGTCAGACGCGCTCGCGGACGGATGTTTGAAAAAGCCAGGGGGCCGATTTCTGATAGGTGGCGTCATGCGAACCCTAGTTCAAAGCTTCACGATGTCTAAGGCTAAGGAGGGGTGGGGGTTCACTCCGCTCGGGAGCTCCCGAGCGGACTAAAACCCCCCAACACCCCTTAGAATTCGTGGGGGGGGGGCGGGGTGTAGGGTTCACATGTGGAAGCCGATCTGAGAGAGGAGGAGGGGGAGGACCACCACCACCATAAGTTCGAGGGAGGAAGGAGGAGGAGGAGGAGGAGGAGGAGGAGGAGGAGGAGGAGGAGGAGGAGGAGGAGGACCCCCTCCCCCTCCAACTGATGGTGGTGGCGGTGGAAACCATGCCCATCGTTCTCGGCCCTTTCATCGGCCTCTGGAGGCCCACGGGCAAGCTCCGGGGACCCCAGAGGCCCTTGTGGGAGGTGGAGCTAGGGAGGAGGAGCATCGGGAAGCGGGGGAGGGAAAGCGAGCTTGGGGTCCAGAGGGGGTGTTCCACAGAGGGGTACAGGGAGGAAGATCGGAACGGGAGCGGGACGCGTATGGTCCACTGTGGTGCGTCTTCAGGCCAGCTGGGAGCTGCCAGCGTGAAGAATGAAGCAGCTGGAAAGTCGCATTGCCACTTCGGGCATTCACCTGCGACCCCGCTTGGGGGTCCTCTCGCACAAAAAAACATCCGGTGGAGAAAAAGACCCGTGATGTCCTATACGGGCGACGCCCTCCCTGACGAGAAAAACGGGCAGAGTGCACAGGCCACAGGTTTATTAATTCGGCTGCCTGTCGAACAACGCGTCTTCCACATCCCAGTTGCGGGACTCCCCCTGGGGAGGGGGTGCAGGCTGTTGTGAGACTGTGCCCCTCGCCTCTTTCCTCTCTCTCTCTCTCCTTCTCCTGTCCTCCCCTTCTCCTATCCTCTCTTCCTCCTGAGGTTCACACGTCTCGCCGCTGTTCATCCCCGCGCCAGGGTGGGGGAAGGGAGCCAAGAGCGCGGCTGACACCGACCCCACTCAGGGTGTCCCCTGTAGTGCAACTGTAAGGCCTTGGTCTATGGCGGCTGCGGCAGGACTCTCCTGCGGCAGAGGGAGATATACTAACCATCGGTTGGAAGAAGTAGGTAGAAACATGGAGTAATAAAGCGTTGGAAATAGATTGGGTGTCCGCCTGCCCCCTTGGGAGGACGGACAAGGTGGGGCCACTCGATCATTGAAGCAGGAAGGCGCTCAGAGTAGATTGGAACCTGGGAACCCCAAACTGCCTACCTTCAACGACCGATGGGAATCCTCTGAGCGCTCTAATTGGCAGGGGGGTGGGCGGGAGTTGAGCAGAGACCGACCGTCTCGGCAATACTATGGGCCTACCACGACATGTTCGTAGAACCCATAATTTTCGAAGAACATAGACAAAGTTCGTAGAACGTCAGCCCGATGTGCTTCAACAAGCCAGTCTCAGCCAGACATGTTCGAAGAACATCTCGTGCAAACCACAGCAGGTTCTTGAAACATTCTGTGGTGGGCCTTTTAGGCGAGCCGGGACGCTTCGCCACTGCTTGAGGAAGTGCACAGCCCCCCTCCAGATCGTCACGTCGCGGAGGCGTTGGGGCATCGGCTCTTCCCTTGCGAGGTGGGCTCCCTCGGCTCCCGCTGGGACCTCGGCGTGCGGCTCCTGGGGGGAGGAGAGGCGGCGCGGCCGGCCACCGCGCGTCGGGCTCTGAGCACGAGGTGTTGCTGGCGCTGAGGTCGGTGCTTTGCCAAGCGGTGTCGAAGGCGTGTTCTGGTTGCTTCGCGCTCGCAGAGGGGACCTCAACACGAAACCGAAACAACGACGCGGTGCCGAACCTTCCAGAGACTCGCCGGCAGGGAGGACGTCACCGTGAGGCGCGGACTCATTTGGTGTTCGAGGTGAAACCTAGAACGCACGAACAGTTTACACGGGGCAGGATAACGAGAGCGGCGTGTTGAAGGTAGCCGCGCTTCTTGCCTGGTTGAAGGTGGGACGGTGAGATGCTGCATGCCTGTCAGCTGTGGAATGCATGTAGACTTAGGTCAATCAGGGTGCATGCGGTGGGTGGGCTTCTGTGGAGAGTTACCAGTCGGAAGACGAGGGACGGCCTGGGTGGTGCTGTATATTCTTCCTCCCAGGGTAGGATGGCGTCCGAACCTGTCGTGGGTCGCCTGGTGGCCCCCTGCGTGTCACGGCGATGCTCCGACGGTCGACCGCGGGGGCGGCATGGGGTCTCTCCTGTCCCCGTCGCCCTGGAGCGCGCGCGTTTCTGTATTTTCGGCGATAATGGGCATTATAGGGGGGGGGAGGGGCCAGGGGGGGGATATAATGTAACGCCTCCCCCCCGCCGTGCGCACGGCGGCAGTGCCCAGAGCGCACCGGGGGATGGAGGGGCGTTACGTTATAGGGGGGGAGAGGATGGGCCAGGGGCTATAATGCCGTTTATGCCCCAAGCAATAAAAACCACGCTCCTGCCTGTTGCCACCGAGCGACGAGCGGTAGCCAACCCGAGCGTCCTCTCAGCTGGAGCTGCCCGCTGGTGCGTGGGTTCACTGCATGGTTTAGGACTCTTTAGGATGCAACTACTGGGAGGTCTTTGTCAAAAGGATAATGGAGGATTGAGCCCCAGTTGGGGGGCTGCTACGCCAAAGTAGGCAAGGGATTACTCCAGATTAAGCAGGATTAGTTCGGCCAGAACAAGCAGGATTAAGCCAGATCAAAACGGATTTCGGAACAGGGCAAAATCGGAATTGACCCTCACAGGAGTTGCATCGAAGGATCGTGCAAGTGGTGGTGGTGTGCGGGTCTGCGTGTCCCTTTTCCTTGGGTGGTGGGCTGGGTGCTAGTTGCGCATCGGCTGGCGTTCGCCCCCTCCCCTCTCCCTCCGTCGCCTTCTTGGGAAGCACATGAGTCCACTATGTGGCCCGGTCGTCGTGCGCTTGCGGCGCTGAACCAGAAAAGAGCGAAATAGAGGAGAAAAATGCAGAAAGAAAAGAAAGAGGGGTAATTACTGGAAAAGCGATGGCTGGCCCAATCAGTCATCGAATCGGGAAGTCAGATCGGATCGGATTCGAATGTGCGTCGGATCGGGCTGCATCGGCGAACGTAATCGAAATCGAACGCCGTTCCAACATCGGGCCGCATCGGATCGCCGGATAATCGCAACCGAACCGCATCGAGCCAGCCGGAATCACCCGAATCGAAACGGACCTCCAAAGCGGGACGCGAAGAAGGGGGCGAGGCGGACGGGGGAGCTCTGCGCAGGGAAGAACAACCCTCCAGACCCCGACAATGAACGTTTCCAAAAACGGTCGTGGGCGTTTAGTAAACCCCCATTGCCGGGGTCGGGGTGGTTTTCCCTCCCCTGAGGGGGGGCGCGCAGGGAGGCTGAACTGCTCTGCTCGCCGAATCCGGGAGCGTGGAATTCGTAGATCTAGAAACAGCCTGACTATGACCCGATGAGAAGATCAAGCTTGGGGTAAATCAATTCCGTAGTCGATCCCCTGCTCGAGATCTCTGGCCTGCGCGGCCAGCGGCGGCGGCGTCCGGGCGGCGGCGGCGGCGGCGGCGGCGGCGCGAGGCCGCGCACGAGCGCCGCAGCGACGCCGGCCGCTGCGCGAGCGGCGGCCGCGGCGGTGCGCAGCGTGGCGCCGCGAGCCGTGGCCGCGGCGGCGGCGCGGCCGCGCCAGCGACGGCAGCGGTGGCAGCGGCGGCGGCGGCGGCGGCAGCACGAAGGGGCCCTGAGATCCTGGCGCTGCATTTTTTTTCACGACGGGCATGTTCGCTCACTCTCGGGCCCCACGGGAAGATGGGGCCTGGGGCTCCAGGCGTGATTTTTGTTTCGATGCTCCGATTCTTTCCGACGTCGGACCTCATGGGGCGGGCGGGGAAAGACGAAGCCAGGACGCGGACAGATTCGGGTGCGGAGGGATCGTGACTCTCTGCGATCCGGCGGCGCTGGAGGATGTCTCGGGCGCCGCGGCCTTCTCAGAGCGTTTCGGAACGCGCTGGAACTAGAGGGCAGAACATCCACCCCTATCATAACCACCCCGACACGCGAAGCCGTTACTAAACGTCCCCACTGAAGGAATCAAACAGGGCAGGGCTGCTCAAGGAACGCCCAGGGCCGTTTAGTAAGCGCCAACTGTCCCGTCCGGGTGTTTTTGCCTCCCTTGAGGAAGGGACTCATCCTCGTCCTAGCTTCAGGTCGGGCGTATCCCCCTACAGGGAGACTTTGGACGAACAATGAAAAATTGCCAAACAACATATGCAACACATGCTCAAACAAAAGACGCAAGACAAATCCGAAACCATGTTGAAAACTATGTTTACACTTTCCCCCATGAGAGGGACATGCCCGACTTCATCCTAGCTCCAATCGACGAGCGGCGGGCGGGGGCTGGGCTTCGCGCCCGGGGGGCGCGGCCGCGGCTGGGCGGGCGCGGGCGCCGGGGCCGGGTGTGCCCCGCCCGCTGCGAAGCCTTCGGCTCTGAGCGCGCGATCTGTTCCGCCCGCCGTGGCGGTCCTCGCCACCAGGGTGCTCTGACGAAGCAGCGTGCGGCCCCGGTCGAGCTGCCAGTCCATGTGTTCTGTCTGGCAAGCGCTGGTGCGCCCCGCTCCTCGGCAAGCGACCTCGGCTCGAGAGCCTCGGCGCCTCCCTCCCCTTTCCTTGCCACTTCACATCACACCTCCACGACAACTCCACAAGAATGCTGCTCTCCTCTCTCCCCAGAAACGGTCTTGATTTGCACCGCTAGTCCCTTTATATTGCGTTGCAACACGCAAGACTGCCCCACGGTAAATTTCCATATGGCTTTGTCCAGTCAGAACGTGTTCTGACACCACTGGCCACATCCAGCGATATCCTAGAGACACCGCCCAACGGGAACAAGCTTTCGCAGCAGCGCTGGTCGCAGTTTTGCAGAATGGGAAATCCAACTCCCGTCGCAGCGTTCGCCACAAGTACCCGTCCGTCGAAAGAAAGAGATAGAAACGTGAAGTAGGAAGGCGTTGGAAGCAGAATGGGTCTCCGCCCACACCCTGAAGAAGAAAGAATAAGGAAAACCGCTACTGGATATCCAATCTCCTTTCAACTACAGGCGTTAAGAGATTTACATACAACCTCCGCCCCACAGAAAGACGTTCTCACCGCCGCGATGGCGGTACTACATAATCAGCAACAGCACCGCTTCAGCGATGCCCACGTTTCAGAACAAGGTTCCCCGCCGGTTCGGGAGCCAATTCTCTCTGCGACATTCGACTCTGCGGAAAGAGCGAACTCAACTCCATGTTACGGGATGGGACGGAGTGGTATGCTATCATATACGGCGCGGGCGCACCACTCTTGCCCTTCCCCTCCCCCCATTCCCATCCCCTCTCGTCCCCCTCCTCCTCATATTCCTCCTTCTCTTCCGCCTCCTTCTCCTCCTCCTCCTCCTCCTCATCATCATCATCAGCATCATCATCATCAGCAGCAGCATCATCAGCAGCAGCATCGTTATCATAAGCATCAGCACCATGCAGATTTACGAACGAAGCATTGCGGATGGTCACAAAAATACCGTAGGTGCCTCAGCGCGCGGCGCGCGCCCACGGAGCGCTGGGCGCCGCGCGCGCGTGTCGCAGGCGGGCATACCGGGCAGACGGATCAGGTGGGGCGCGCCTGTCCCCGCGCCGTGAACGCCGCGGTGGGGGGTATTGCATGCTGCCGCAGTCGTGCTGGCGCCCACAGAATGGACGCGCGTTGAAGCGGTATTTGGCCTTGGTGCATAGCCATCTCCCAGAAGCGTAGTCGGCGTCCTGGGCTCTCCGTCGCCATGGCGCATCCGGCCCCCATCTGTGCCTGGTGGCGTTGATGGCCAGTGCGAGGAAGAGGGTCGGGCCCTGCAGTTCACAAGGCTTTGCACTGACCAGGCCCATCAGAGCGCGTCGCGTTGCAGCACCTTGATATCTCAGGGTGCTGGCAGCCCAAAGGTTGGCGCCGCTGAGTCCACACTTTGCGCGGTGAAGCTGGCTTCGCACAATGGCCCTGCGTGGTGATGCCCCCAGGCGGGCGCAAACCGCCGCGAGTTTGGCGCCGGCCAGGCGCGTTCTACAACGGCAATCCTGGTGCGAACGCTTGGCCCCGCACGTCGCGGATGCGCCAATGCGTCGCGCAGCACTTACGCGCGGTCAGGTTGAGCAGGTACTCGTGTAGAAGCTGGTCAATGTCAACGTCCTGCCTGCTGCTGATGTGCGAACCTGAGTTCTCTTCGACCGCTTCCCTGTCCGAGCTGGCGCTTTGTTCCTGCGCGCTCGTTGAGCCGGGCTTTTGCAGCGGTGCAAGGGGCTTGCGCTCAAGTGCCCTGCCGGGTCCTTGTGGCCTAGCGGTTCCATGCCCCGCGCGACTGCTGGTGCTCACTCGCACCAGCCCTAGCGGGCTACGAGGGTCGAGGGTTAGGCGAACCTTGGGCGACAAATCTTTTAAAAAAGGCCAGATAATCAAGATCGGGAAATAAAACAAAGAATCAAATTATGTTCCCCAGACTATATTTCGAGACTGTTTTCTAACACTCCTCCTGTGGAGGGGCGCGCCCGACTTCTGAAGTCGAGGGCGCGGTGCCGCCATGGCCCGCGGCGCGGCTGCGCGGCACCCGGTGGCCCGCGCAGCCTGCCCCGCCGTGGCCCGGGGAGCCGCCGCGCCGCGCCCGTGCTCGGCGGCGCGCCTCCCGAGCAGGTCCCTCGTAGATTCAGGTCGGGCATGTCCCCCTACAGGCAGATCTTGGACGAGACATCTTCCGAAACACAATAACAAATCCCACCAAATTCAAAAAGTAAACAACAAATCGTCCCCAGGCTATTCCTTGAGCAAATGTTCCTCCTGTAGAGGGAGATGCCCGACGCAATCGTAGATGGCGGGCGCCCGATGCCTGCGCTGGCGTGAGTCTGCGTGGGGCAGGCTCGGGGGGGGCTCGCGAACCTCCCTAAGGGAACGAAGAATGACAGAAACATAAAAACTCGGAGGTCCGCGCGGATTTCTCAGATCCGCGCTGGACCCCCCCTGGCGGCGCCTCTGGCGCCGCCGCTGGCGCGCTCCGCGCGCCAGGAGGGGGGCCCAGCGCGGATCCGAGAAATCCGCGCGGACCTCCGAGTTTTTATGTTTATGTCATTTTGCGTTCTCTCAATTTTCGCTGCGGTGCACCTGTAGCCACTTCCATCAGCTGGCTCGCGGCCGGCGATATGGTTCGCGGTCCGCGGCGTCAGCTGGCACTGTTGGGCGGCGCCCAGGTTGATCGGGAGAGGACTGATGCCCTGTTGGGCAGGGCCACATGCCAATACGTCGACGGATACGGACGTGGGATATGCCTTCCGGTGCAGCCACGCTCCGGCAGCCCGCGGGTACCGGAGCGCCACCAGGGGGGCCAGTCGGGGTAGACGTGGGACAGCCCGAGGTCGGGCACGTCCCCCTATAGGCGGAGCTTGGGCGAAAAAACAAAAACACTCCAAAGCACAGAAGGCCAGTAAAACGAATTCGCCGGCCCAACGGGCCAGAGGCGTGCTAAGATCGCCGGTAACTGGTTCACAGTATTTCTAGTTCGCGCGCGCGGGGCGGCCCCCGGGGGTCCCTGGACGAAAAGCACCCCGGCAAGGTCCCGGGAGGAGCCACCAGAGCACTCGTGGCCTCCGAGGGGGGAGCCGCAATCGACTACCCCCCCTCCCGCCCTAAGAGGCCTCCAAGAGCCCCCCAAGAGGCCCTGGGGGCCCCGAAGACGCCGCCAAGGAGCCCCAAGAGACTCCCAAGAGGGCCCCAAGAAGCAAAATTCATTGTTTTTCTTGAGGTTTTGGGGAGATTTTGGCGCACCTTTTCGGCATCGCGACGCCCCAAGACGGCCCAAGAGGCCTCCACGATCGCCCTCAGAGGCCCGAGAGGCCTCCGACAGGGCCCCAGGACGGCCCAAGAGAATTCCAAGACGGCCCAAAAGGCCTCCAAGACGGCCCAAGAGGACCGCAAGAACGCGCTGAGAGAAGCCCCAGAGGGGGAACACGAAACAAGATTTCAAGCCCTCGGCCCTAAGAAGCCCCCAGGAGGCGCCAAGAGGCCCCTTTGAAGCCCCAGGAGGCCCCCCAAAGGCCCTGGCTTTCAAGAGCACTCCCAAGAGGGCCGGCAAAAAGAATTGCTTTTCCTATGGTTTGGGGGAGATTTTGGCGTCTCCACCTTTTCGGCATCGCGACGCCCCAAGACGGCCCAAGAGGCCCCCAAAATCACCCAAGCGGCTTCCAGAAGCCCCAAGATGCTCCCAAATGCTCCCAAAGAAGCTCCAAGAAACCCCAAAGAGGCTCCAACAGAAACCCACGAGGCCCCCAAGAAACCCCCTAACGAGGACCCCCAAAGGCCCCCAAAAACCCAAACGCCAGCGAGGGCACAATACGGGCCAGCGGAATGAGCGAAGCGATTAAATAATATAAGAATCGTCCCGACTATTTTTTTACTACTTTTGAATAACATCGCGAACCGAACATGTTGTAGATGGTGGTGGTTGAAACGTTCACGCCCGCGACCCGTGGCCCAAGCACCATTCCCCCGTGCTGATGCTGGACGTATACCCGATCCCGCGTCCGACGCACACTGCCGCACTGCGAGCATTGCCTTCCAGTGCTGTGCGGTGCAGACGCGAATCTAGGACCAAGTCGTGGTGACCCAAGAGAATTTACAGTGGAGGGTACATGCATTGTGGCGCTAGCTACTGCATGGGTTGCCATCTGCCTCGTCAATGTTTGCTTGGTGGGTCTTGTTCCACGGGGTTGGTCTGTTGGCATCGGAGGGGTCCTTCCAGACCTGGATGGTCCTGGAGGTTCTCGTCGGTCAGCCTGTGACGCCGAAAGAGAGAGAGAGAGAGAGAGAGAAAGAAAGAGAGATAGAGAGAGAGAGAAAGAGACAAGGGGGGATGAGAGAGAGGGGGAATAAACAAGAGACAGAGAGAATACTACAACAACAAAAAGAGAAAGAGGGAGAGGGAGAGAGAAAGAGAGAGAGAGGGATGAAGAAGAAACTCGGACGAGGAGGATGCACAGAGGGAAGGGGAGGGAGGAGGGAGGTACGATAATAGCAAGCAGAACACGAGGCAAGTGGGGCGATTGCGCGGAGGCAGGGTAGTGGATTGCGAACGCAAGGACTCCGCGTCCTCTTGCTCCACGTATTCGTACTCCTCGAACTGTCCCTCTCCACATCGTCCCTCCCCCTCTCCCTGCGTCTCCCCCTTTCTCGGCATACCTCCCTCCACATTCCTCATCCTCTGTGAGGTTCGGTTATGTTACTCCCCCGTCCTGCCCCCTCCCTCGCACACCATACATCCATCTCGCCATGTTCCTCCTCCTACTCCTCCTCCTCCTGCTCCTCATCCTCCTGCCACTTTTCCTCTCCTCCCCGTTCCCCTTCCCCCCTCCGTTGGTTCCTCGCATTCGTCATTCGTCCTCTCGTCCCCATCTTCCCTCTCCCCCCGCCCCCTCCTCCTATGACTGGCCTTCGTCCTCCTCCTCCCCCCCGCCACAGGCGCTACTTCTCCCTCTCGTCAACCCCCCCGACCTGCGAGTCGATCTCGAGATCGACCAGCTGGCCCAGCCTCCCCAGGAACCGCTGCAGGAACGGCGCCAGCACGCCGCCCTCCGACCACGCACGCGCTTCCAGGGCGGGCAGGCGGGCCGACGAACCGGGCGCAGAGGAACACACGTCTGCATACACGGGAGGCCAGTCCACAAGAAACCTTCCACAAGAAACCCGACCCTGTGATCCCAGGACGCCCATTGACTTTTGGCGTGGGAGCGTCGCGCTCTCCATTGCAAAACCATCGAAACCCAAGAAACCCAGGGCACACTGGAGGCGAGCAGGGTGTCTCTTGGCATGGGCCTCCACTGTAAACATACACTTTCGCAGGCCCGCGTGGATCTCATGGATCGGCGCTGGGCCCCCCTGGCTGAAGGGGCCCACAAACACACAAATAAATACACACAAATCCCAAGATTCCCCACATGTGCACATGTTCTCTGGGGAATCGACGATTGATTGTGTCTGTGTGTTTTTCCCTCCTGACTGGCACGCGGATCGCGGCGAAGGCGGCGCCAGAGACCCGAGAGAACCGCGCGGACCCCCGATAGTGGTGCTAACGCCTGGCGTTCTTCTTCTGAGCATCGTTTATATATCCGACCCCATCCCCAGCGGCGTGGCCTGGGCCACACTGGCCGATCTACCCCCCCAAAATTGGGATATGGGCCGTATCCGTCGGGCTTCGAGGAGTGTATCCCCAACTGGGGGGGCAAGTTGGTGGGGGTCTCGAAGGGGATGGGGATGGGGATGGGGATGGGGATGGGGATGGGGATGGGGATGGGTCAAACGATACTGATCTTCTGGGCGCCACCGCGCACTGCGCTCTCTCATTCCCTCGGCGTCGTGAGGCGAGAGGCTGGCACGCCCTTGCGCAAGAAAGCAGGGCGCCCGCATACGCGCTGAAGCTCGGTGCGATGTCCCCACGCTCCTGGCGGTCAAGAGGCCCCCGCTCCCTTGCAGGGAGGCCCCACAGCCGACAGACTCAGGACGACGCGCCGGCCGTCCGACCCAAAGTAACGCCCACGACATCCGGCGGGCAAGGGTGGCCAGGGTGCGGGACGACAGGGCCTGGATAACGCCCTCTTGCCGCTCCTTCCCCACCGGTGACGTCACGATTTGCGCTGACGCCGTCTGGGAATGGTAGGTGAACCTCATTCCCAGACGGTGCTGGCGCAGATCGTGACGGCACAGGACACCTCCCGCCCCCGGCAACGCCAGCTACCGCCGGAGGCTGAAAAGAAGCAGGCCGGCAGAAGGCGCCAGGAGTCGACGAATACTGCGCCAGGCGTCCTCTGATTGTCAAAGAGAAGCAGTGTGAGACAAGGGTTGCCCATTTGGTGACCTCGTCTTCAGATCAACAAGGAATTTGATAAACATACGTAATCGAAGGTCCGCGCGGATTTCTTTGATCGGCATTCAGAGAGCGCACGGAACGCCCCAGATGGTCCAGAGCAGCCCCAAGAATTTCGCGCAGACCTGCAACAGCTTCTGCCCACGCCAAGTATTAATGTTCCAGGCCCTCATGTCACGCCCCCTGCTGTCACAAGTTCCCTGAGGTCACCGACTCCAGAGGCCCTCCGGCTCCTGCGAGTGCCTCCCGAGGCCCTCGGAGGCCTCCGGCGTTTGCCTTCCGGAGGTCCTCCGAAAGCCCTCCGTCGAAGGCCTCCGTCGAATTCCCTCCGTCCAAGGCCCGGTCCTTCGGAAACCCTCCACCTCCGAAAGCCCTCCGCACGCCTTCCGCCGAAGGCCCGAGAGTCCTTCGAAGGCCCTACGACTGCGCCCCGTCGAAGGCCCTCCCGCGAAGGACCGCCGCAGGCACACTCTGGAGACCCCTGGAAGGCGACGCGCTTGCCACCTCCGCGCTCACCTGGCTGGCCGGGCCGTCGCGCTTAGAGGAGGAGGAGGAGGAGGAGGAGGAGGAGGAGGAGGAGGAGGAGGAGGAGGAGAGAGGAGGCGGAGGAGGAGGAGGAGGAGGAGGATGGAGGGAGGAGGAGGAGGAGGAGGCGGAGGAGGGGGAGGAGAGAAGGGGGGGAGGATACCCGCGCGCCGCCGACGCGGTCCCTGGAGATCCCGAGGGGCGCAGCTGCGACCAGGTCACGCGCACTATCGGTGGCGTGCATCGCGTTGGGACGCAAGTGCTGTGAGGTTCTCGTCGGACACAGTCGGGAGGATTGAGCATCATTGGGGCGTTGCTACTCCAGACTAGGCCGCGGAGGCACTTACTGGGAGGTCTTCGTCGGACGGGTTTAAAAGAGGGTTAAGAACCATTGGGGCGCTGCTACGCCGGATTACGCCAGGGACCAAGCGGGATGAGGCCATATTAAAGGGGATGAAGCGGGATTAGAATCCAGATCTCGGACCAGGGCAAAGTTAGGGTTTGACCTCCCAGGATTTGCGTCCGAACTAGTGGTGGTTTGCATCGTGCACGGCTGCGGCAGCTGCTGCCCTCCGCTCGGCCCCTCAACGAAACCCGCCTTCACCGAGCCACCGCGGCTCGGCAGGGAGGCGAGGCCTCGCCATCGCTCGGACGTCCATTCCCCGTGCATGTCTCGGTTTCGCACGCCCATGTTACGCCAAATGTTCCTCGATTCTGGTCGTTTCGGGGCGCGCAAACATGGATTAACGATCCATGGCTTTGGCGCGCGGTCACCAAATCCATGGATCGGGGGACGCGCCCTCCCCAAAAATTGCGGCCGGCGCCGCCCCGTTCGGCGGCGGAAATCAACGATGTCCCATCGAAACTGGACCCGTCGCTAATCCACGCCCCCTTGATCCATGTTTGCGATCGCCTGATCGTCGACAACAAATCCACATGTCCGAGCAATTCCAAGGAGGTGAAGCTGGGGCAAAACACAAGGGCGGGAGGCCAGCGCTGGCCTGCAGCTTCGGTCGAGCGAGCTCCCCCCCGCGCCTCCGTCGCGATCCGTCAGTCCCCGCGCCCCCTGGAGCTCCGAGGATGAGGGGGCCGAGGAGGAGTACAATCATCGGCCTGACCTGAAGAACGATAAATGAGGAACGAAGTCCTTTTTTTCCAAGGAGTAACGCATAAGGGGCGAAGGGTAATAATTCCCGCGTAGGAGCGATAAATAAAGCATGCGAACCAAAAGAACGACCGATCCTCTTTTGAAAAGCCAGAGTTCTTTATCCGCCGACGATCTGCAATGCGCCCTCCCGTCTGGAAACTCCTCCGGATGCTCCCTTCCGCACGCGGGAAGCACCCCTTCTGAGCTCCAGGCTCCCGCCGGGCCTGCCACTCAAGCGACACCCCATTTTGCACGCGATCCACACTGGATCCTTCTGGCGCGAAGAGGCGCAAAACAAATATGACGAGACATTCATGGACGCGTCCACTGCCAATCCGTGTTGGCACGGATCTGCCCTCCGTCCGTCGCAGCACTGCGCGCGCTCAAAACTCGGGCCAAACCATGCACAACGACAAATACCAACGACAACCCCCAGCTGAACACGGGCAGCCTTCCGCTAACGTACCTGTTGTACAATTGGCACCTTCGGGTCGGGGAACTTACATCAGGGGCGCGCGAACATGGATTAACAATCCATGGCTTTGGCGCGCGGTCGCCAAATCCATGGATCGGGGGAGGCGCCCGTCCCAAAAATTGCGGCCGGCGCCGCTAAGTTCGGCGGCGGAAATCAGCGATTCCCCATCGAAACGGGACCCGTCGCTAACCCGCGCCCCCTTGATCCATGTTTGCGATCGCCTGAGGGTCGGGGAACTTACAGAATTTTTCGAAGCAGGGCCAAATGATGAACGCGGACCAGCCTCTCTCCCTCGAGACGTTGAAAGAGAGTGTACGCGGCGCTGGGCCGAGAACCGCGCTCTGAAGAATGCGATGCGATGCGACGGCCCATGGAGGCAAGAAGGAGTCCCGCCTGATCCGGCATTGCGCGGGGCCGCAACAACAACGATCATCATAATGATACAAAGGCAATGGAAGACAACGCAAGGTGGGTGAGACAGTAGATGAAAAGAGTAGGGCGCGCGAGGGCAAAAACTAGAAGCAAGCGTGCAAGCAGCGCAAAAGAGTAAAACGGACAATTTGTCATCTGCGATGTGCAAAGGCGGCCTCAGACTTCAGTCCAACGCTTCTTCTGCCCTCCTTGTGAACGGCGGGGGCGCGACCCGATGCCACGGAATCCAGTCGAGAAGCCGTGCGTTCCATCGGGTGTGTTCGCAGAGAGCGCTCCTGGCGGCAAGCTCCCTCTTGTTCTTCTGGGCGAGCGCGGTCCACTCTTCAACTTGGCAAAGTGAGCGGCACGCCGGATGTATTCCACCCAATCCTCGTCAGGCTGTCGGCGAGTGCCCACCATAGTCCACAACATTCTCCTCTGTGCTGACTGAAGCTTTCTCTCCCGGTCCCTCTTCAAGGTCCACGTTCCCGCTGCGTAGAGCACCGCGGGCGTGACACATGCGCGAACAAAAAAAACGCATGCGATCTGCAAGAGAAAGCCGGCGGTCGCAGAGTACGGACTTCAACTTTGCAATAGGGGCCCACCCAGCAGATACCGCTCTTACACAATTTGAAGAACCAACCCTCCACCCCCGAGATTGCTGGTCCTCCTCCTCCTCCTCCCTCCTCCTCATCCTCCTCCTCCTCCTCGTCCTCCTCCTCCTCCTCCTCCTCCTCCTCCTCCTCCTCCTCAATCCTCCTCCTCAATCCTCCTCCTCCCTCCTCCCTCCATCCTCTCCCCTCCTCCCTCCTCCCTCCTCCCTCCCCCTCCTCCTCCCCTCCTCCTCCTCCTCCTCCTCGTCCTCATTATCCTCCTTCTTCTCCTCCGCCCCCTCCTCCTCCCCTCCCCCTCCCTCCCTCCCTCCTCCCTCCTCCCTCCCTCCTCCCCCTCCTCCTTCCTCCTCCTGCTTCCTCCCTCCTCCCTCCTCCTTCTCCTCCTCTCCCCCTCCTCTCCTCCTCCTCCTCCTCGTCCTCCTCCTCCTGCTCGACCCTCTTCTTGTTATGATGTTTATCCTCCTCCTTTCTCTTTTTTTTTCGGCTTCTTATTTTCCTCTTCTTCCTCCTCCTCTTTTTTCCCCCTCCTCATCCTTCCCCCTCCTCTCCACCCCCCTCCACGTCCTCCTCCTCCTCCCCCTCGTCCTCCTCCTCTGCCTCCTCCTCCGCCTCCTCCTCCTCCTTCTACTCCTCCCCCCTCATTGTCTTCCATATCATTCGTATCAGAATTAATCGTATTAGTATTAGCATTAGTTCCAGTAGCAGTGTTAGCGTTTGTATGTGCAGTAGTATTAGTATTAGTCTTAGTATTAGTATTTCGACCATGAGTATTAGTAGTCGTATGAACCTTACTATCCATATGATTGGCATTTGTAGTGGTACTACTATCACAAGTAATAGTCGAAGTAGTAGTACTAGTCTTTTTCGTTCTCTCATTATTATTGGTATTATTCGTGCGCGCAGTATGTTTATTATCCTCCTCTTCCTCCTCCTCCTCCTCCTCCTCCGTCCCCCCCCCTCCTCCTCCTCCTCCTGCTCCTCCCCTCCTCCTCCGCTCCTCATCCTCCCCCGCCGCCCCCTCCTCCTCCTCAATTCCCTCGTCCTCCTCCTCCTCTTCCTCTTCCTCCTCCTCCACCTCCTCCTCCTCCTCCTCCTCCCGCCCCCTCCTCCTCGTCGCCCTCCTCCTCCTCGTCATCATCCTCATTCTTCTTGCATGTGCCGCATCAATGCGCGGCGCTGGGACGGGGACCGCATTCTGGAAACGACCCGCGTTCCACCCATGTGACGCCTTGGAAGTTTGAGCTACGGAGTGGTAGTTGAGAAATCATCCTCATCCTCATCATCCTCATCCTTCTCCTCCCCCCCCCCCTCCTCCTCCTCCTCCTCCTCCTCCTCTCCTCATCGTCATCATCCCCGCTCGCTCCGCTGCGTAGCAGTCGTCTCGGGGCCGCGCGCGGGACCGCGCGCGCGAGGCTAAGGGGGAGAACCCCGACGCGCGCCTGCCCCGAGCAGCGCTCTCAGGAGGCGGCCCCCAGGGGCGGCTCCCGGACGACCCGCGGGCCGTAGTAGCGCCGCAGGCTAGCCTTGGTGAGGGGGGAGAGGCGGGCGGGGGCCGAGAAGCTGCGGGACGCCTGCGGGGCGATCGCGGCGGGGATAAGAGGTGGCATCCCCGTTCGCTCCGCTGCGCAGCAGTCGTCTCGGGGCCGCGCGCGGGCACGCGCGCGCGAGGCTAAAGGAGAGAGCCCCGGCGCGCGCCTGCCCCGAGCAACGCTCTCAGGAGGCGACCCCCAGGGGCGGCTCCCGGACGACCCGCGGGTCGCAGCAGCCATGCCCATGCTCAAAGCCCTTGCGAAGTGACAAGTCTAGAGCGGGCGGCCGCGAGAACGAAGGGCCAGGCGGAAGGACCCGCCGACAGAAATCGTGCGACCAAGTAGTCGCTAACACCAGCGAAAAACTCAACCTGTTCCCGTGCAGGGGCAGGGAGGGAGGCAAGGACAGTAGTGGCGGCGTCGGCCTGCAGATATCGTTCGGCGCTGGAGGCTTGCCTCCAGCGGCCGCGCCAGAAGACGCGAGGGACGTCTTCGGTGGCAATGAAGAAATCTGTAGCGCCTGAGCCTCGAAGGCACGCGGAGGCCATGTTGAACCCCGCGGGGGCTTTTGCCGGCGGGGCGCCTAACGCACTTAGAAGATGGTTCCGCCGAGTACGGAAGCCGCTCTGGCCAAAGGTAGAGAGCGGATCGGTGGGTCCCAAATGCCGAAACACCAGCTCCATTATCTTCACCGTTGCTCTGTCCGAACAACGGTCGTGCTGGGTCGGATAGGCCCGACGAGTCTTCGGGGCGGGGATCGACAGGAACGCATCACCGTCGGCTTCCAGACTGTCGCAAGGAAGCGACAGGTCGCAGCGCCGAGCATTGAGGACCTCCCCAGGCCGCAGAAACATAATAAAACCCATGAGCAGCAAAGCAGTCATCTCCGGCCAGCCCCACGCTAAGCACACCCCGACCATGGCCCGCAGAAGCGCCCTAGGGAGCGGCGGGCGGAGGCGCGGAGGCTCGGCGAGCTTCCACTGCTTGGCAACGTCCCACGCCTCCGTCAGGAAGGCTTTCCAATGGGGGTGGTTGGCCTGCATGGCCAAGATCGCATGGACTAGGATGTAGCGCGGGAAACCCGCATCGTGAAGCCACGCACCAAAGGTGGCAAGGTATCTAGCCAAGAGGATGCCGCTGCGGCACAGCGTCTGGGGAGGGACCCCAGCGTGCTCTTCGAGCCACAACTCGAACGCGTCAAGCGACCTCGATCGGCGCTCCACATAAGCGGGGGCAAGATGGGCGTCGCGAACGAACGGCGATCGCGGTCCGCGAATAGGGACGCTGAGCCCCAGGCTCCCAGCCGCAGCCGCCTCTGGGGCAGCGCCCACGGCGCGCGCGCAGACCCCGCACGCGCACCAAAGGACAGCGGCGCGTGCGAGCGGGCCGCTGAGGCGCCCTCCGAGCCAAGCACTGCGCTACGCTCGCGGCGCGAGCGGTAGAACGGCGGCAGGCGGTTGGCGACGATAGGTCGTTCGACGCCCGAACGGCGCGCGAGACCAGCGCGGACCTCGGTGTAGTCCATTCCTGTCTCGCGCACCACGCGGCGGGCCTCTGCCTCAATCTGGGAGGGCAGAGGCGTCGGCCACGCGCGCGCTCCGTCTCACAGGCCGTCGCCCACGCGACGCTGGGAGCTACGCTAGAGCGCTGCCGCGCAGGCGTCCATCCCAAGGGATGTGGGGCGCTGGAGATAGCGTTGAGCCCAGCTCGCCAATGCGGTGGCGCGCTCCCGTCGCTGCTCCAAAACTCGGGAGGCGGGGCGAAACCATCCGCGGTGGCGTGACCTAGCAGGTCAAACAGGCAGGCTAGGGCAGCAGCCTGGCGGCGACGGTGCACGTTCGCCCCGAGGCCGATGCCGCGCACCGCACCGGAAGCCGTGGCCCGAAACTTCGCTGGGACAGTGCTCGCGCCGACGGCCCGGAGATCAGCGTGAGCCAGTTCGGCTCAGCGACGGGCGCGAGACCCCCCGGGCCGAATAGGCGGCCATAGGTCAGCAGGCCCTTGTGCAAGCAGGCCAGCGCGTCGTCGCTCTTGGGCTCACTGAGCCCATCCGGGCAGAAGTGCTGCAGCCACCGAACTGCGTTCTGGCACAGCTCAGCCATGGCAGGGTCGTCCGACGGGTAGTCGACCACCACCGCGGGTTCGCCCCCGATCTCGACGCGCCAGCCGAGGGCGCCTGCCGCACCAGCCGGCAAGGGCGGGTCAGGCGGGTCGGGCGAAGAGAAGCCGCGATCCCGATGACGCTGAGCATGCGCCGCGGCCGCGGGCGAGTGCAGAGTAGCAGCTGGCTGCGCAGGGGAGCGCGAACGGGCCGAGGGTGCCTGGGGGGCGGCCGCTCGGGCCACACGACGCCTCTTGCGGCGAGGGCGCGGGCGCCCAGCTGCGGGTGAAGCAGCGGCGACCGCGTCGGGCGGGGCGTCGGAGGCCGCGTCCGGAAGCGGGCAGCGTCGCAGGAGCCGGGCGTGCTGGCGCAGCATCGGCGGCTGGGCGGGAACCCTGCAAGGTCGTAACGGCCCTGCTGAAACCCGCCTCGCCAGCCGATGAGCCGCCGCTGGAAGCGGCTGCCAGGGGCGTCGCGAGACCAGGGAAGGCTCCTGACTCGCTGTCCAGCGAAAGCCGCGGGTCAGCCGTGGCGGCATAAGTAGCCGCAGCGCCCTGGGCGAGGGAGCGCCGGTAGCGCCATCGCGAGTGTGTGGTTATGACGACGGCACGCAGATGATCGTCGTCGGGGTTTGCTTCAGCAGCATCCATAACTGCCTCGAGCGCGCGGGCGGCTGTCGCGACGTTGCGCGCGCGGCGGCCAGGGTCGGCTACGCCAGCACGCGCATCCGCGCGAAAGCGACTCCCCATTGCGGCGAGGGGAGCCCGAGCCGCGCGCTCAGGCAGCGGGAAGGGCGAACCCTGCTGCGTCGGCGGAGGCGGTGGTCCCGCGCGGTCGCCGCCTCGGGAGCGTGACCGCTCCGGGCGGGAGCCACGGGCTCGGGCGCGAACCTCGGGGGACACCGTCGCCGCGGGGCCAGCTCGCGCCGGAGGAGGCGGAGGCGGCGGAAGGGAAGCCCGCGCTGCAGGCGGGGCAGGCGGCCTCGGCGCAGGAGGGCGAGGGCGCGCCTTGGGCCCCGCGCGCGAGGTCCCCAGCACAGGCGGCGGAGCTGACGCGCGCCGCGTCGCCGGCCTCTTCGGTGGGCAGGCGCGGATCAAGCGCTCAGCCGCCGAGAGTCGGCGTGCCGAAGCCGACCCCGCCGCCTTGCTGGCGCTTCCCCCACTGCTGGCCGCGCGCCTCGGGCCGCAAGGCGGGCCGCGCCGCGAGGCGAACCCAGGGGGCGGACCCCGAGGCTCCGGCGGCTTCGGGTCGCGCGGGTCGCGCCCCCCCGACCCCTCCGCATCGGTGCCGTACGGGTTGGGGGACTCTGAGCGGCGAAGCGGTCCGCCGGGCGAGGTCGAGGGCCCCTCGACGTCGCTCAGCCCCCTGTGCGCCGAGCGCGAGCGGCTGCGCCGGGGGCGACCCGACGCCTCTGGGCGGGCAGCGAACAGCCTCCGGTTGGCTGCTCGCCTGGCGGCGCGCCCAGGCCGAGTAGGCGGACCCGCGGGGCCTTCCAAATGAAGGACGGCCCCGCGGTGGGCGGCGGAGGCCGCCCGACGGCGCTGCTCGCGACCGCCATTCGGCCGAGCAGGGTCGCCCCTGCGGTGGCGCGACCGAGAGGCGTGCGCCTCGGAAGCTTCGGGGCGAGGGCCAAGCCGCTCTCGCGCAGCACGTGCGTCGCGACGGGAGAAGGTAGGAGGCGCCTCCTGGTCGGCGCGGGCGTGGGCCCGAGGGTCGGCGGCAAAGACCGCTTCGTGCCGGTCCAGAGACGGGCCCCCGCGGGAGGGGATCCCATCTGGCGCCCGCGCCGCAAGGGCTTCGCGCTCGGCGCGAGCCTGAACCTCGCCTTTGTGGGAAAGTCCCCTCAGCGTCGAATTGAACCGCCGAAGAAGCTCGTGCGGAGCTGTCCAAGGCCCCCATCGGCTCTCAGCCTGCGCTGCGGCGGTGAGGCGGCGCATGTGGATGCGCTCAGCCACCCCCGTCGCCAGGCCCTGGCGGGCACGAGCCCTCGCAGCAGGGTCGCGCAGAGGGTCAGCGACGACAGCCCGCTGGATGGCGCTGCGCGCCCCCCTGATCTCCCCGAGGTTCGCTGCAGCACGCGATGCGACATCCTCGGCCGCAGCGAGCGCCTCCGACGCGGGCCCGGCCGCCTGCGGCTCGGAGACCCCCGAGCGGCGAGTCGGAGGGCGCGCGGAGCCGTCCGTGAGCTGCGAGCCCGCACGGATCTCGCTCCGCGCGGCGTGCACGCGATCGCTCAAGGCGTCGTCGAGGGAGGCCAGCATGTGAGCCAGGCCTACTGCCCGCCCGCCGCGGCCTTTGCCCTTGCCCGCGGCGTGAGCCTTGGCCAACGCGCGCGCCGCTGCGCCGCCCCCCGCGGCAGGGTCCGCACCGCCCGCCTCAGCCTGGGCGGCCTGGAGGAGAACGTTCTTAGCATCGCAGAACCTCCTCCAGCGGGCAAGGTCACCCGTAGGCTTGTCCGGGTGGAACCGGCTGGCCAGCGCGCGGAACTGGCGCCGGATCGTGGAGTGTCCCGCGCCCGCACGGACCTGCAGCAGGCTGCGCGCAGCCGCCGACCGAGCGGCGGCGGCGGGGCGGCGGACGGCCCTAGCGTCCGAGCCTGTCACGGCGTCACGGCCGTGCGCCGCGCGCATCGAGGCCAGATCGCCGGGGCCGGGCACGGCGGCCAAAGTGGCCTGGCGCATAGCGGCACCGGGGGCCGCATGCCCTGTGTCGTGGTCCGCCGCGCGCGCACCCTCCGCGCCAGAAGCCTCAGCGTCGGCTGCTGGCGCGGCGGGGGCGGGCGCGCGGCTGCGGTAGTCTAGCGCGTTGGTCGGCCCACGGGGCTGAGGGGCGCCTGTGGAGGCGCCCTCGCTGGCAGCCGAGGCGCCGCACGCCGAAGCAGCAGGCTCGGCGGCGCCATCGCTGCGGGCGGCCATGCCCCCCTGGTGCTCGGGAGCGCGGCCGCCCTCGCCAGTGCTCAAGAAGCCACTAAGCGGCTCTGCGGACAACGCAAGTAAGACTAACCGAGCCCACATGCAGGCAGGATAGCAGGAGGCGGCGTCGGCCTCCGCGATGATATCAAAGCGCGACGGGTCCCCCCCCGAGAGATCAGACAACCAGGCGGGCTCAACGCGGGAAGGGGGACGAACTGACCGACCTCGAGTCGGGTCGTCAGCGCGATGCGCATCCGTCGGCGCATAGAGTCCCCCCATATATAAGCCCCCTCCCAAGATGTAGGGGAGCGAAGTGCTGAGCTCATGGGACAATCCTGGGGAGCTGCTCCTGCCGTGCGCTGCCGCACCCAAGGCGACTTGCGAATCCAAGAGCACCGCGATCCTGCTGTCAGGGGTGCGAATACAGCAATACTTACACAAACTCTTGTACACAGTGGACTCAAGGATTAATGTAACGGGGCACTCGGAACTGCCATTTATAGACCAAGCGAAAGCGCAGCGCCTCGCACAACTCAGTGATCCACCGCGGCGCGACGGGGCGCTCCAGAGAGGGCATGCCTATCATCTGATGCCTGGCTGCTAAGAGTCGCGCCCACCTCCTCGCCAGGTCGGCTCAGAACTGCAAGTAGACCATCGTCGTACAAGCGAGTGTGCCAGCCGCCGTGCTCAGAGCGGCGCCAGAGCTCCGTCGCTAAAGGCGCGGCGACTCGGCTACTGACGACGCCGCCCCAGCAGAGCGAAGCGTCGGTACCAAAGACCTCGGGGTGATGCTGCGCCCGAAGGTCCGTCATAGCGACGAAGGCAAGGTAAGTGCACGCCTGAAGCTCGTCCCTGACCGAAGGTGGCAACACGTACTCGGCGTCGTCGTCAAGCGATGAAATAAACGCATAAATGCGCGTGAATAGGGAGAGCATGGGGCGGCGGTACAAAAACAATTGCACCCAGCAGCCCGTGAGCGAGCTAAGGAGAGCCCGAGTGCTGCGGCCAAGGTACACCTGAATGAGGGTCAGGCGACACAGAGCGACCGTGCGCACGAGGGGGGCACACACGATGCCTATGCGGCCTTCCACCTCGGCCCCCACTACCACGGTGTGGGACAGCCCTCTGGCGCGCTTGCCAGGGTGTTGGATCAGACCCACACGCGGGCAGTCCAGCATCGCATGCCTCGAACACGGCACGATCGCGACGCTCAGGGGAGTTGGGATGAGGAGCAGAACCCCGCCACGACAACTTCTGAAAGCCCGTGTGATCATCAATGTTAAGCATCTCCACATAGGGCCCACGCGGAAAAGGTTGTCTGTGGATCGCCTGCTCGTGCGAGCGGAGCGCTCCGAAGCTCCGCAGAACGCCCTCATGGGCGGAGTTCGCAATCTCCACTGCCATGTTGTCGCCCATAGCGAGGGCGTTGAGGCAAGGGCTGACATCGATCCCCTGGAGCTCGGGGCGCCAGGCACGAAAGGTCCGAAAGCGACTGCTCGGGAGGCGCACTCGCAGCGCGTTCCGCCTGGCCCGAGCAGGCGGCACCTGGAACGTGTAGTAGAATTCACGAAGGTCATCGCATGACACAGCGAGCCACTCGCCTGGAGCCAACCCAAGGCGACAGAGCAGAAATCCCTGACCCAGCCGCTGAGTGCTGGACGAGATGCTCTGACATCGACTGTTGACCACGGTGGGGTTCAAGATCAGCCGATCGTGATGCTCGTCTTTGGGAACTCGAAAAGCCCCGCAAGCCTCGTCCCAGGCAAGGTCTCCGTGGGGGTAAGATAAAGAGCTCCACAAGAGTCCCATTTCTCCAGAAGGGCCCAGAGCTCCGACTTGTCCATATGCACCCGAGCGGGTGGCATCCCGTCGGGCCAGTCCTCTGGAGGCCGACGCATGATCTCGGGATCGTGAAAAGCAGAACGGACCAACGGGTCGGCAAGAAACGGGGTGGGATCAAACGAGGGTGAATAATCCCACTTGATGCGGTCCGCCCGGACCCGAAGGTCGAAGGGCTCGGCCTGAGTGGAGTCCCAGCCCGCCGCGGCAGCCAGCGAATCGACCAAGGGAGTCGCGCTGACGGGCAGGGTCCGCATGGGGGCGGGCACCTGCGAGGAAGAGGTGAAGGAGGCCTCTAGAGCTGCAACGTGGGTAGCCAGACCACGGAGCGAGACCTCAGTGGAGTCGAACTTGGAAAAGCCCGACCAAGGTCGCTCTTGCCACCACGGGCAAGGCGAACTGCAATCCTGCACAAGCGTTCCAGACGCTCGCGAATCCCCTCCTGGCAAGGGGTGACCGTTTCGCGGACCTGAGCTTCGGGAGGAGCGAAGCTAGGATGTCCCAGCGTCAGCCAGTTGAGAGCGACAACCGCATGCTGAGACAAGGTCCGCGCAGCCCGACGGATCCGCCAACGCTCCCGCGCCCGGCCCACCATCGAGGAGGGGGGCGGCGGCAGAGCTGGGGCAGGCGGGCGCGGCCACGGATCGCGGGGCGCTCGCTCATAAGAGGAGTCCCGAGCCGACGCGGAGAGAGAAGAGCGGGTAAAAGAGGCCAGCGAGCACCGACTGCCCATCCCCGCCTGGGCAAGAGCAGCAGCCCAGTGGGACACGTCGATGTTGGCGCCAGGGAAGAGGCGCAGCAAGGCAGAGAGGTCCAGCACAAAGGGAGGCGGACCCCCAGCAGCCGAGGCAGACGGCATGCTGGGCAAGGTAGAGCCGATGACGGCAGAAGGAGCAGAAGGAGCCTCGGGGGCCAAGCGAGACTCACCATGGCGGCGCGCGGGGCCCCCTGCAAGGTCGCAACGGCCCTGCTGGGACCCCCCGCGCCTACCACCGCGAGACCGCTCAGCCCAGAAGCGCCGCGCTGCGGCAACGGGCGTCTTGCCCGCCACCCACAAGCGCGCCCCTCCGCAAGCAGACGCGCCAGGCCCCGCCGCTACTTCTTGGGCGGCGGGGGCTTCTTGGGCGTCTGGGCGCCTTGTGCTCCGCCTTGGGAGCTTTCGGCTGTGAGGGGGCCAGCTGCTGTCGGATAGCATGCAGCTCCCGCATGTACCCCCCCTGGGCGGACAACCACCGCGGGTCCACCAGCTCCGAGAAAGGAGAGTGGACCTCCCGTCCCGCGTGCAGGGCGGTCGTCCTGGTCGGGGGATCCTCCAGCCCCGTCAGGAACCAGGGCGCTTCCAGCCGTCCCTGATCCCCTGCCGTCTGGTCTACGAACATGCACTGGCAGGCGATCAACGTGCGCACTCGATCCGCTCGTCCTTCTTCTGCCGCACGCCAGAGCTCGGCACTGAGCCATGCCATGTGGGTGAGCAGAGGGCGAAGTGCGGAGTTGGCCCCCAACGGGCTGTGCTCGCGAAAGTATGTGAACATCGCGTGAGGCGTCAGATCCGCAGGGTCGACCCCCAGCGGTCTTGCGAGGTTCGATCGCATCAAAGCCCTGATCTCGGGCCCGTGCTGGTTCAGCGTGTTCTGCCAATCCCGACGGCGGGCGATCCCTCGCATACCTGGATGCTGGGCGATGCCTCCGCTGCCGCTGCCGCCGTAGCTCGGCAGATCCTGAGCTGCCTCGCTCAGCGGTCCCAAGAGCGGGTGAGCGGTGGCCCGCGCGACCCGCTGCTGTTGCTGCAGCGAGGCCTGCAGGCGCTGCAGAGCTAGACTCAAGTCCGACGCGGGGGGGGGGGGGGCTCCCTGTAGCCCTTCCGACACCGCGGCGGCCGCCTCGGCGGCTGCGCCACCCGCATGAGCGGCCAGGCCAGGCGGCAGCGGAGGCATGGGCGCTCTGGGAGGCGAGGCGCCCCCGGGCGGTTGGCCCCACGCTGCCACCAAAGCAGAGGCTGAGGTGGGGCGCTGCTGAACGCGGCTGGGCGCAGTGGGCGCTCGCCCTAGGATCTCGTCCATCATCGTGTCTTGCTCGGGAGAGACTTGCAGACCCGCGCGGGCGGCCTCGTCTGCGAAGAGCTGGGGCGCGCCCGCCCGAGGAGGAACGCCAGCCCCTGGAGTGCCGAACGGCGGACCATGCAACCTTGAGGCCTGCTCGGCCATCATTGTGCGAATCTCGGCCTGAAGCTCTGCGCGGGCCAGAGGTGCGCCGCCCAGCTCGTCGAGCACGGGCTCCGCCGCCCGCGCAGACCGCTTGGGCACGGCTGCGCCAGGGGGGGAATGAGAAGGGCGCGACTTGCGCGCTTCGGCGCACCCCGCCCCGCGCCCGCAAAGGGAGCTGGGGCCTCGGCCTCGGCGACCTGAGAGGGCTCCGAGTCTGCCTCTAGCTCGGCGCCTCCCTCGTCGGCTGTCTGGTACGGAGACGCTCGAGAGGCGCCTGGGTGAGGCTCCTCGCCAGCGGCGAGCTCGGGCCCGTGAATGCGCAACCAGCCGTCCCTGAGCAGACGAACGCCTGACGGATGAAGCCAGTAGTCGCGACCGCGGCTGGAGGCGAACGGCACGCACGTGACGCCGTCGGGCGGTGGCTCGGGAGGCATCGGCCCTAACGACTCGAGCTCGAGCTCGGACAGTTCGAGGTCGATAACCAGAACTTCTGCCGCGGTGGCGAGGGCCCGAGACGCCGCCCCTAGGAGCGGCGCGCTTGTCACTTGGCACGGCCCCAGCAGTCCTGAGTAGCCCTCTACATCGGCTTCTCCGAGGGCAGCGGCATCCCTGAAGGCAAGAGGTAAAGCGAATAAAATACCGCCTTCGCGGCGCCCCATGGGGGATGGCTGCGCGCGCGCGCTCGTATTCGTCCAGACGCCATCGAGCGTAGGCGTTGGCCCTGGGAGGGTCGAACGCGTGAAGGTCGGGTCAGGCAGGCCCTTCTGGAATGGCGGCTATGGCACCGCCAGTGGCAGCAGCCATGCAAGAAGCGAAGAAGAGACACGCCCCAAAAAGACCCGACGGGGCGCACCCCGACCAGGCAGTGCCTGGGCTGCCCGAGGGCAGCAGAGGAGAAGCTAGTGCCTCTCGGCCCCAGCAGGGCGAGGAAGCACGTCAGGGCGGTAATTGGCCCGCCGCCCTGGCCCGCGCTTCCGCGCGGCGCTCCCCGTATACGGGGGCAGCAGGAAGTGCTCTGAGAGGATCCTGGCGCACTGCCAGCTGAGGCTGGGGGGCACGATAGCGCCCAACCCAGCAGCGGAGCGCAAGCGCTCCGACGCAGCAGCCGCCGCAACAGCAGCAAGCTGCAGTGGCCACCAAGGCGGCGACCACGCTGGAGAGCAGGAGGGGCGTCAGCCCACTCAAGTCCACCGCCAGCCCGAGGCAGACGGGGGGCGGCGGAGGCCCAGGGGGCTGGGAAAGGGCACGTGCCCCCTCCCCCGCCCTCGGGGTCCCAGCCGAGGGGCCAAGAGCTGCCCGCAGGGGGCAAGCCCTCGTCCCCCGGGAAGGGATAGCCAACGAGGCGCTCGTAGAGCACGCCCCGCAGCCGCTGGTAAGCGAGCACCCCGAGTCCTTGCGCGAGGAACTCGAGGGCTGTTTGCATGCGCCAGGGGGGGCTCGGCCGACACACACGCGCGCGCGCGTCCTTGTAGGCCGAGAAGCTGCAGGACGCCTGCGGGGCGATCGCGGCGGGGATAAGAGGTAGCATCATCATCCTCACCATCCAACCTCGTCCCTCCTCGTTTCTCCTCCCCTCCCCCACCTCCTCCTCGTCCGAGTGCTGCCGCTGCTCCCCCCCCCTCCTCGGGCTGGGGCCCCATTCCCCCGCCGCCCGCCAGGAAGTCCCAGGAGACTCGGCGGTGGCAGTCGCCGACCAGGAAGAAGCTGAGCACGTACGCGGGGGCGACCTGGCCGGCCGCGAGGATCCACGCGCGGTGGGCCCGCGGCCTCGTGCTCCCCACCTTCGCCTCCGGCTCCAGCTCCAGCTCCCCCTCCAGCTCCACAGAGGAGGAGGATGAGGGGGAGGAGGGGCCAGCCCCTCCTCCTCCACACTCGCCATGCGTCCCCCCCCCCTCTCCCGAGCCCTGCTCCTCGCCCTCTGCCACATCCTCCCAGGCCCTCATTGCCGTCGTCGGCGTCAGAGATCCCAAAGGCCCCCAAAGGTCCTAAAAGGCCCCCGAACTCACTGGAGCGCTGCAGCGGTCGGGGGAAAGCGCAGAAAGAGCGGCAAACATTCCAGATCTATGCAATCTTCGACCTACAAGCTTCGCTCCTCGATCGACGATCCTCGACGAGACATCGAACAGCGCGGCGGCGACGACGGCGGCGGCTGTGACGACGACGTCGTCGCCGAGAACCACGGCGGCAGTGGCGGCGGCGACGTACCCTCGATGAGCTCGGAGTCGAAACAGCGTGGCAGCGGCGGTCACGGCGGCGAGGACGACAAGGCCGTGGCCTCGAACAGCGCGGCGGCGTGCTCCAGGTGCAGCCGCCGCAGCCACGTCCGGCGCAACTGCGAGGCCACCTCTGCGGGCGCCCATGCGGCTAGCAAGCCGCCGGCGTCGCTGCCACCGTCGTCGTCGCCGTCGCCATGTTCATCGTCGCCGCCGTCGTCGCCGTCCTCGGCGTCGTGGTCTTCGTCTTGGTCGTCTTCGTCATCTTCGTCGTCGTCGGCGTGGTGGTGGCCGTCGTCGTCGTCGAGGGCGTCGTCGTCGTCGAGGGTCTGAGGTCGATAAGCGAGGTGATTCTACATGTGCTGCCCGTGTGTCGGCTGTTACTTACAGGGCGGCAGCAACGGGGGTGGAGGCGACCTTTCGTGCACCTTCGGGGGGCCTTGAGGGCGCGGAGTTATCACCAATGGTGTCTAACGAAGTGGAGGATAATTCCCCTGCCTCCTGGCAGAATCTCACGCGCTCTCCTCGAAGGGTGGGCGGTCTCTGCGTGTGCTTTTCCCGTTTGTTGTGCGCCTGCGAATCTGATACGGCAACTGTGCCAAAGCCGTGACCCTCCGTCAAGTCAAGTCAAGCAAGCCTTGCACCGGCCGGTGCGTGAGCAAAGTGAAACGTCAAATAGGCGTGGCGCCAGACGGTGCACAAGCAGGAAGCACGCAAAATGGACAAACGACCGGTCAGTCGCGCCATGCTTTCACCGCCGACTCCCACGCCGCTGCTGCACCAGCCTCCGGCCGGAAGAAACTCCGAACGTGACAAAAATTGCGGCAACACTTTGACTGATGCAGACGCCCTCGAAACATCCGATTGCAATTACTCGACACGGACCGACGACAACCTCAGAAAGACTCCGGGAGCCTCTGAAAGCCCCCGAGAACCCTGCGCTAGCCCCCCCCACCCTGCAGGCCGCCAGAACCCCACTCCCACACAACGAGAGATCCGCCGAAACCTCAGACAGTATCAGGACACCTCCAGGAAACCTCAACTGCAACTGCGACGAGGGTAAACGGGTCCGCCCCCTGGGCTTTCCCCAATACCAGCTTTCCATCCCTAGAGGCCTCCCCCCCGATGGGGTCCGAGTAGATGGGGTCGAAGGATCGCGCCGCATCGGCGATGCATCGGCGACGTCGGCGAGGCACCGGCGCCATCGGCGTGGAGAAAATCGAGCTCCACATCGAGCCACATCGCCGATGCATCGGCGATGCGGCGCAATCCTCCGACACCATCTACTCCAACCTCATCTTGGAGGCCTGGAATCCCGAGTAACAACTTGTCACGTAGCCTCGTCTGTATCAGGGAGGCGTCGTGACCGAAACTGTGCCCGAAGATCAGCCCGAATGTGACCGAAACTGGCGCCTAAAGAATCCGGCCGCTCCCAAGTCGAACTGCAATGTTTGGTTCGAAACCACGACGATTTTCATGTTCGGCAGCATTTTCGATCACACTACGTTTTCGATCACAACTTCGGGCACGTTTTCGGACACCGATTTTTCCCAGTCACCTGCTTTTTGGCTGATACCACGGCCGCGCTAACGGCGATGTTGCTTAACGGTGGTGTTGGGAACTACATTGTAGGAAATCACGAACCACACTTTCCTGCGAACGCATCGAACGAAAACGACACAGCGAAATGTAGGAATGCATGAACCACGCGTTCCAACATCACCTAAACCTACATCGCCGTTGCCTAGACATCGCCGTCAGCGTGACTACGGTGATAGGGTGAAGTCGGGCCTGTCCCCCTACGGGGGAATTTTGGACGAACAATGCAAAGTAGTCAAAACAAATACCCCCAAATGACCAACAAACATTGACAACACAAATCGTCCCCAGACTATGCTCTTACTGATTCTGAGTATTCCTCCTGTAGAGGGACATGCCCGACTGAACGATAGGGGCGGGGTGGCATGAAACCTGCTGACCACCCCAGGCCCCGACGCGAGAGCCACAAGGGGGTGACGTCCGGGAGCGACGCAGACCCTCCGGCCCCCCCCGGCGCGATACGCTCCCCCTCGCGGGGGCGCTCGTTCCCCGTGCAGGTTTCGACGTCCCGTGCGCGCTTATCTTCGCCAGATGAGCCAGGACGCTCCTCGATTTGGGTCGGGCATGTCCCCCTACTCGCGGATTTCGCGCGAACAACTAACACTACTCGAAACAACTCAAACAATTCTCAAAAAATCCCCCTAGACAATTTTTTACTATTTTTGAGAATTCCCCCTGTTGAGGGACACGTCCGACTTAATCCTCGATGGTTATGTTGCTCCCATCGTACTTGAGGACCACATCCCAGAAATGATCTCGAGCCCCTTGAGAATAGCGTCGAAACAGTGCCGATACGGTGTCGAACGAGTCCCCCAGGGCCCGACACGTGGAAACCCTCAAGTTTCGGTGCTTTCTCGGTGCTTGCAAGTCTTGCTGGTGACTCAGGCTGAAGTAGGTTGGAACATCATAACTCGATGGTCCCCGCCGGGCCAAAATGCATGCGTCCGAGCGATGCGGAGTCCAGGACTCACCCGACCAGCAGCGCTCCCTGCCCACGCCGGGGGGCCCGTCCCATCGAGTCGATCTAGCGGCCCCCACAGGAAGTGGAGGGGGGGGGCAAAGACCACAGCGAAGACGAAGCCAGGATGAGGACAAGTTCTTCGGTGGCAACCCACATCGGAGCATCCCAGACCATCTTGTAGACTCTTGCGAATCGAGGCTAGTCGACGCTAATCGACGCTAAATCGACGCTAAATCGACGCTAATCGATGCTAACCGACGCTAATTCGGCACACCTCATCGACTCCCAGATACTAGTCGACGCTAAAGACGGCATTAAGAGGGTATACCAGGCTCCCACGATTTGCTACCGAAAACTTCGGGTGGGGACATCGAGAATATCTAAGATCCGGCAACTTTTTCGCAAGCGCCGCGGCCTTCCCAAAGCGGTCCGGAACGCTCTAAAAACGGTCCGGAACGCTCTGGAGCGGATTTTCTCCTCGTCCTAGCCCCGCCCGAGCCGTGGCTGGTCTGCTGATCTTCTCCATGCCAGAAGGGGTCGCAGGGAAACCTTCGCAATCTCTCCAAGTGTCATCCGGCAGCCTCCTGGAGGGGAGGAGGGAGGGAGGGATGGCAGGGGGAGGAGGGAGGAAGGGGGAGGAGGGAAGAAGAAGAAACACTCCGTGGGGGCCAAGTTCGTCCATTAGCTAGACATTCAGAGGCCCAGAGGCTATCCTCAGATTGAGGATCCAAAACGCCTGGGGACGCTGGCCCCAAAGCTACACCGAAATCTGGTGCACTGCCCGAGGCACTAAACCCGAGCACGAGTTACCCGAGTCTAGGCCAGCGGACTCCTCTGCACAACTACCCTCTACGTACCATTGCTAGGACATGCCAGCTCCTACTCAGCGCTTGCCAACGTGCGGTGCCTTCCTCTACTCCTAAAGCCCTCAGATATCGTGCTACCTCAAATCCTCCCTCTGGTGCATCTCCTCCGTGTCTCATCACATACCTGCGTACACCGGACTCACTTCTATAGCGCTCACTTCTATAGTGCTCACTTTGAAATTGTGGTCCGGAAGGGGCCGCACATGCAGGCACATGCCGCACAGTCGCATGCACATGCCCATGCAAATATACAAAAGCCTCAACAGCATTGCCGCACATGCGCGCACATGCCACACCGTCCGACGCACAGTCGAATGCACGGTCAAGCAAAACTCTGAAAGCATAGACGCACATGCCCGCACATGCCGCAGAGATGTCGCAGGCGATAGTGGCCTGACCACCTGAGCTCGGGGCATTTCGCAACCCAGAGTTCCGAGGATGTCTCAGGCAAGCGTGGCCGGATCACCATGGGGCAGGGCATCTTGGAAACCAGAGTGGCGAGGATGTCGCTGGTCAAGGTGACCAGACGACCATGGGGCAGGACACCTCCGAGGTCTGAGTTGTGAGGATGTCTCAGGCAAGGTGGCCTGACCACCATGGGGCAAGAGATCTCTGAGGCCAGAGTTGCGAGGATGTCTCTGGGGAGAGTGGTCTGACCACCCCAGCCCAGGGCATCTCGGAGCCCAGAGTTGCGAGGATGTCTCAAGCAGGACTGGCCTGACCACCTGCTCAGGGCATCTCCGAAACCAGAGTTGCGAGGGTCTCAGGCGAAAAAGGCCGAGACACTATGGAGCAGGGCATCATTGAGGTCAGAGTTGCAAGGATGTCTCAGGCAAAAGTGGCCTGAACAGCTCAACTCAGGGCATCTCGGGCGAGGATGTCTAAAGCGAAAGTGGTCTAATCACCTCAGCTCAGGGCGTCTCGGAACCCAGAGTTCCGAGGATGTCTCAGGCGAAAGGGGCCGAGACACTATCGAGCAGGGCATCATTGAGATCAGGGTTGCGAGGATGTCTCAGGCGACAGTGGCTGACCACCTCAGCTCGGGGCATATCGGAATCGAGACTTGCGAGGATGTCTCAGGCGACCGTGGCCTGACCAGCAGGGGGCAGGAGATCTCTGAGGTCAGAGTTGCGAGGATGTCTCAGGCGAAAGTGGTCTAACCACCTCAGCTCAGGGCGTCTCGAAACCCAGAGTCCCGAGGATGTCTCAAGCGAGAGTGGCCGGGCCACCATGTGGCAGGGCATCTCCGAGACCAGAGTTGCGAGGATGTCTCAGGCGAAGGTGGCCAGATCACTTCATGTCAAAGCACGTCGGCCTCCGAATTGCCGACGACGTCTCACGCGGAACTGGCCGGACGCGAACGCGCCGGCGTCCGGAGACGAACGCCGGCCCCGGCATTCTTGCACGTCCCGCACATGCACTGCACAGGTACGCACAGTATTCGCACAGGCCGAGCTCGCTGGTGGCCGAGCCAGGCCAGCGATTCCGAGATTCCCTGAGCTCAGGCCGTCAAGCCACTTTCGCCTGAGACATCCTCGCAACTCTCACCTCCTCCTCCTCCTCCTCCTCCTCCTCCTCCTCCTCCTCCTCCTCCCCCTCCTCCTTCTCCTCTGGCCGAACCGAACAGGCAGGCTGGCCAGTGGCCGGGGGCGCCCGCCTCCTCCGCCCCCCCCTCCTCCCCCCCCCTCCACCTCCCCCCCCCCATCCCTGCTTCTCCGGCCGAGCTGAGAAGGCGCGCGGGGGAGTATTTTATTAGGCGGGCGCGCCACCGCCAGCTCACGAACCGGGCGAATAACCGCCCCCGCCAGCAGCGGGCGAGCCTAAACGCACAACAAACTCTTTCAGGAAGCCCTGGCACGCCCCAGGTAAGCTCTGCGAAGGCCAGGAGGCATTGGAGGCACAAGGGTCCCAGACAGCTCCTAGGGCATGAGCGTGCATGTGCATTGGGATGTGCACGCATGTGCGCCCGCGCGCTTCACCGCATGTGCGTGCATGTGCGGGCCCGCGCGGCCTCCCGAAGAGAGGTTGCGCAGGCATGTGCGTGCATGTGCCGATGACAGATCTGCGATTCTCGAACACCTCCCGCATGTGCAGGCATGTGCGCGCATGTGCGTCGGACTGTGCGTGCATGTGCGTATGATGGATTCATCAAAACACAGCGCACATGCCCCCGCACATGCCCGGGCACGACATGCACAGTAGGAAGTCCATCCAAGAAAGACCGCACAGGCCTGGCACATGACTGGCACATGCCGCGCACATGCGCGCACATGACAGCGCAAAAAACGGCCGCACATACACCCACCCAGGTGTATAGATGTGAGTGCGGTGTACCTCAGTACTCTCTGAAATCGGGGCGCCTCGGGTCATTGTTTCCAAAAAGGGTGGGGTCGAAACACTCCTCATTGGCATCTGTGATCCCGTCGAACCTGTAGAGTCCCTCAACGGCGACACCCTCCTCATTGGCATCTGTGGTCCCCTCGTCCCAGGAGAAGCCCTCAAGGGCGAAACCCTCCTCATTGGCATCTGTGATCCCGACGTCCCCAAAGAAACCGTCCTCATTGGCATCTGTGATCCCGTGGACCCCGAAGAGATCCTCAAAGGCGAAACCCTCCTCATTGGCATCTGTGATCCCGGGAGGAGGGAGGAGGGAGGGAGGCATGGTAGGGGGAGGAGGGAAGGGGGGAAGAATGAGGGGGGAGGAGGGAGGGAGAGATGGCAGGGGGAGGCATGCGAGCACACCCCGAGGATGGGGGAGGAAAGGGGACAGGGAGTAAGGGGGGATAGAGGAGGAAGCAGGATCCCCTCACGACCCCCTGCGACGGCACTGGAGACAGCGGTCGGAGAGTGGAGGCTTGGAACTGGGCATCAACACCAATGTAGGGGGCTGCCTCCACCGAGGGAAGACGATCCCAAATTCTGGCGCCGGTAGCAGTAGTTCTGGCCACCTGGGAAGCCCGAGTCCCAAGAACCGTCTGGGCGTGAGTGGATTAGCGGGGTTCCTCTTCCATCGTCCCTCTCCCCCTTCGGGGCTGTTTATCGATGCTCCCTATTCATACAGACCCCTCCCCCATGCGACCGACAGCCGACCAGAAACAATCAGGACACCATGATCAAACCACCCAACCATCCTGTCAAGAAGCAATACGAAACACATTCTGCCTCCAAATTCGGAGCATGCGCAACTAACCCGATGCGGGCACCCCCCACCATCCTGGTCAAAAAACAATAATACAAAGGATCATTCGGGCAAAATCTGGAGTCATGTTCGTGAGGCCCGCGAGCACTTTGTTTTGTTTTTTCGAGTAGGACGGCGGGGGTGTCAGCATATTACCAACTGTGCACAGGGTTACCATCCGTGACAGAAAGAAAAACAAGATGCACCTCTTGGCTAAACCTGGATCATGCGCGGCCACCCCGCGATCACTGTCAAGTGGTTTTTGACAGGGACGGCAGGGGTGGTGGCGCATGGCCTGCTGTGCGCAAGCCCATCAGGCAAAATGATGGCATTCGATTTCGACATGAGTGGTCGGGGCCGACATGTTTCCCGACATGTGCTGTCACGTGCGCAGGCGCTACTCACCTCTTCACGCGCCCCGAACGTGGCGCACCTGGCGCGGCTGGAGTTGCGGCGCACCTGGCGCACGCGGAGGCACGTGCCGCATCTGGCGCACCAGGCGTGCCTGGCACGCTCGGGCCCCAGGGGTGCATGGCGCGCGTGGCGCGCCTGGCACGCGTGGCGCACCTCGCTCAAGCGTCGCGCACCTGGGGTCGGCTTTGGTTCCCAGTAGCTGCCCATCCAAAGACGACCGCTGAACATGCTCAGGCTCGGGTGTTATTTATGCGTGGGGAGGGCGGGTGGGAGTGATCTAGACGGCTTGCTATTTGAGAGAGTGTCTTGATCACTGCTCCGTAGTAACAAACACCCCCTCCCCCACCCAGCCGGCAGCCAGCCCGGAACCATGCGCACACCACGAGGACCCCCCCCACCATCCCTGTCAAAAAGCAATACAACATGTACATTGCGGGGCCCACCCTGCCAACACACTCCATAACCCCTGTCAAAAACACTACGAACTGCAAAATGTAGCAACGTCTGGAAAATGTCGGAGGCCTGGAAATTGGCACCAACACCAAGACAAGGGGTTGCCTCCACAGGGGGAATGTGATCCTAGATTTTCGGTGTTGGTGGTAATAGTTCGGCCACCTTGGAAGCCAGAATATTACCACCATCACCGACATCGGGATCTTCTTCCCTGTGTGGAGGCACACCGCCGAAATTGGTGTTGGTGTCAATCTCTAGGCCTGCGACCATGCGCTGACGCCCTGTGAACACATTGTATGTATTGTTTTGGGGCCAGGATGGCGGGGCACCCTAAGTGAAGCCGCTTTGTGCACGACCACCATCCGTGTCAAAAGCCATGCAGAATGCACGTTGCGACAACGTCGTGGGTATTGTGCCGGCCACCCGCGATCACGTTGTGATGTTTATTGACAGGGACGGTGGTGATGCCCGCATGATGACGCTTGGTGTGCGCAGGCCCACAACAATGCTGACGCCCCCACATCAGCATCTGGACCATGCGGACGGGGGGCATCACGCCATTTAAAAGGAAGGCACACCAACCGCATGTGGAGCCCGCGGCGAGCGTCGCGCGCCTGGCGTCCATTTTGGTTCCCAGTGGCTGTCCATCCAGTGGCGACCCCTGGCCATGCCGAGACTCGGATGCCACTTATGTGGTGGGAGGGCGGGTGGGAGTGAGCTCGACGGCTTGCGTGCGGAGAAGGTGTCTTGACCCCTCCCCCCACCCCTTCCCCTGGATCTGGAGTGGAGGGGCCGCGAGGTGTCAGAGGGTCTGTTGGCCAAAGATGGCTCCAA
>CAUYUJ010014347.1:291008-353508 GCA_963575745.1 Prorocentrum cordatum | reverse complement strand
CGAGCCCAAACTTGAACGCCACGTAGGCGCATCCCATTCCAAGCCCATGCCGCAGACAGTCTTGCATACAATGAAGGCGTCGCCCACCGATCTTTTACTTCGAGAACCAACTTGGTCGCCCGATTGTTGCGCGCCAGCGCTCCACGAAGGCGGCGGCGCAACAGACGTGCGAAGGGTTTGTTTGAGACGGACCTCCAATTCTGCGGAACTCTCAGGTCACGAGTCTTCGGCAGCATCGAGAATGCTGCCTCTCTCCAGGTCGGATGACTGACGTCCTCCTGCAACATCTTATCGAGCAGGTCAAGTAGAAGGTCCAGGAACTTATCTGAAGATGCTGTGAACATTTCCGCGACGACCCCAAACTCATCTGAAGCCCATCCAAGTGTTCATCGATTTCAGTGCGCGCCGAAGCTCCTACATAGTAAAACGGCGTGTTATCGCAGAGCAGCCGTCCAATAAACATTGCAGAGATGCAGAAGCTAATCCAGATGACAACGTCGATCCAGTCCTGGAGACCCCCTCCAAATAGGCGGCCAACTCATCCGGCCCCGTTTGCGCGCCTGATCCGACTTCAGAAGAACATTATGGTAGTCTTCTTGCGTTGCTGATCCAGTCGGGCTCGATGACCTTGTCGAGGATATTTTGAAATCGTTGACTTGTCCATTTTCTGAGCTCCATGCGGACATGTTTAGACAGCTCTCTGCGCTGCTGGGGGTCGCGTGAGTGACGCCTCTGTTGAAGAAAATCCGGAAAGCGACGTGAGTCCAACGGCCGGTCTTTGCACCGTCGTTGCTTGCTGCGCGCGCCCTCTCCATGAGCTACAGCTGCGTCGAAGAGTGTCGCTGCTGCTTCGAATGACGATGACGGCGCATGGTAAGTGAGCTTCTCGCCCAAGGCCCCCTGGAAAAAAAACGTCGTCTTCGAAAGGAGTCCACCCTCGCATCGACGATCTTGCCCCCTTGCCTCGCCAGCGCGAGATCCTCCCAGCGACGAGCTCCACGCGCGCCGCGCGGTGATCTGACTCCAAGTCCACGAATCCTGACGCATCCCAAGTCGACGCATGGTACGAAGATGTAAAAATGAAGTCCATCCTCCGCACCTGTCCCACATTACCCTTAAACGTCCAACTGCGCTCATCACGTCCAGCCCCATCGCCGTTGACGACCTTCAACTTGAAAGCGGCCGCCATCTCAGCCATCTGCTGCCCGCACACTCCAAATCCCCATTGCGAATGGATATCGCCCCCTACCACAACTGCATTTCCATCTCGATCCGCTTTTGTCAGCGTCTGGCGCACTTGCTCGCGTGCCTGGCCTGCAGCTTCAGCCGGATATCCCGCGCGAGGTAAACAAACAACACAAAATGAATCCCTCCGTCGAGCGAGCTGCACATCAACGCGGAGCACTCGATCTGAAACAAAATGCGTCGAACAAACGCTGCCAACCAACCGCGCGCAAATCAATGCGCCGACGCCTGCCGCTGAGTAATCTTCACGGTGCGTATATATATATATATATATATATATAGACGACTAGAACCACGCGCGCGCTTCGCGCGCGCTTAGTTTCTTGCTAGGAGGCGAGCTTGAGTCAACGAAAGTCGCAGGGAAGGGGGCAGGGGGAAGAAGGCCAGAGAGCGCTGAAGGATACAAATACTGGAACCCTCTTGTGATTTTGTGGGGGGCCTCGTCCGGCCGCTCGCTGGGAGTTTGACGTAGCTTCTCGGGAGCCTCTGAACCTGTCGGGGGCCTCCTGGAAGCAGGTTCGAAGCATTTTGGGGGCCGATTTGGGGCTTCTCGGGGCCTCCTTTGGGCCTCTTGGGGGTCTCCTGGGGCCTCTTGAGGGGCCTCCTTGGGGCCTCCTGGCGGCCTCTTGGGGCGGAAGGCTCGAGCTTGCGGTTCGTGGTCCCCCTCTGGGCCCCCTCTTGGGCCCGTCTCGGGGCCCTCTTGGGCCATCTTGGGCGCCTCTTGGGCCGTCTTGGGGCCCTCTTGGGCTGTCCTGGGGCCCTCGTAGAAGCTTCTTGGGCCGTCTTGGGGCGGTATTGGAGGCCTCTTGGGCCGTCTTGGACGCGGTGAAAGCCCAAGATGCGAACATGCGAAAATATACGTTTTCCCATAGGAATGGCACGATGTTTGTTTCTTGAACCTCTCTTGGGGTGCCTCTCGGAACGTCTTGGGCTGATGTTGGGAGCCTTTTGGCGCCTATGGGCGGCGTTTTGGCGCCTCCTGTGATATGTTGGGCCGGAAGCTCGGAATTCGAGAGTGGCTTTCTCCTTCTGGGGCACCTCTCGAAGTCGTCTTGGGGTTCTCTTGGGCCGTCTTGGGGCCGTCCTGAGCCACTCGTGCGCAGCCTTGGAGCGCTCCCGGAGGCCTCCTAGGCCGTCTTGGAGGCCTCGTGGGCCGTCTTGGACGCGGTGGAAGCCCAAGATGCGAACATGCGAAAATATACGTTTTCCCGTAGGAATTGCCCGATTTTTGTTTCTTGGACCTCTCTTGGGGTGCCTCTCGGAACGTCTTGGGCTGATTTTGGGAGCCGTTTGGCGCCTCTTGGCAGCATTTTGGCGCCTCCTGGAGCCTCTTGGGCCGGAAGCTCGGAATTCGAGGTTGGTTTTCTCCGTCTGGGACACCTCTCGAACTCGCATTGGGGCTCTCTTCGGCCGTCTTGGTGCCGTCCTGGGCCACTCGTGCGCAGCCTTGGAGCGCTCCCGGAGGCCTCGTAGACCGTCTTGGGCGCGTGTTGGTCCGTCTTGGACGCGGTGAAAGCCCAAGAGGCGAACGTGCGAAACAAATATACGTTTCCTCATCGGAATGGCACGATGTTTGCTTATTGGGCCTCTCTTGGGCTGCCTCTCGGAGCGTCTTGGAGGCTTCTGGGACCTTCTTGGTGTCATGACGGGCGTCTTGGAAGGCATCTGGAGCCATCGGAGCGCGTTCCGAAGCCGCCTGCGAACGATCTTGGACGGCGCCCGGCGGTCCGACGAGCCTCCGGGCCCCCCGGGGCCCACATTTGTGGTCGAGGTCCCGGCCCCGGGCCCCCGGACCCGGTGCGCCGTTATATGTATATGCCCACCCAACAACTCCACTGTCTGACTTTCCGCGCGGGTTTCACTGAACATATGCACGTCCCAGTCTAAACCCGTTAATTGAACGATCAGCTCTGCAAGTCTTCGCGGGCCACTGTGCTGCGCGCTCTTGCAGAACCCATGCAAGTCCCCATCCCGTGGAAGGGGCGACACTTGACTCGATCGGCGTTGCCCCTATTCCGGGCCCACGGCCCGTCCTGCATTGCTCTTGCACATGCCTATGCCTTTGCCTTTATTCGGCGCGAGGCTTCTCTTCAACTTCTCCTTGCACGCGCCCATCATGTCCTCGAGCTTCTCGCAACGAAGAAAATCTCCCCAACCTTCCCCAACATCTGTGATGAGATCCGCGCCGTCCACTCCAGCATTGATCACTCTCCCTCCACCTACGTGCAAAGATTTGCTTGGAATGTCAACCCACGCGCATTTTCCATCGTAGTCCCACTCCACGGAGCAACGCTTGAGAGCAAACAGAAATGATTGTGGCACCCATTCGTCAGGAGGCGCGTCTGGAAACATGTGGACTGGATGAGGATGCCGGCGAGGTCCCCCTTGGCATGCGCCAGTGTAGGCATAGGTAACCAAAGTTCCAAAAACTGATTTTGAATCCACTCCTTTGCCCCCTCTTCCTGCATGTCGGCGAAACCATTGACCACCGCAGTGATGTTTCGTTCCTCCGTAGGTGTTTGTCTCGGGGAACTGTTCCACGATGGTGGAGCGGTGCCAGTCCCATCGAAGTACATCTTCATCTGGTCGACCTGCTCTTCTAAATGGTGGATAGTGTTGTCATTATCCAATATGTTCCTGGCGATGGATGTCCTTGGATACGCCGGACTGCTCAAACGTGCCCATGCGCTTCCTCATCTCGTCCACGCTGCTCTTCACATTCAGCTCCACTTTGTCCATCCACTGGATGATCGACTCGACTGACTTAGTCATAAGGTCGAGCCGCTCCTTCCGCTTCTTTTTCAAGGATGTTTTCCATGGCGTCGGTGATCGCCCTGACGGTGACGGAGCCTGAAGATGAAAATGCCTCTTCAGGATGGCTCGGGGCCGTTGGCGACGAAATCAAATGTACTTCCGGACGGGGGGCCGAAAGAGTCGAGGTCGTCCGTCCCGTCGTCCATTTGGTGGAGCGGGCTGAACAAACGCTGGCGAATGTCGCGCTGGAGGGTCTTCCCAACTGGCACCCCTGGCGCCCCATCGAAAGAAAAGGGTATGGAAACGGAATTATTGGAATAATGAAAGCGTGAGCGCTGCAAAATCGCAATGCAGCACTTGTAGCTTGTGCTCTGTACACAATCCTAACTGTTTTGTGTACACTCAACCCTCCCTGATACCCAGGAACAATCCGTTGGAGAATGTTTGAGCAAGTGGATACGGGAAGTTCACGTCGTGTCGACCCCGGCGCTGGTTCCTGACACCGCAAAGATCGTTCAAACTTGACCGATCGGCCGTTCCGTTACCGCCGGATCGTTCAACGACGGGCCGATTCTGGGCCACCGGCGGCGCTCAACCATAAAACCACACACGCTGGAGCCGCCGCCGGTCGGCACGACACGAACCGCCGACAGCTGGCCAAAGCCAGCGCTGGCCAATCCAGACCCTCAGCCGACCCCAGGGAGAGGGGCGCCTGACGGCCTCGAACCCAGATGCTCGAACCTCGCCCCCCCCCTTCCTGTCGGCCGAAACCAGTGCTGACCAACTTAGAGGAGGAGGGAGGAGGAGGGGGCGGGAGGAGGAGGAGGAGGAGGAGGAGGAGGAGGAGGAGGAGGAGGAGGAGGAGGACGACGAGGGAGAGGAGGGGAGCAGGAGGAGGAGGGGGAGCAGGAGGAGGAGAAGGAGGGCGAGGAGGAGGAGGAGGAGGACGAGGAGAAGGAGGAGGACCAGTGTAAGACCCTCAGCCGACTCCAAGGGGGGGGGGGGGGGGGCCTCCGCTGCAAGGGCGGCGTGGTCGAGCAGCGGGGCCGCCCGTCGCAGCACCGCGCCGCGGCCTGCGTCCAGCAGCAGCGCTGGGCAGCCTGGCGGGCGACGGCCGCCGCCAAGAGGCCCAGGAGGGCCAGGGATCGAGGGACACAACGACCCAGAAATCCGACGCTCCGAGTTTTTTTTTTTGTTTGTTTGTTTTTTTCTTTCTTTTTTTTTATCTGGCGTTTCGACAGTGGGCGGCACTGGGGGGGGGGGGTCTGGCTCCAGACCTGCTTAGCGCGACGGTTTGCAACAGGGCGTCCATTATGGGGGGGGGGGCTCCACCTGCTCGAAACAGGCGCCCAGAAAACAGTCAAGATCCACTCCAGGGGGGGGAGGGGGAGGAGTGCGAGGGCCTCAGCGATCGGCAAAACAACGAATAAAAACGATCACATTGGAGCGGCGGGTTGCTCGGCCGTTCTTGGCCTCCTGGGAGCCCTCGCAGGGCCGTCAGAAAACAGCCCAGGACGAACAACCGGCCCCTGGGGCAGGGAAGCGGTGGAGACCTCGGGGGTCCACGCATCGAAAAAAGTTGAGCGGCCAGATGTCACGTCGTCGTCGTCGTCGTCGTCGTCGTCGTCGTCGTCGTCGTCGTCGTCGTCGTCGTCGTCGTCGTCGTCATCGTTGTCGTCGTCGTCGTCGGCGTCGGCGTCGGCATCGTCGTCGTCGTCGTCGTCGTCGTCGTCGTCGTGTTGTCGAACGTAAGACGACGGGAGGAACCGAGGAGCAGACCTCGGAAGGCGTGGCACGGCCGAGTGGCGTGCAGGCGCCAGGGAGGAAGACGAGCGAGACGACGAGGAGGACAGGCAGAGTAAACGAAGTCAACGAACAGGCAGGAGGAGGACAGGACAGGCAGGAGGAGGACAGGACAGTCAACGAAGTCAGACAGGACAGGCAGGAGGACAGAACCTCGGCGAAGTCAACGAAAGCCGACCGAGACCACGGATAACTACAGCGGGCAGAAGCAACCGTGCGCTGACCCGCGCGATCGAGCGGGGGAAGCGAAGACGGGAGGAACGCAGAGAGGCCGAGGACCGACATCGACGGAGGGGGGAAGGCGCCAAGCACCGAGCGCGCCGTCCGGCGAGTCGACGGCGCAGGGGCGGATGGTGCACCAGACAGCCAGTTGCATCTTCGGGGGACCTGTCCTGCCCCGTGGAACCCCTGTCCGCATCGAATCCGTCTCGAATCCATGCGGGACACGTCAAGTCGGCGTCGAATCCACGTCGAACCCGCGTCGTATCCGCGCCGCCGTGCCTCTGGCACGAAGTGGAATGCCCCAAGGCTCACAGCGGTGTTGCTGCTGCAACCAGGATTGTAGTTTCAAGGGCCTGGACCGCTAATTTCCTGGGCGCTTCCAGTCGCTCTTGGGCACTCCAGTGGTGTTCCGAATGGGCCTCTGGGACGTTTGCAATGCCCCGAAAGATCTGGAGAACATCGCGGAGCTCGAGAGATCACCCGAAGACGCCAAAGATGTCCGCCAGACGGCCCAAGAGGCCTCCAAGATGCCCAAAGAGGCCTCCAAGAAGCCTCCCAAAGAGGCCAAACTCAATGATTCCCCTCAGGTGTTTGAAAGATGTTGGCTCGCCTCAACGCTCCCAGACGGCCCTGGACGCCTCCCAGACCGCCTCCAGACTGCCCAAGAGGCCTCCAAGAGTCCAAGAGAACCCCAAAGAGGGCCCCAAGACAACCCAATAGGCGCCACAAAGGGGCTCATAGGGGACCCCAAAGAAAGCCCCGAGACGGCTCTAAAAGGGGCCCAAAAGAGGGAACACGAATCGAAAATGCGAGCCTACCACCCCAAGAGGCTGCAAAAAGGCCCCAAGAGGCGCCCAGGAGGCCCCAAGAGGCGCCCAGGAGGCATCAAAGATGCCCCAAGAGGCCCCACAGCACCCCCAAAAAACCTAAGAGTCTCCAGACGGCCCCCAAGAAGCGTCCAAACTGCTTCCAAAGAGGCCCCCAAGAAGCTTTCCACGAGATCCGAACGAACATCCAACAGACTTCGCACCCACAACCCAGGCACGGTAGCAGGATGCTTTATTGTGTTGCCGCACTGTCTGACAACCAGGGGGCAAGTCAGTTACCAGACGGCGAAGCAGTCGACGCGCCGAATGGGCGCAAACTGCGAGCTACGCCAAACGCGCGCTCAGCATGCAAGCGCAAGATAAAAACGGAAAACGGTCTTGCCAGCCGGACACGCCCGTGCGCGAGTGGCGTACCGAGTAGCCCGCTGAAGACTCCCCGCTGCTGACAAAATAAAGCGCAATGGCAAAGAGAGGAGTATGGAAGGTAGGATGGAGGGAGGATACAAGCGAACATAACCAGAATGGCGAGGGGGAAAGAGACACGTCGGCTGCCTACGGCCTACGGCGCAGTAGATGCAGGCGTACTTACAAAAGGGAGAGAGCAGGAATGCCGACCCTTTCCATGACCAGCGTTGTGCTAAACGCCGTCCGCAGAACACACGGCAAAATGACAAGCGGGAGACAATCCCGGGCGGCCGCACGCTATCCTCATCAGCGGAAGCTACGCTCGGTCTTTGCGAGGACCAAATTCAGCTACCCTGCAGGGGCGCCCGACTCACAGAGTCATCAGCTTCTTGCACCCTTTGTCCAAGGTGGTGGACGCCGTGTGGTCGTCCTCCCCGAGGAGGCCGCCCACCTGACCCTTTGTCTTGTCCAACCCCTCCACGAAGATGTTCAAATACATCACGTTCTGGACGGTGACCGTGCGCGATCTTGACACGGAACTTGTTGTCAAACTTCATCCACCGTGACTTGACCAGCCTCACGGCCTCGGCGACCCAACGAAAGTCCGCCGCCATATGGCCGTGAGCCCACGTGCCGCTGATGTTGATCTCCGTAAAATGCAAATCAGCGCACCCAGCCCCAGCACGACCCGCCCTCGCCCGCACGAAGTTGGCCCGCTGCCGCGCCCACCTTGGGATGTTGATCAGCGTATAGTACCCAGCCTGAAACAAGTCGAACTTCTGGCCATAAGTGTTGACGAGGTGCGGGTCGCCGACCCCTGCGACCGTCGGGCTGGCCATCAGATTGGGCGTCGGGCTCGGCGTCGGAATGGATGTCGGGCTGGATGTCGGACTGGATGTCGGGCTGGGCGTCGGGCTGGGCGTCGGGCCGGGCGTCGCCTGGAACTTGATGACGCGAACGTGACCAGAATCTGACCTAGCACCGAAGTTAAGACGTGCTCGAATGGCCACGCGGCTGCCGTCGCTGCTCAGCGACACCGTATGGCCACATTCATCGCCTCAGGCTTCGCCATCGATGTCCTGCCCCATCTGGCTCCAAGTGTTGCCCCGGGAGCCCGAAGACGCGAACGCGACCAAAATCTGACCCAGCACTGAGACATGCTCCAATGGCCACGCGACTGCCGTCCCTGCTCAGCTACACCGACCAGCCACTCCAATCGACTAAGGCTTCGCCATCGATGTCTTGCCCGAACTGGTTCCAAGTCTTGCCCGAGAGCCCGAAGACGCGAACGTGACCAGAATCTGACCCAGCACCGAAATTAAGACGTGCTTGAATGGCCACTCGGCTGCCGTCGCTGCTCAGCGACACCGTATGGCCACATTCATCGCCTCAGGCTTCGACATCGATGTCCTGCCCCATCTGGCTCCAAGTGATGCCCGAGAGTCCGAAGCCGCGAAAGTGACCACGCCACTTGTTCCTGTATGCTCCAATGGCAACGCGGCTGCCGTCGCTGCTCAGCGACACCGAATAGCCACTCCAATCGCCAGAGGTTTCGCCATCGATGCCCTGCCCACCTGGCTCCAAAAGGCCCCCTTCACCATGTGGTCAGCCGCCGGCGTAGGGTCTGGCGTAGGCGCTGGGGTTGGCGCTGGCGTAGGCACTGGCGTTGGTGCTGGCGTGGGTGCTGTTGTTGGCGCAGGCGTGGGCGCAGGCGTTGGCGCGGGAGTCACTCTCGTTTGGCACACAATATCACTGCTCCCAACGCAATCGAGACACCTGCCGCCCCACGACCATACGCACAACCATGGCTGGTTAGAATCACCCCCTCTCCACGACCCCAATTGTTATATGACGCCATTGAACATCCAACGTCACACTTTCACTCTCCATTCGCCATTGGGGCGCCAGCCCATACGAGCACTGTGCCAAAGCCCTGGATCACGGTAAAGACATCCGCCTGCTCTGCATCTGACTTTGGCATTGCCTACTCGTATCCAGTTGGGCACCCAGAGCGAGCATCACCAGGCGACCGCGCGACCTCGACGAGCAGATAGGAATAGAACGCCGACGTCGGCGCGGGCGTCAGTGCTGGCGTTGGCGGAGCCGATTGTGCGGGCGTCGGCGCTGGCGAAGTCACCGGCGTCGGTGCCCGGGTCGGCGCCGACGTCGGTAGTGGCGGCGATGGCGAGCAGAACGCTTTCGCACAAAGTTTCTGCTCTTGGGTTCCGCAGCAGCAACCGCAATACTCGTCCCAGCGAATCGTTGCATTACCAGAATCCCAATTCGCCTCGCACCAGTTATATCCACAGCGCGCGCATCCCAGCTCATGCACATGAGTACGTGCAGGCGTGGGTGCCTGCGCGCGCTGCGCGGGGCGAGGAGAACGACGGCGTGGATTGAACTCGTGAGCATCACAAAGGCGATCGCACACGCCTTCTGGTCTGCCGACATCATGGCGGATTGAATCTGCCAAGCGCGGCAATGGAAGACGCACTGTTGCGTTCGATGCCCGGTAAAAGTCTTGAGCGACGAGGGAACACGAATCGAAAATCCAAGCCGTTCGCCCCAACAGGCCCCCAAGAGGCCTCCAAGAGGCCCCCAAGCCCCCCCCCCACCAAAAAAAAAAGTCTCCAAAAGGGCCCCCAAGGAGCGCCCACACTGCCTCCAAGAGGCCCCCAAAAAGCCCCCCACAAGATCCAAACGAACATCCAATGGGCTTCATACCCACAACCCAGGCACGGTAGCGGATTAAACAAGTGGCACTCGCGCCTTGGTTCTTGCACAGAAAGAAGGCGTCAGGGCAGAGGGGGCGCACTGGCTGGTGGATGGGGCGATGGAGGGGGTGCTCGGGATGGAGGGGCGGTGCCGTGCCGAAATGAAAGGGTCGGGGCAGAGGGGGCGCGCTGGCTGGTGGCTGGGGCGACGCAGAGGGGGCGCGCGGGAAGAGGGGGGCGGTGCCGCGCCGAAACAAGTGGCCCGTGTTCATGGCTCTTGCACAAAAATGAAGGGGAAAGAGGAGGAAGGGGAGGAGGAGGCGGGCTGCCCTGGGAAGCCTGGACGGAGGGGGGGTCCCAAGGGGGGGGTGGCCCAGGGGAGCTGGGGCTCAGGCTCACCACGAACCACGACGAGGGCTGCCCTGGGAAGCCTGGACGGAGGGGGGGTCCCAAGGGGGGTGGCCCAGAGGAGCTGGGGCTCAGGCTCAGGGGGGGGGGGGGCGAGGAGGACGAACCACCACGAGCCACGACGAAAATAGAGGGTTCCGCGGCCCAGGGGAGCTGCACTGGGAAGCCTGGACGGAGGGGGGGGTCCCAAGGGGGGTGGCCCAGGGGAGCTGGGAAGCCTGGGCGGAGGAAGGCTCCCAAGGGGGGGTGGCCCAGGGGAGCTGAGACTCAAGGCTCAGAGGGGGGGGGGCCGAGGGGGACGAACCACCACGAGCCACGACTCAAATACGCCGGCCCAACGGGCCAGGGCGTGCTAAGATCTCCGGTACCTGGTTAACAGTATTTCTAGTTCGCGCGCGCGGGGCGGCCCCTGGGGGTCCCCGGGCGAAAAGTACCCCGGCAAGGTCCCGGCAAGTCCCCGGCAAGTCCCCGGCAAGGTCGGGTCAGAGATGCCGGAGTTCTGTTTAGGAGTCCAAGAGGGCTCCAGATCGGTCCAAGAGGGCCCCGAGAAGCTTTCTAGACGGTCCAAGAGAGGCCCGAGACGGCCAAAGATCGCCCGAAGACGCCCCAGATGGCCCCAAGACAGCCCAAGAGGCCTCCAAGACGCTCCAAGGGCCTTCCAAGAGGCCTCCGAAGAGGGCCCCAAGTTGCCAAAATCGTTGATTTTCATTGGTTTTTTCGATGTTTTTTTGCGTTCTGGCCTTTTCGCTTCCGGACGCTCCAAGAGGGCCCAAGAGGCCTTCAAGACTGCTCCAAGACGGCCCACGAGGCTCCCAAGACGGCCCCGGAGCGGCCCAAGAGCGCCCCCCAGACGGCCCAAGTGCTGCCCAAGGCGGACCAAGAGGCCCCAAGACGGGCCCAAGAGGGGCTCAAGAAGGGAACCGAGAACTGAAAAATCGAGCCCTCCGCCCCAGAAGGCGCCCAGGACCCCGAAAGAGGCCCCAAGAGACTCTCCAAGACACCCCCAAGACGCCCCAATAAGCTCCCGTGAGGCCCCAAGAGGACCAACAACGTCAGGCCCCAGGCCCCAAGAGGACCAACAAATACCGCCAAGAGCCCGCCGAAAGCCCCCCAAGAGACCGTCACGAGAGCTCAGGAGGCCCCCTGGAGGCCTCCCGAGTTCTCCAAGAGGCCTAAAAAGAGGCGCCAAGAGGCCCCAAACGGCCCCACCGAGGCTCCAAAAGGCCACGAACGCGCAAGCAAACGCCTGCGATGGCACAATACGGGCCGGCGGAATGAGCGAAGCGATGAAATAAGAAGTTCCGCGGCCCAGGGGGGCTGCCCTGGACCAAAATAAGAGTTCCGCGGCCAAGGAGGGCTGCCCTGGGAAGCCTGGACGGAGGCGGGGTCCCAAGGGGGGGTTGCCCATGGGGGGCGAGGGGGAGGCTCAGGCTCAGGGAGGGGGGCCGAGGGGGACGAACCACCGCAAGACACGACGAAAATTACTCACTGCGTGGAGCTCCCCATATGTGCATCCTTTTTTAAAGGTAATATTGTATATGGGTCTACAGGAACACACGTAAAACACCAAGGACTCGTGCCCCAGGAGAGGCCCAATATATAGGAACAAAAATAAAACAATTAGGATTGCTTACACAGGAGAAGGACAATGTATAGAAACATACGTATAACGTCAAGGAATCGTATTCCAGGTGAGGCCCAATCGATAGGAGCATACGTAAAACACATGGGATTGGAGCCACTCCTGTTGCCTTCTGAGGCCTCCTGCTCCTGGGGCCTCTCGGGGCCTCCTGTTGCCTTCCGAGGCCTCCTGGCGCCTCCTGTGGCCTCCTGTGGCCTCCTGTGGCTTCCTGAGGCCTTCTAGAGCTTCCTGGGGCCTCCTGGGCCCTCTTGGGACGTCCTGTGGCCTCTTGAGTCTTTCTGTGGCCTCCTGATGCCTCCTGGGACCTCATGTGGTCTCCTGGGGCCTCCTGGAGCCTGTTGGAGCCTCCTGTGGCATCCTGAGAAGAATCTGCGCCCACGAGCCTGGCCACCAAAACAGGCAAACCGATCGAGACATCCTCAAAATCTGGCCCACCTGGGGGGTGAAAATGAGCGCCTCGCTCGAGACATCCTCCAAATCTGCTCCGAAAGCGAAGGATGTTGAGCCCAGAAACAAGCAAACCGCCTGAGACATCCCCACAAAATGGCCGCGAACGAACCCGTGCAATCACCCCTGGCGGCTCCCCTTAGGGGTGCTGAAACGAGCGCCCCGCCTGAGACATCCTCACAATCTGCTCTCCAAGCGAAGGATGTTGAGCCCGGAAACAGGCAAACCGCCTGAGACATCCCCACAAAATGGCCGCGAACGAGCCCGTGCAATCACCCCTGGCGGCTCCCCTTAGGGGTGCTGAAACCAGCGCCCCGCCTGAGACATCCTCCAAATCTGATGTGTGTTGAGTAAGTCTGAGTATGAGTAGGTCTGAGTATGAGTATGCCTGAGTATGAGTAAGTCTGTGTATGAGTAAGTCTGTGTATGAGTAAGTCTGTGTATGAGTAGGTCTGTGTATGAGAAAGTCTGTGTATGTGTACGTATGGGTATGAGTAAGTCTGAGTATGACTAATACTGTGTATGAGTAAGTCTGGGTATGAGTGAGTCTGTGTACGAGTACGTCTTGGTGTGAGTAAGTCTGTGTATGAGTAAGTCTGTGTATGAGTATGTCTGAGTGTGAGTAAGTCTGAGTATGAGTAGGTCTGAGTATGAGTACATCTGAGTATGAGTAAGTCTGTGTATGAGTGAGTCTGAGTATGAGCAAGTGTGAGTATGAGTAAGTCCGCCAGGAGGGGAGGAGAAAAGAGGAGGAGGGAGGAGGAGTAGGAGGCGTCCAAGTAATAACAAGAACCCCATCTTAGGATATGGGGAATAAAGGGTTCCGCGGCCCAGCGGGGCTGCCCTGGGAAGCCTGGACGGAGGGGGGTCCCAGGGGGGATGACCCAGGGGAGCTGGGGCTCAGGCTCAGAGGGGGGGGTCGACGGGGACGAACCACCACGAACCACGACGAAAATGAAGGGTTCCGAGGCCCAGAGGGGCTGCCCTGGGAAGCCTGGACGGAGGGGGGTCCCAAGGGGGAGTGGCCCAGGGGAGCTGGGGCTCAGGCGCAGGGGGGGGGGGCTAGGGGGACGAACCACCACGAGCCGCGACGAAAATAAAGGATTCCGCGGCCCAGGGGGGGGCTGCCATGGGAAGCCTGGACGGCCAGGGGAGCTGGGAAGCCTGGGCGGAGGAAGGCTCCCAGCGGGGGGGGGGAGCCCAAGAGGAGCTGGGGCTCAGGCTCAGGGGGGGGCCGCGGGGGACGAACCACCACGAGCCACGACGAAAATAGAGGGTTCCGCGGCCCAGGGGCTGCACTGGGAAGCCTGGACGGATGAGGGTCCCAAGGGGGAGTGGCCCAGGGGAGCTGGGGCTCCGGCGCAGGGGAGGACCCGAGGGGGACGAACCACCACGAACCACGAACCACGACGAAAATTGCATGGAGGCTTGTGGTAGGCAGGGCCGGTGGCGTCCACATTTCTCATCGTACCTCCGATTGCTGCGTAAGGCGTAAGCCCTGCAGTTGCGGATTTGAGTGAGGCGCCGAATGAGGAGTCGGGGAGGGGCCGCGTAAGAACAGCGCAATATGTTGAGCTTCCCCAAGACTCTCAGTGAGGCCGCCTTCCGCCTTCCGGAGGGTTTCGGCTCAGAGGCAAAAGGGCGCGTTTGGCTCAAGGACTTTCGGCGGTAAGGCCGGAAGGACAAGCAATGTCTGAGCTCGCGCCCGTCTTGTCGCCGAATCTGCAAGCATGTATGCCCACAGGGGTACCAGAAACGGGGGATCTAGAACGATATTTGGTGGCGAAGAACTTGTGTTCGATTCTCAGAGTGCATAGCTGGTTCGATTCACCCGACGACGCTGTCGCAGAGTTGGGCGGTGAAGCCCGTTGTAGCCCGTCAGTGGCCAGGGAATTCTATGCACGGATAGATCGGAATGCTTCGGCAGCCGTCAGGGGGCATGCTCGTGCGGAGTTGGCTGGAGGAGAACGAGTCCTTTGCGACCCCCAGGAAGCACCAGCGGTGCCCACGACCAGCTCTGGAAAGTTACCGTCGGTGGCCTTCTATCCGGGGAGGAAGAGGCACAAATCCGAAAAGGTGGAACAAAACTGCCAAGACCGGGAAGCTGCTGCGCTGTGCAGCCAGGTCGGTTTAGTGCTCGATCTCGCCGGCCACATCGGGGACGCATCGCCGAGACTCCGGGGATGGGCCCTCAAAGGCCTCAGCTGGGAGGATCAATCGGCTCTCTTGCGGCCTGTAGTGGTCAGGAGGGCTTCGGTGGCGGCGACGGTGCGATCCCACCTGCGAGTCCTTGCGCGGCTGCAGAAATGGGCAGAAGCGGCCGGGCTCCAGCCGTGGTCGTTAGATGCAACAGATGTCGCGTTATTTCTCCGCGACGCCAGCGGTAGAGGGCCGTCAATGCCGAAGGCGTCCTTTGCGTCGCTGGTGTGGGCGAAGGAAGTATTCCAGTTCCCGTGGCCGTTGGAGGACCCGCTGGTCGAGGCCCAGAGATGCATGTCAAGCAAGCAGACAGAGGAGCAGCGGCAGCAGGCGAGCCCGCTAACAAGGGCAATCGTTGATTGCCTTCTGACCAGCTTCTTCGTGGCAGCTGAAGCGCACGACGCAGCAATTGTAATTGCTATTGGATTTGTGCTGGCCCGGACGTTTGGCTGCTTTCGTTGGGCTGACCTACAGAGATCCACGTCTTGCAATCTGTCGCGGGACGCACTGTACGCAGAATCGTGGAGGTCAAAGAAGAAAATCGGCCGCATCCCGTGGGCCGCCCCGCGGAGGGATTGGCAGGGGCGCGATTGGGGTGGACAGTTCCACGCCGCCGTGGCCAGCTACGTGGATCTTGCTGAAGCGGACTTTATCGTCCCAGCGATGGCGGTGGAGTCTGGCAAGATATTCGTTCTGAGCCCAGTCCGCCCAGAGAAATATTCTGGCGCGTTGAATGTCATGAGGCGGGTGCTTCGCGCATTTGGCGGCGTGGCGAACACCGCCGAGTGGTCGTTGCACAGCCCCAGATTTTTCTTCCCGACGCTTGCCCGCCAGCTTCGCTTCCCCATGGAAGAACGCTGGACATTGGGCAGGTGGGGCCCGGGCTCGGGCATGCCCGTGCGCTACGATCGCGCGCGCTGTGTAACTGAATTGCTCCTCAAGTATGACATAGTGGGGCGTGTCCGAGATGGGTTCATGCCGGCGCGGGATTTTGAAGTCCCTGAGTCGCGCGCGCCCTCGGCGGCGGCTGCGGCGCCTGCGGTAAGGCAGACGTCGCTAGTGAGCCGCGCCGTGCCTGATCAAAATATAGTGCTCAATAGGAGCAGCATGATGTTGCACCGCCAGTCCGAACAAGAGCCGCGCCGCACGCGCTGCTCTTTCTGGTGGGCGCAGTCGCGGGCGCCAGTAGAGGCGATTAGAGGCGCGCCTGGGGATTACGAAGACCGGTTCGTCAGATGCGAGCGCTGCTGGGGTAAAAACTCTGGCGGCGTCCCGCATTGGTCTCGGCCGGAATCCTCCGGCGAGGAGGAAGGAGCATCGCTTGTCCAGGATACACGAGATTCCTCCGGGTCAAGCAGCTCCGCAGCCATCGAATCGTAGCGTCGCCCGGTAAGGGGCACGCGTTGGGGCAGTGCGACGCGGTAATGCGGAGCCGAGAATGCCCAGCCCTGAAAGTGGGGGCGCGTTGGGAGTGAAACCAGGGCAGATCACGAACGTGACTGTCGGGGCCCGACAAGTGACTGCCAACGAGAGCCCTGAGAAAAAAGAACAGGGCGACAGCGTGGACCCCTGACAGGGGGCCGCCATAGTGCAAGCGCTGTTTGGGAATTGTGTGGACTCCAGACAGGGTCTGCGTGGCGTAGTGCAAACGCTGTTTGGGAGTCGGTGCAAGCGCCGCCGCCGCCGTCGCCGTCGTCGTCGTCGTCGTCGTCGTCGTCGTCTTCTGCCTGCCTCCTCTCCTCCCTCCTCCCTTGCCTTTTGCTGTCTCCCTCCTCCATCCTCCCTAGCCAGGTAGCAGGGGAAGTGGTAGCAGCAGAGCAGGGAGTGTGCGGACGATGAGAATTGCATGGAGGCTTGTGGTAGGCAGGGCCGGTGGCGTCCACATTTCTCATCGTACCTCCGATTGCTGCGTAAGGCGTAAGCCATGCAGTTGCGGATTTGAGTGAGGCGCCGAATGAGGAGTCGGGCAGGGGCCGCGTAAGAACAGCGCAATATGTTGAACTTCCCCAAGACTCTCAGTGAGGCCGCCTTCCGCCATCCGGAGGGTTTCGGCTCCGAGGCAAAAGGGCGCGTTTGCCCACCCGACAGCGTCTCCCACCCTTTGCAACAAATAGTAGCAAGAGTAAACCTTGTGAGCATGTCTTGCGTAGAATATAATTAATAAGGGTGATAGAGAGGTTCTTTTTGCCCCCCGGGGGCGCTCGAAACACGACCCTTGAGAAGGGGCCCCGCTTATTCTCAGGACCAGCCGACGCAACAAGCGAACCCGCTCCTGCGAGAGAAGCCGCCCGACGGCACAAAATGCACATTGTTGACGTTAGACGATAACTGCGCATCTGGGTCGTCGCCGTCTTAGTCGTTAATTAATATGTATAATCAAGTGCAGTCTCAAAATTCCCCCTTCCCTTCCAACCCCGACCCCTTATGGAGGAAGAGGTGGAGGAGGATATCAAAGAAGAGAGACCTGCAGTGTCCCAGCCGTCGGATGTGGTGCCCCGGCGACTCGAAAGCCGCAAAATAGTGCCGGCGCGTATCTCTGTCTTCGCTCCTGTGCTGGACTTAATGAAGGTACTGGCGGCAACGGCTCTCGACCCCATCCTTTGCAAGACGGTGCCGGTGCACTGTCTGAGTTCTCGACCCCGTCCCAGGAGCTGAGGAGCCTTCCCACCCCCTCATGCCCTCCCCCTCCTACTTGTATATATATGTATATGCGATATCATTCTTCGCGCTCTGTGCAAGTGAGAGCGTAACAGTCTGTAGACGTGTATAACATATGCCAGCTTTAAGGGTCCGGGAGCGACTACCGGCCACGCGGCCGGGACAGTTCGTATGGACCCATGCTCTTTCATCGTGTCAAAATTACGTTGTATGTTGCGGACTGTGCGCCAACCAAGCTATCCGGAGCCTTTGTGGCTCAAAGGCGCGGGCGGCGCCGCCCAAGCACTACGGACTTACCGGACGATAAGAACAAGCTTCTGTAAGCCAAGTATGGCGTTGGAGCTGGATCCTCGTCTGGACAAGTTGCTTCGCAAGCACGGTGTCGACGAGAAAGTGTTTGCGTACCTCAAGACTAAGCAGATGGTAACAATCTGCAAGTTCGCAGGCCTTGCGGACACGAAGGCCGATGTGGGCGAGGGCATTTGTACCCCTGCGGGGTTAGATGCCTCTGACAGGCCGCTATGCAAGCCAGTAAAGGCTGCGTGGCAGGAGGCCGAAGCCCTGGTAATTGGTGAGCTGGAACTCATCAAGAAGGGTAAATTCGGCGACTGGGACGACCCAGTGGACCCAGAGGTGCGAGCCAAGAAGACCAACACTTTCGTGGAGTACTACCACATCCGCTTGCCAGCCCACCTCCTCGGAAACGATGCGTTGATGGGGCGCTTGGTGCGCGAGCACGAGCGCAGGGCCCCCACGGTGCACGACCTCCGGAAGGTGCGCCCCCTTGACAACGACGCCACGCAGTACAAGCCCGAGGATAACAACATGTCGGCCCACACGTTCACCTACAAGCACCGCGTCCTCATGAACACGATGGCGTGGGCTGCTGCGCCCGAGTGGGCGGCGGCGGACTGGTCGGTATTGTTGGACTACCACGAGTGGGTCGTGCTCAAGATGTACGAGAAGAAGAACGGGCGTCTCCCCAGCGTGGAGGCCGTGCGGCGCGCAGACCAGCAGATGCGCGCGAAGTGGGTGGACGTCGTGCGCAACGACAACAAGACGCTCACGGAGGCCGTGAGGGAGTGCAGGACCGAGTGGGTCTCCCTCTTCGCAGAGCTCCACACCGACCGGGGCACGGCGGGGAGCCAAGGGGACGGGGCCCCTGCGCCCGCCAAGAAGGCCCGCGCGGCCCTCGAGACCGTCGCGGCCGACAGCTCGGGTAAGGAGTTCTGCAAGTTCTACAACAACGGCAAGTGCAACTACGGCAAGCGGTGCAAGTTCAAGCACGCCTGCAATGTCAAGGGCTGCGGGGGTGACCACCCGGCCTGCGACAAGGAGTTCCACCCGTGATCCCCCGGTAAGGGGGGGTGCTCGCCCTCGGTAAAGAGGGGCAGGCGATGCTCGAGTGAAGATGTTTCTGCGCCGCGCGCAAAGCGTCTGAGAGGGCAGTCGCCGCTGAGCCGCGGGGTGGGCTTCGGTGGCGCTCGCGAGCGACGCGCCGGTAATGGCGCGCGCGGGCCGCGCAATTGCAAGCGGCTTGCAGCCGCGGAGCGCCGGTGCGGCGCCTCTGGTGCCGGAAGGCGTTGGGCCTCGGGGGTTCCTGGAACACGTGACAACCCTGGAACACCCGATGTGCGGCCCTCCCACCTTGCACGCTTCGGTAGAGGAAGCGTACCGGAGGCAGGCTGCCGATCCGGAGGTGGTGAAACGAACCAGGTTGCAAGCTTGTGCGCTCATCTCTGAATGGGCAAACGAATTGGAACCCGAGAGGGAGGCGTGGGCTGCCGCCTTGCATCCCGACGTGCGCCGGGTAATCGGCCACCTGCACGGGCCCCTCTTGAAAAAACTGGTCAGCGCGTCGGGGCACCTGGACAAGGCGTACTTCGACTCCTTGTGCTCGGGGCGGCCGGCCTTGGGCGCAATCCAGCCTGCTGGCCTCTGGAGAGCGGCTGAGTCTGTGGCGTCAGTCGACCTGCAGGACTGGATCAAGGAGGCGCCAGAGAGGAACCGACGCATCGTCGCTGGCGTCAAGGGCTCGGGCGACGCCGCCTTGGACCAAGCAGCGTGGTCAAAGCGCGAGAAAGAGATTGCCACTGGCGCCGTTGAGGGGCCATTCTCTGTCTCGGACGTGGACCTCGCTGATGTGGCGGTGCACCCCAGTTTCCCGGTGTGGGAGCGCGGGCCCACCGGCTCCTGGAAGGCACGCAACATCGAGAACCTCAAATCCAGTGGCGCGAATGCAACCGTTCACACGACGGAAGCGTACACGCCGGACGATTTGGACACGGCGCGAGCCGGTGTGCGCTTCTCGAAAGAACTCTGGGGCGCTGGAGACCCCCTCGCGGGGTTTACAGCCGACTACAGCGGTGCTTTCCGCCAGAGTCCGCTGGCCCCGGAGCAGGTCCAGTGGATGTGGTCGGTGACGTGGCACCCCGGGCGGCGCGAACCAGTCCTCCTGCGCAACTTGGGACAAGTATTCGGGGGCGCTGGGTCGCAGTTCAACTACGTCAGGGACCCGGCGGCGATGTGCGCCATAGCGAGGCATTTCTTTGCCATCCCAATGCATCACTACAGCGACGACGCCTGGTGCGTGGAGCGCGCCTGCACAGCTTCCTGCGCGTGGTTCTGTTGGGTATGGCTTCACAGACAGGTTGGGTGGAGGCTCGATCTTCAGAAGTCGCCTCTGCCAGCTGGCGTGTGGAAGCTGCTCGGGGCGGAGCTCTCAGCGGACGTCCCCCGGCCCGTCGCTCGGTTGCCGGAACAGAAAGCAGCAGCTTTGATCGGTGACATCGACTACTACCTGCAGAGCTGCCGGTTGCCTGCTGCAGAGGCGGGCTCCCTCAGAGGCCGCTTGGGATGGGCACGTTCGTTTCTCTTCGGCCGCTACGGCTCCGCAGCGCTGGTGCCACTGAGGCGTCGGCAGTTCGATGGCAGCGGGCGGATGGGCATGCCGGCGTCCCTCAGTGCCTCGCTGCGCTGGTTCCGGCACGCTCTGCACGAGCAGTCAGGCCGCGAAGTCCCTTTCGATCTTCAATCGTGGCCGCTCGTTGTCACGGTGAGCGACGGTGAAGGCACGGGGCGAGTGGCAGCGGGCATATGGAAGCCGCGTGACCCAGACTTCCTGCCAATGCTCACCGCCACTGCGGTGCCAGAGCCCTGGATGGAGCGGTGGCTAGGGCACGATCGTGTGAACGCTATTCAGGAGATCGAAGCGGTGGGCCCTCTGCTGGCGTTGGCAACGTGGCCGACGTTGTTGCGCAGATGTGTATGGATTCATTTCATCGACAACGAATCCGCCAAGTACTCATCGATCAAGGGTTCGTCTAGAGCTGTCCACACGAACGAAATCGTGCACGCGACCTGGGAGGAGTGCCGTTCCAGGTGCATTTACCCGTGGTGGGAACGGGTGGCCTCAGCAGACAATCCCGTCGACAAAGCATCGCGCGGAGATCTGGCCGACCTCTACGAGCAGCAGTGGGTCGTCGTGGACCCTGTGCTGCCGGACATCTGGAGGCGGGACGCAGGCCGGAGTTAGGCCTGGGCAGATCACGAACGTGACTGTCGGGGCCCGACAAGTGACTGCCAACGAGAGCCCTGAGAAAAAAGAACAGGGCGACAGCGTGGACCCCTGACAGGGGGCCGCCATAGTGCAAGCGCTGTTTGGGAATTGTGTGGACTCCAGACAGGGTCTGCGTGGCGTAGTGCAAACGCTGTTTGGGAGTCGGTGCAAGCGCCGCCGCCGCCGTCGCCGTCGTCGTCGTCGTCGTCGTCGTCGTCTTCTGCCTGCCTCCTCTCCTCCCTCCTCCCTTGCCTTTTGCTGTCTCCCTCCTCCATCCTCCCTAGCCAGGTAGCAGGGGAAGTGGTAGCAGCAGAGCAGGGAGTGTGCGGACGATGAGAATAAAGATGTCCGAGCTCTAGAGCACAGCTGTGCAAGAGAATAAAAGGGCCAGGGCAGAGGGGGGGGCGCCGCGCCGAAACAAAAGTGTCGGGGCGGAGGTGGCGCGCTGGCTGGCGGGTGGGCGGGGGTGCGGAGGGGGATGGGCGGAGGGTGCGCGCTGGCTGGAGGTGCGCGGGATGGGGGGGACGGTGCCGCGCCGACATAAAAGCGCCAGGGCGGAGGGGGCGCTCTGGCTGGCGGGCGGGGGGGCGCAGAGGGGGCGCGCGGGATGGGGGGGCATGGCGGCGCCGTGCCGAAATGAAACAATCGGGGCAGAGGGGGCGCACTGGCCGGTGGATGGGGTGATGTGGAGGAGGCGCGCGGTAGGGGGGCGGTGCAGGGTCAGGGCGGAGGGGGCGGTGTCGTGCCGACAAAAAGAAGTGGGGAGGAGGGGGCATGCTGGCTGGCGGATGGGGGGATGCGGAGGGGGCGCGGGCCCAGAGGGGGCGCGCTGGCTGGTGGGTGGGGGTGTGGGAGGGTCTATGCTAAGGGGAGCGCGCGCTAGCTGGTGGGTGGGGGGTGCGGAAGATGCGCGTGGGATGGGGAGGTTCGGTGTGGTCGGGGCGGAAGGGGCGCTCTGGCTGGTGGGCGGGGGGAGGCGGTTGGGGCGCGCAGGATGGAAAGGGGGAGGTGCCGTGCCGAAGAAAAATGGTCGGGGCGGAGGGGCGCGCTGGCGAGTGGGCGGGGGGATCTGGAGGGGGCGCTTGGGGGGGGGGGGGGGCGTGCCGAAATAAAAGGGTCGGGGCGGAGGGGGCGCGCTGGCTGGTGGGCGGGGGATGCTGGTGTGGGTGGGTGGGCGGGTGCCGTGCCGAAATAAAAGGAGGCTGGGCGGACGGGGCGCGCTGGCTGGTGGGCGGGGGGGGATCCGGAAGGGGGTGCTGGCGGGATGGGGGGTGGCCATGCCGAGATAACAAAGTCGGGGCGGAAGGGGCGCGCTGGCTGGTGGGTGGCGGGATGGGGAAGGGGTGCGCGGGATGGGGGGGGATGGGTGAGGGCCGGCGAGTTATGCCCCACCCCCACCCAGGCCACAGAAACTGAAAATGTTTGGGCCCGTGTTTCGAAAACCGAAGTTGGCATCAGCTCTAGGCGCACACAGGGTCCCTTGAATTAGCGCTGGGACAGACCCGACGACACCCTGCGCCTTCCTCCCGCCCTCCCCCGCCCTCCCTGCGCCTTTCCTCCCTCGCTTGCCACCCCCCTGCAACGTGTTGGGTCGGGGTGTCTGCGGGCCCGCCTGGAATGGCACCCCGATAATGCCAGCCAACGCGATAAAGTTATTGTGGCGCCGCGGGGGTGGGGTATAATTATGCCACGAATAAGTCCTGATTATATACCCCACCCACGAACATACCCCACCCGCGGAAGAATAATTTCGAAGGCGGCGCGGACGCTGGAGGTCCGTCGTAGATCGCTCCGCCCAGAGCGCCCAAGTACCCCGAAATGTGCAGGGAAAACTGGGAAGAACGCAATTGTGTCCTCGTTTCACACGATGCACACTGTCATGCGACCCGCGGAAGCAAATTCGCCGGCCCAACGGGCCAGAGGCGTGCTAAGATCTCCGGTAACTGCTCAACAATATTTCTAGTTCGCGCGCGCGGGGCGGGCCCTGGGGGTCCCCGGACGAAAAGTACCCCGGCAAGACCCCGGCAAGGTCCCGGCAAGGTCCCTTTTCGGAGCCCAGGGGGGCTCCAAACGGTCCAAGAGAGGCCCGAGAAGCCCTCCAGACGGTCCAAGAGAGCCGGGAGACGCCGAAATATCACTCCCAAACGCCTGCGATGGCCTCAAGACGGCCCAACAGGCCTTCAAGACGCCCCAAGAGGTCCCTAAGCGGCGCCCCAAGAGGGCTCCCACAAGCAAAAATCGTCCCATTCCCTTAGGAAAACGTGCATTTTTTACATATCCGCCTCTTCGTCTTTCACACCTTTCAAGGCGGTCCAAGAGGCCCCCAAGATCACCCCAAGACGGCCCGAGAGACCCTCAAGACCGCTCAAAGACGGCCCAAGAGCGCTCCAAGAAGGCCCAAGAAACCCTCAAGAACTCTTTTTCGGAGCCCAGGAGGGCTCCAAATCGGTCCAAGAGGGGCCCGAGAAGCCCTCCAGACGGTCCAAGAGAGCCGGGAGACGCCGAAATATCACTCCCAAACGCCTACGATGGCCTCAAGACGGCCCAACAGGCCTTCAAGACGCCCCAAGAGGTCCCTAAGAGGTCCTAAGCGGCGTCCCAAGAGGGCTCCCACTAGCAAAAATCGTCCCATTCCCTTAGGAAAACGTGCATTTTTAACATATCCGCCTCTTCGTCTCTCACACCTTTCAAGGCGGTCCAAGAGGCCCCCAAGATCACCCCAAGACGGCCCGAGAGACCCTCAAGACCGCTCAAAGACGGCCCAAGAGCGCTCCAAGAAGGCCCAAGAAACCCTCAAGACGGTCCAAGAGGCCCCAAGACGGCCCCATGATTGAGGTCCACAGGGGCAACCTGAACGGAATGTTTGAGCCTCCCGCAAAAACAAGCCCCCGAAATGCCCCTACAAGAAACCAAGTAGCCCCACGAAGCCCCCAAGAGAGCCCCAAGAGGCCCCCAACAGGCCGCAAGAAAGCCACAAGAGGCCCCCAAGAGACCCCCAGGAAGCTCCCAGGAGGCCCCCAAGAGGCCACGCAGACCCCCCCAAGAGACCACCAAGAGAGCCCACCCAGAGCCATCCACGATGCCTCCCAAACTTTCCAAGAAGCTCCCACGAAGCTTCCAAGGGCTCCCAAGACCCCCCAAGACCCCGCGATGGCACAATACGGGCCGGCGGAATGAGCGAAGCGATTCAATAAACGCATGTCGCTTGGCAAAGGCACAGGGAACAGAAGTACGACTTGCACAATAATGAAATCCACCTCGAAAACGTACATGCATGGGGGTGGGCGTCATATCTGGGACCCGGAATGGGGGCGTGCCGAAATAGAAAAGGTCGGGGCGGGGTGGGGCGCGCTGGCAGGCGGGCGGGGAAGGGGGCGCGGAGGGGCCGCGCGGGATGGGGGGGGGGGGGCCGTGCCGAAATGAAATGGTCGGGGCGCTGGCTGGTGGGTGGGGTGGCGGTGGTCTGGGTGGACGGGGGGGAGGGGCCGTGCCGAAATAAAAGGGTCGGGGCAAAGGGGATGCGGAGGGGCGCGTGGGATGGGGGGGGGGGCGTGCCGAAATGACAGGGTCGGGGAGGAGGGGGCGCGCTGGCTGGTGGGCGGGGGTATGGGGTGGGGGAGATGGGGGCGCGCTTGGGGCGCGCAGGCTGGTGGAATGGGTGGGTGATGGACGGGTGCCGTGCCGAAATAACGTGGTCGGAGCTCTAGACACCCTGTGCAAGAGAATAAATGGTACAAATTTTGGGGACAAGCGACGCAGACGCCTGACCGCTCCCATTTTTGTTGCTGCGTGGGCCCCCGAGGGCTCGACCACTTCCCAGGGCCGGTTTTTCGTCCTGGGTCGTGTTGTGACGGTCCCGAAGCCCGGGGAGGGCCCCTGGAGGCCGAAACCGGCCAACCACCCGCCGCTCCAATTTTTGCTGGAGCGTCGGCGATCTCTGGGGACGCCCCCCGAAGGTGCAGCGAAAGACGCTGGCTCTGCAGCGAGGCGGTCGATCCATCGCGGCAGCGAGAGGAGCGCGAGCAGCCCGTGCCGCAGAGTGAAAGGGACGCCGAGGAGGCGGCCCCCGCGCTACAACGGGAGGTCTTCGTCGGAAGGATTAGGGAGAAACAAATCCCAATGGGGGGCTACTGCGGGCGGTGCGGCCAGAAAGCGCCCGCCACAAAGCACGTGCCATTCGATTTCTCGGCGCGCGCGTCTCCCCTCTTCGTCGATCAGGGACAACTGAGCCGAGAGACTGCGCCCGTGGTACACTCCCAAAGGGGGTCCCCACCCTAGCTACCCCCCCCCCCTTGGACCTCCCCTGCTGGACGCCCCCCCCCGCCCTCCTTATCTCCCGCCCCCCTTCGAAAACTCCCCCCCCCCTCCTTTCGCGCTCGGAAAACTCCACTCCCCCTCCCTTTCCAAAAGGGTGGGGGGGCTCAGCTACCCCCCCTCGCACCCCCGCAACCTCTCCTGTCGGACCCCGCCCGCTTCCTTTTTTCAACCCCTCTGAAGCTACCCCCTTTCCCCCTGTCACGCTCCGGAAGCTGCCACCCCACCCTCCCGCCCTTTCCCCAAGGAGGGGGGGGCTTAGCTGCCCCACCCGTCCCCTTTGAACCTCCCCTGCAGGAAAGCCCCGCCCCCTCCCCTAAAGGGGGCAAAGAAGCACCGAAGACCAAAAGGGCGCCGAAAACCAACAGAGCGCCGAAAACCACAGGGCCACCGAAAACCGAAAGAGTGCGAAAACCAGAAGCGTGCCGAAAACCAAAGGAACATCGGAAACCAAAACATGGCTTCGAAAACCAGCGGAGCGCCGAAAACCGAATATGTGCCGAAAACAAAAAAGCGTCGAAAACCAGAGCAGCGCCGAAAACAAAAATGGCGCCGAAAACCAAGAGGTCGCCGACACCCCCCCCAACAAAAACCAAAGAAGCACCGAAAAACAGAAGAGTGCCGAAAAGCAAAGCGGCGCCGAGAACCAAAAGGACGCCGAAAACCAATAGGGCGCCGCCAACCAAAGGGTAGCCAAACACCACCAAAAGGGCACCGAACACCAAAACTGTGCCGAAAACAAAGGAAAGCGCCGAAAACCCAAAAGGGCACCGAAAACCTAAACGGACGAGCGCCGCAAACCGGAGCAGCGCCGAAAACCAAAAGGGCGCCGAAAACTAGCGCCGAAAACCAGAGGGGCGCCGAAAACCAACGATGCGCCGAAAACCAAAACGACGCTGAAAAACTAAATGGGCGCCGATAACCACAAGGGCGCCGAAAACCGAAAGGGCGCCGAAAACAACAGAAGCTGCGAAGACAGACAGGGCGCAGAAGACAAACAGGGCGTTGAAAACCGCAGGGGCGCCGAAAACCGCAGGGGCGCCGAAACCCAACGGGGCGCAGAAAATCAATGAGGCGCCGAAAAACAAGAGAGCGCCGAAAACCGACCGGGCGCCGAAAACCGAAAAGGCGCCGAAAAACCGCAGAGGCGCCGATAATCAAAAGGGCGTCGAAAACCAAAGGGGCACCGATAACCAAAAGGGCGCAGAAAGCCAAAGGGCGCCGAAGACCGATGGTGCGCCGATAACCAAAGAGCACAGAAAACCAAAAGACCGCCGAAAACTACAGGGGCTCCGAAAACCAGAGCGCCGAAAACTAAAGGGGCGCCGGAACCCAAGAGAGCGCCGAAAACCAACGATGCGCCGAAAACCAAAGAGTACGCAGAAAACCAAAGAAGCGCCGAAAACAACAGGCGCGTCGAAAACCAAAGTGGCGCCGAAAACCAGAAGGTCGCCGACAAATAGAAGGGCGCCGAAGGCCAAAGGGGCACCGAAAACCAAAGAGGCCCCGAAAACCAAAGAGACGCCGAAAACCACAAGTACGCCAAAAACCAATGAGGCGCCGAAGACCAAAGACGAAACGTAGCTTCGAAGCCACCCTCCAGTCAGCAAAACCAACAGGACAGGGGGGGGGTAGCTTCGAAAGCCCCCACCCCGTTTGGGAAAGGCGAGCCCGGGCCTACCCAGGGCCCCGAAAAGCAGGGGAGGGAGGGTACCTGCCAAGCGGAATCCCCCCCCCTTTGAAAGGGGAGGCCGGGCTGACTTTGGGCTCCGAAAAAAAGTGAGGGGGATAGCCTGAAGCCCGCCCCCTCCTTTAGCTGGGGCCCCCCTAGCTCTGAAATATGCCGACAAAAAAAAGGAAGGGGGGTAGCTTCGGGAGACCCCCTCTTTTCCAAGGGAGAGGGGAGGAGCTTCAAGCTGGGCCCCCCCTTTTAGTGAGAAGTGTGCCACGAGTGCGCTCTGTCATTGAAGCCCATTAAATGGCTACCACTCTGGATTAGGCCGCGAATTATCTTGGATTAAACGGGATTGCAACAGTTTCAGCTTGATTAAACGAGATTAAGTCGGACTTTAGACCAAGACACGATCCGAACTTTACCTCCAAGGAGTTGCATCCGAGGAGAAGGGGGGGCGGGAAGCAGAAGGGCCAAGGACAGCGACGATGCCCAGATGGGACGAGTCGACAGATTACACGTCGGTCCGAAGACATATCACTGGCGACCGAGAAGCAAAGTGAGAAGGGGCGGGCCTTCTCAGAAGGCTCGGGAGCCCCGCGGCCTCCTGACAAGTTTTCTGAGCCTTCCCCGAAGACACAGAAAACCTCTCAGAAGGCCTACGGGCTTCTGAGAGGCACCGCCGCCGTCTGAGAAGGTCTTCTCCTCTTCAATTCCCCGGGTCGCCCGCCGCCGAAAGTAGGTTAAAACACGACGTAGGAAGGCGGATAAAGTAGATTGAGTTCAGGCCCTTCCCAGATAATGTCAAACCACAGCAAAAGCAGATCGTGGTTCTTATCGTAGGAAGGCGCTTGAAGTATAGCGGGATCTGGGAATCCAGAATTTGTTGCTTTCAACAACCGACGTGTACGTAGGCGTCGACATCCGAACCCTGCTCACCCCACAACCATCCATTCTCCTGAACCCATGGCAGGCGAGGGTAGGGTTCGGATTTCGCCACGTGCTCGACGGATTCCGAGCCCTACCCCCGCCGCCCAGCTAGATGCCTGAATCGCGGATCGGCGAGGGTACGGTTCGGATTTCGCAGCCGAAAGGCGCTCCGGGGGGCGGAAGTAAGACGGAGCCAAGGCAATAACGACATCAGACAAAAGTGGACTGGGCAGCCCTGAGATCCATCGGGGGCCCCGCCTTCTCAGAACAGTCTGGAACGCTCTGAAAGCGTTCTGGGACGCTCTGGCACGATTGTATGTGTGTCCTATCCCCGCCCGAAGAAATGACGATGGTGGCCAAGGCGGCACCGCGGAACCCGCACTCCAAGGTGCTGCACAACACGGGCACGACACACGCACGCGCAATCATTTCATTCGACGTCTCGGTGAGAAGGCACCCAAATCCCTGGTGCAATGCAAACGGACCACATGAGCGGACGTGGCACGCACGTGCAAACACACACACACACACACACACACACACGCACACACACACACACACACACAAACATTCAACGCACACGCACACACACGCGCCCCCCACACGCCCCACACACGCCCCACCCCCACCCCCCCACCCCCCACCACACACACACACACACACACACATCCGTAGCCAAATTGGCTCAAGGCAATGCGTCACCCGACGACCGCGAGTCCAAGAGGCCGCGCAGAGCGCGAGGGGTCGCGCTTTGAGCTAAACTCTTGGAAAACGATTGCTATCTGAGCCGCCCTGGCCACCATCTCCTTTTGGGCTACTGCGCAGAGTGGCGCCCACGCTCATTCCGTTGCAGTAAGAGAAACGAGATGGTGCCCTCTCCAGCGGCTCGTCGTGACCAGCAGCGCTCGAAGTGGTGCTGCAAATTTTGTAGCGGACGAGATGGCAAACCGTTCGTCAACTACCCTGACAAGTTGGCCTGTCAGAATTGCTCGGTCTCTACAAGTGCAGCTTTCTTGTCCAAGCCATCGCCGAAGCAGCCATCGACGACCCTGTCAGCCGCGCCAAGAGCCAACAGCCTGGGGCCATGGCCAAGCAGCCGCTCGCAATGGAGAAGCGGGTGGCAGGCCTCGCCGCAGAAGTCAAGCAGGCCAAGGCCCAGCCCTTGGCGAAGGACGTCGATGCGATGGAGGCCGAAGTCGTATCGGACTCCAAGAAACGTGCAGCAGAACTTGACGGCCTCATCAGGACACTCTCTGCTACCCGATCAGCTACGTCCGAGATCGAACAGGTTCTCCAAGGGAACAAATCTGAGCGGGCATCTCTCCGTGGCACCATCTTCGAGGCCGAACCTGATGGGTCAAGCTCAAGGAGATTGGGCAGCGCATTACTAAGCTGGAGCCCCCGTTGCAGCGATGGCAGACCTCCCAGGACACGAAGCGGAAGAAGATCGCCGAGCTCCTGCAAGGGCTCGAAGATGGTGAGGAGCAGATCCTGGCATCGCGCGCCACCCTTGGCGAGCTCCAGGCAGAGCGCGCCAAGCTCTGTAGTGCGGCTGGCGCTCTCGCTCCCCCCGCTCCGCTTCCTGCTACTGGCGGCGCTGCTGATGATCGGTGGAGTCTCTCTAAGATGGCCCAGGTCTTGGAGCAAATGGAACTGGCTACTGGCCTTTAGGAGAAGAAGAAGGCGCAGGTCGCGGCGCAGGAGATCAAGGCCGAGGATGCCAAGCTCCTGGAACCCAAGCGTCTCCAAGCTGAGCAGGATTAGCAGGAGCGCGCTGCTCGGAAGGCTGCAGAGGACGCAGCCGTCGCCCAGGCAGCCCAGCAGCAAGCCGAGGCAGCCAAGGCCACCGATGATGAGGCCATCAACACAGCCACGGCAAAAGGGCTGCGCGAGTACCTCAAGCAGTGCGGCATGAGGTGGTTGCAGCTAGCACTGCCGATGGTGGTGGGCTTCGCGCTGCTGTCAAGCGAATGCATTCAGCGCCCTCTTGGAAAGGGGGCCAAGCGCCTCAGGTCACAGTGGTCTGGTCGACGTCATGATGACGCCATTCTCAGCATCGGTGCCTGCTGAGGGTCAACTCAGTGCAAAGGCGGCGGAATTCGAGCCCAACTCTTCCTGCCACGGGTCTTCCTCTTTGGATGTTTCTCACGGCCTGGGGCGCCCTTGTGAGCATGTCTGTTCTGATGAGAACATCCATCCTGATGTCGAGTCCAACATGGAAATATCGCTGGCCTGTGCTGGGCTCTTGGAGCCGCCCCCGTACGCGCAGGGGAAAGGGCCTGCTGCTTGCGAGGGCCGCATCGGCGGGGTGGCCGATGCCCTCGCACACGGCGCTGCTCCTGGCGGCATGGCGAGACGCTGCGACGCTCGGCCCGTCGCCCTCCCTGTGAGCCCGAGCGAGGCCCACAGCGGTGGGGCGGCCGATGCCCTCGCACATGGAGCTGCTCTTGGCGGCCTGGTGAAGCGCTGCGACGCTCGCCCCGTCGCCGCCCCTGTAGGCCCGAGCGGGCCCACCGCGGTGGGGTGGCCGATGCCCTCGCACATGTTCGTCCTCCTGGCGGCCTGGCGAGGTGCTGCGACGCTCGCCCCGTCGCCCCCAGCTTGTCCTACTCCACCTGCCCAAGGACAGGCTCCAGCTCAAGAAGCGCGAGCTGCAGCAGCCGAGGGCCCCCCCAAAAGTTGCCGCGCCTGGCTGCGCAAGGCCCCCCATTGACTGGAACCCTTTCTTTGTCTGCTTGGAGACTGCCGACGCGCTGGGAGATCTCGCCGCGGCCTGGGGTCTACTGCTGTCCGGCATTGAAGCTGCGCTGGCCGACCGTGACGACCTGATTGGCATCAGACTGAAAGACTACGTGGGCAGAGCTGGTGAGCCAGCTGTTCGAGATAAGCCCGTGGCTTGGGCCCCTGCCCGGAGACGCGCGCGGCGCGGGCGCGCTGCGACGGCGTGGGCTGCGGCGGCCAGGTGGGCCCAGCATCTCGCGTCGGTGCTTGGCGCCGCGGATCGCAGAGGTGCAAAGCCAACCCGTCCGATGACAAGATCCACCGGCACGCGTGCACCATAGGGGTCTCTTGCACGAAGCATCGGTCTACCAGCAGCGTTTCCAGAATCGGCAGCACTTGCTTCAGTCGGGTCGGGCGAAAGGGGGGGATAGCAAAGGGGGGGTTTGAGAATCAGCTCACGTAGCTGATTTTCCCGGCGCCTCCCGGCGCCGGAGGCGGCTATGCATCGAGGAATGGGCTCCTCGGTGAGGCCAAAATCAGCTGCATGCAGCAAATTTCGTAACCCCCCCTTTCCCAATCCCCCCCTTTCGCCCAGCCCGATTCAGCAACTTGATGATGAAGCGCGGCGCTTCCTCCGCGCCGGCGTCGCTGGCGGTGGCGACCCCAACTTCCAGCATCAGGCGCAGCGCATCAAAGACGAGAGTGGCGCCCGAACGGCCACTGCAGAGGCCCAATGAATGCACTAAAGCCCGGCAGGACTGAGCCAAGAGCAGCTTCGACGGAGGCGCAGGACGAGCACATCGTTTCACCAAGGAGCGAAGTCCAAACGAAGTACCAATCACCCATGACACGGGGCAGCCCTGCGAGCTAGCGGATCGAGAGCTGCAGCGGAATGGGCAAATATATGACAGCATAACGGGCTAAGTGAGCCCGAGTTGCCACCCGATGCGCATGGCTGGCCGTCGCTCGAGCCGCCCACCGTCGAGGAGCTCAGGAAGGTGTGAATGACCCTCCCCGGGCGGTCTGCAGTAGGCCAGACGGGCCTCCAACCTCGGCAGCTCATGCACCTGCCCGATCCTGCGGCGTTAGCAATGTCGCTCATGTTCACAGCCTGCGAAGAGATGCTGGGCTGGCCACCACAGAGGCTAGTCAGTATTAGTTCGTCTCCCTAAACCAGATGGGGAAACCAGGCTCACGGGGCCCCATCAACACGGCCATCAGAATATGGAGCAGAATGAGGCGACCCAGATCAACAGCCTGGACAGCAGCACACCATAGTTCGCACTCTTGGGGCACAGGGCCAGGCAGGAGCTCATCAGCGCCAGCGTTCCCACTCAGCTTGGACAGCGAGATCGCAGAAGCGCTGAGCCTCGAGACGGTGGCGCCCATGATAGATGTATGGAAGTCCTTCGAACTGGCATCGCCGCACATCCTCATTCGCAGGCCATGGCGGTCGGCTATTCGCCGAGATTAACATGGATGCTGATTCGAGGCTACAGCCAGCCTGGAACTCTGAGGGCACATGGAAGTGAATCCTCGCCGTTCACCTCGTTTCAAAGTATTGTTGCTGGCTGTTCACATGCCACCACGGTGTTGGAAGTCCTCATGCATCGTTTGACGAGAAGGTTGTCGGCTCTGTGCCCCGCAATAAGCCCGCGGCACCGCGCGGGCAGCGCTGGGCAGGTCAGGCTCGGAATTGTGCACTGGAGGTTGCGGAAAATGCGGCGGGGCGGCGGAGGCCCTCGAGGATTTGCGACTCCCCGTCAAGATCAAAAAGCTTGGGTTGGTCGCATCAGACGCGCACGCGGAGCACGTGGTGAGCTGAGTGGCGAAACGACGGCACATTCAACCTAAGACATGGATGAGGAACCTTGGTCACGAGCTATCTTCAGGCTGGCCCCGGCGCTGCCAAGAGGCAGCCAGATACTCTAGCTCGGCGGAAAGAGTACGGAAGCTACGCATACTTAAGAAGGCTGTGGACAGTCGCCGCATGGTCAGGACCCAAGTTGCAGGATTGACGCCTGAGGTGTTGCATGGAGCTGCTGTAGTTGGAGTTGCTGAACAGTTCCTCCGACCCGTTGGTACCCGTGCAGGCGTGCTCGCAGGAGTAGAGCCTGGAGCGTCGTTCACCATGGGACTGTTGCTCCAACCTAACGCCAAATACGACCCGAACTTCAAGGCCACTCCCGACGCGCTGTTTCTCGTTGCTACATGGATCTGGGAGGCTAGGGCGCCGCCGCATGAGTTGCAGGTGGCTTGGCAGTGCAAGCGCGACAAGATGGGCAAATCGGACAGCTGGTCCAAGGTCCGAGGGCCACCCGTTGCTGTATGTCTACCTTTTTACGGCGCATTGGATGGTCCATGATGTCAGCGCCCGAGATCGTCACGGACTCCAACTCATTTTTCTCACTCTTGCAGTTTGCGCCGAGAGATTTTCGAGACCTCGTGGAACTGGGGATCCACCGCTGGCAGTTCAGGAAGATCCAGGATCACATCCCAGAGCTCCACTGCGAACAGCTCTGGCTGAAAGGTCTGCGAGCCGGCGTCTTCGCGCGCTGTGCGTCGATCTGAGGACCTAGGCGCTCTGCAGTGCCTGTGGACAGGCGCTATGTGGCCGAGGGAGAAAAAATGGAGATTCGGATGCACTGCCAAGCCTGTTTGTCTTGCTTGTGGAGCGCCTTGCGAAACGCTTGGGATTAGATGGCATGATTGTTCGAGTTGCTTGGACTCGACAATACCAGCGCCAACACCGATCCCGAGCTTCAGGAATCCCCTGAGCGTAAGCGCCTGCTTAAGACGCGTGAGCGACTGCGTAAGGCCGCGATGGGCACCCTCGGCCCACCTGAGTTCGATAAGGTTGCCTACGCTTACGCGTTGCCGCTGCTCCCGCCTAGCTCTGAGAGGCCCGGCAGAACTCCTGAGCAACGGTTTGAATGGGGGGGGCCCAAAATCCCATGGACTGGAACTGTTTACACGGATGAGGCTGGCCAGGGTATGGAGTTCTCTGAGGTGGCGTCGCGTGCTTGGGCGGTGGTGCAATAGGACCCTTTAGGCCGCCCTTCCAAGGCTCGCTTTGGGAGCCTGCCAGGGATTCAGTCGGTGCCCCGAACGGCGAGATATGCAGCGGTGCCGGCTGTACAGGCGCCCTCGCGTGTTGTGCGAATAGCGTCTGATCATTTGTCGCTTGTCCAGCAAGGCCAAAGCTGGAGCGAGAGGGATGATATGGGCGCCGCTCGCCATGCTGAGATCTGGAGGGCGCTCCGAGGCGAGGTTGAGCGGCAGGCCAGGCCTCCTCCCAATGTTGCTTGGACCCCTTTCCCTCATAAGTCCCTTGAGGCCGTTCTTGAGAGGTGGGTGGGCATGCACGCTTGGCTTGGCAACGCGTGGGCCGAGTTCTTCGCCTCGGTCGCGCTGCGCGTTGTTTGTCACAGCCCCTGTTTCCAGAAGACGATTCTTGGCTCGGAGCTCTGGAACCCTTCCCAGCCTGAGCCCAGGGCCCCCAAGCCCCCTCCTAAGCCTCCGCACCAGCTCATCCAGTGCCGAGGTGGAGTGAGGTGTTTGAATTGTAACCTTTCTGCGTTCACAGACGAGACTCGACGTGCGATCGAGTGCCGGCCTTGTCGACCGCCTTTGCTCAAGCGACAGGGAGCCGAGGCCCTCCTACAGGCTGGAGGGGTCGCCAGCCCTGCCCCTGCCCCTTCCTCTGGTGCAATGGCTCTTGCCCTCTCGGCTGCCGCGGTTGCGTTGGGTGCTTCGCAGCGCGATGATAACCGAGCGACTGCGGACGAGGCCAAGGCAAGAGAGGTTGCCACACCCTGCGATTCGGCCACGAGAGGGGCCTGACCGTTCCTCGACTGACAGGGTGGCGGAGGGTGCGTCGTCCCACTCGTCGTCTGGGGAGGGGAACGTGCGTGCTCCTCGCTCGGCGGTAGTGGCCCGCCTTCTGGCTGCTGCTCGAGGCCCTGCTGCAGCCACCCCCTCACCCACCCTTGAGGAGATGGGAGGAGGAGGGGAGAGTGGCAGGGCCAGCAGCAGGAGTGAGGAGCAGAGAGCGGCGCGCGCGGTGCACGCGGCTGCTCCCCACGCCACCGACACCCCGCCGCTGACGGCGGTGGCGGCAGCTGCGGCTGCGGACGCCCGTGCGCCTGCTGCGGCCGCCGCTATCGCTGGGGATAGGGGCGAGTCGATGCGAGGGTCAGGAGCCGTGGGGTCGCCCGTCTGTGAGAATGGGCACGAGCTCCTGACTTGTCCTCCTTATGTATATTGCAGGCGTTGTGGAGGGGTGGCTCAAAAGCAGAGCCGCCTCTTGTCAAAGCCCTGCACTGGTGCTGTTCCTGCCCTGCACGTGTGCAGGACTCCCGCGGAGGGGGAGCGAGCGCGGCGACGGGACAACCTTGCGGCTGGGCTCCACCCCTCGGGAAAAAAAACGCCTGGGCCAGGGTCGGGGCCGCTCGCATGGGTTCCCGAGCTTCCCTAAGAGCTCGTGCAAGCCCCTTTTGGCCTCGCGTTGCGCGGTCCGGGGGCCGCTTCTGTGCTCTCTGGCCACCTAGAGCCTCGAGAGCCCCTCAGGCCTCAGTGGCCGTCTGGGCAGGGCTGTGTTCGTTTCACACGTGATTCGGACGCTGTCCCTTCGGTAGCTCGACGCACACACACACACACAAACATGCACTTGTTACTTCGAACGCGCGCGCAGCTCTCAGTCCAAGCCCATCGAGCAGGCGCGCACGGATCAGGTCTCTCTTCACGCCCTGCGTGAACTGGAGCAGCCGCGGCAGGTGCTGGCGAATGCAGGCAGACGGCAATAGCGACGGCGGCAGCTGCAAGAGAGGCGTGCTCTGGGACGGCGAGCCTGACGCGGGCACCACCAGGAGCTCGAACCTCGGAGACAAACAACCGCCGAACTCCCCTGATGCACCAAAAACACGGAACATCAAACATCGCCGATACACGCCCGATAGCGAAACCACACGTTCCTGGATTGGGTAGGCTATCAAGCCCCGCATCGGCGATGAATTGGTGATCCGGAGTTGATGCATTCCCCCCTGGGCCTATCCACCCCTATCGTTGCCAATGAACTGACTCCTCCAAGCGTAGCCGTGCTGCAGGCGACAAGTTCCAGCGGGGTGACAAAGCGTCAGGAATTCCACTCTCCTGGGACGTCATGCTGCGGGAGGGGGGTGGTTCCTTTCTGCTGAAGGTCCTGCGGCAACTTCCCAAGACGATGGTGCTGGTTTTGGTCCTGACACCGCGCGAACCGCTGAACCTCGAACTGAGTTCGCTGTCGAGGGTCTCAGAAGGAGCACCAAGGGATCCGCAATCGTAGGGGAAGTTAAAAGAAAAGCAAATTGCACCAACATAAAATGTTAAGTCGAGCGTGTCCCTCTACAGGAGGAATATTCAAAAATAGCCACCACCAAAAAAAGTATGGGGACGATGTTCCCTTTACCTTTTTGCCACTTTTAGATACTTCTTCTATTTCATCTTTTTCACCCACAATCCACCTGTAGAAAACCATGCCAAATCAAATGTCGGAGTTCCGTGCGGATGTCTCGGACCGGCGCTGGAGGCGCCGCGGCGCGGAGGCGCCGCATGGCAGCCATCTGCTCGGCTCTCAGACAGCCCGACAGCTAATGCTGATGGCGTTCTTCTTACTCGAGCATCGGAAAACGACGGGTGACGAGGCTGGCCGGAAGACTTCACCCATCAACGCCCGCGCCGTCGCCGCGCAGAGAGGGCACGGGACTGCTATATAGCACCGGTCCCCTCCTCCCTGGGGCCGTTTGAAGAAAGCTACGGCGGCCTCGAGGCAATACCTCGTGTGACCGTGGACTGACCCGACAAGTCGGGGCCCAGCTCGGTCGTATAAGCACGATGGGGGCCGCCGATCCTCCTCGGCTGGGGGTACGTCCGAAGAGCCGACCAGGGGGTGCATCCCTGAGCCTCCCGTCTTGTCTGTGCGATTAGAATGTTTCCGAGGAGCTCGGGGTCAGGGCCGAGCAGCTGTCTGCGAGCGTTTGGCCCGCTTGGCCTTCATGGGTCGCTGGGCCCTCCAACCATTTCCCTGGGGCCCGAGACCGAACCTCCAGGAGGCCCTCAACTTCGAAAGACTGGCCGACTCCATGTGTTCGAACTGCTCGATGTTCGGCCTCCATCACTCATGGACGTGCTCGGGCCCCAAGGGGCTCGCCTAGGATCTATATTCAGAACACCCTGGGGGCCTCCCACATGGGGTCCGAAAACATGTCGGAGGATCGCGCCATATCCCCGATGCATCCCCGATACGTCGGCAATGCATCGGCGATGTCGGCGATGCATCGGCGGCGCCAGCGTGGACTCCACATCGAGCCGCGTCGCCGATGCATCGGCGACGCGGCACGATCCTCCGACACCCTCTGGCCGAACACCATCCGGGAGGCCTGGATGAAAGGTAAAACGAAGCCAGAGCGAAGATTATAAACATCGGGCGAGGATAAATCGAGGATCTCCGAGATCCAGCGGCTCTGGACGATGTCTCGGGCGCCGCGGCCTTCCCCGAGCGTTCTGGAACACTCTGAGAACGCTCTGCGACGGGTTTATCCTCGTCCTAGCCCCGTCCGACCCCCTCTGGGGCGTGGGGGGGGGGTGCAGAAAACGTGGGAGAAGGCTTCTACTGTTCCAAAAGGATGGGGATCTTGGCCTGGATACGAAAGGCCCGGGCTTGTCCCGCCGCCCCGCCCCACCGCCGCCGAAGGACGGCCGGCCGCGCGCTGCCGAGGGTGGCGCCCGCTCGCGAGCGCAGCCGGCGGCGCGGCCTGGGCCGCGCCCGCGGCCTCGCGCGCGGCGGAGGGCGGCGGCGGAAGGAAGGAGGGGTGGGCAAGGCGGGGATTGATCCTTACCCACCGCCTGGGAACCGACGTCCTGGTGTCCCAGCGGGCGGCGTATATGGATATATTCTGGCCCCCGGGGGCATACATAATGTCACATGTCCGTATCCCACTGCCTGCCGAGGTCCCCGAAAAATGACCTCCAGGTGATGGTCATTTAGAAAATTCTCGCCTCGGAAAGGGGGGGGCAGGGGAGGCTGGGGGAGGGGGAGGGAGCGGAAGGGGGGAGGAAGAGGCTGGGACTGGTAGCGCGCCGGTCGCGCAAAAAACAAACAAAAACGGATAAGACACATTGGGCCTAGGCCTTCAGGTAATATCAAATATCGATTCTTGAAGAAAGAAGGCGCTTACAGTAAACTGGGATCCGGGATTCCAAGTATGCCACATGTCAAGAGATGGCGCGTACGGAGCAAAACCCTCCTACTACAGCCGCCTGCGAGTCAAACCTGTCAGCTTAGCGACCCCCATATCATGAAACCGGAGAACAAGGAGACCATGCGAAGCGGCGGCGGCGACGGTAGGACAGCCTGGCCCGCCCTGGCCGCCGAAGGCGGCCGCAGCTGCCTCCTCGAATGCAAGAGACAGCAGCATCGATGTCCAGGCTGCGACATGCGCCGCGTCAAGGCCTGACGCGACGCCGAGCCAAGCCTGCATCCGGCCTTGGAGAAAGAACTTGGAAGGCGGGGCTGTTCGGTCCTCAAACCTGGGGCCGCTGGCCCCTGACCAGGGCCACCCGGGCCCCCGCCCCTCCTGACCTGCAAAAACATATTCTTCGCAGGGGTTACAAAAGAGCACAAAACCCCCAGCCTGACCCTCAGCACCCCCCATCGATACTGAGAGGGTCAGCTGGCACAGCACTGGGGCCATGGAGCTCCCAAGGGAACCCCGAGGCCTGGACAACATGATCGGCGGGCGGCGGCTGGGGGAACCGGTGGCTGCGGGAGGGTCAGCAGCACCGACTGGCAAGCCGACTCACTCAACCTCCTCATAGCGCCTCACACCCACCTCCAGACAAACCTCGCGAAGGCCGCCCCAGTCCTCGGGATCAAGCTCCAAAGTGGCATCTGCGGTACAAGCAACACTCTGGGAGCCCACTGGAACGGGAGTCCGAAAACACTTGCTGGGCCCTCGCGTGCCATCTGGTGGCTGCAGCAACCATACTCTCAATACCCTGGATACACTAAATTGGCTGCGGTGGGGTCTGCCAACACACGGATCCTAACTTAGCATGCCTGTCGACCGCTGCGTTGCAACAGACGGCCCATGTCTGTTGGTCAGATTGCGAGTTGGCCTCTAATTGGTGGCCCTTTTCACAATGGCAACAGAAAGCAGGATGCCCCGCCCACACCCGCCCACCCGTGCCAGCCACGCCAGACATAATGCCTGGCTTGCAAGACAGAAAGTGCAGCCCCGCGGCCCCGAGCGCATGCGATAGAACCATCGCGTGCTACATGCACATGCTGGAGAAAGCCAGGGTCCCACTCGCAGCGGGTAGCTACAAAGGGCCAGGCCATGTCCCCCCCCGTCTCTCGCCTGCTGCAGCGATGCGAGGTGCGGGGGCAACCCCGCGACAAGCTCGCGCAACAGTGCCCGACGAACCAATCTGGACAATCGGACAGCCTGCGCGGCTAATGCCTGACATCGCGGCGCGGCGAGCACGCAGCCGCCCTGAGACGCGACGCGCGCGCGCCGAAGACATCGGGGCTCCAATCCCAGCAGGGGCCAGCAGCGCCGCCCGCGCAGGGCCCCGAACGGGGCCCGCGGCCTGGGCTTCGAGAGCACTCCGCGGCCGCCGCCCCAGACCGCCCGCATTGGGCCGCGCCCCGGCATGTCCGAGACAGCGCCCAAGATCGAGCGTTCCCCGAGTTCAACCGAGCGAGCGAAATCCCGCGCTGGGAAACTCACGGGCGCACGCCCGCTGAGGCACCCTTGGGCAAGCGCCCTGCGGCCTGGGAAACAGGAACCTTGACGGCGCACAACTCTCGGTCATCGACGCCCGCGACAGCCGAACCCCGAACCGCAATGGCCGCCTGGAGCCCCCTCATGCCGTTACTCACCTGGGCACCAACTTCGCGTGCATTCAGCACTTTTGACTGCGAGGCTCTCCGCTTTCTGAGCGGGCCCGCTTTGCTTTGGAGGCTGCCCGGCGGGCCCGCCGCTGCGCCCGGGCCTGGGCACCTTGCTCGAACGAGTCTGTCTGATTCAGTCAGGGTCCACTGATCCTTCGGGCTGGGCGCTAGCAGACTCGAGCTGGCCAGGTAGCCCGTCGCCCCACTTGACTCGCAGCTGCCTGGCCCCTGGCCATCGAACTAGGGCCATGAGCGCATCAGGAAACGGATTGATTGCCCGATCATAGCTCCCTACAGCCTGACGCAACAACTCATCGACCAGGTTTTGAAACATGACCGCTGGAAACTGGCGCTGCAAATTACGGATCACAGCAGAATGGCCCCCGACGCAGCCGCTTGCCGGATCGCCCGCCTGGGGGGGGCCGCGAGCTGCGCGCAAGCACTTGAGAGAAAAGCCTGTCTGCGCAGCTTGGGCACGCACTTCCCAATTCGGATGCAATCGCCGCGCTTTGTTGGAAGGTCCCACATCCCGATGGCCGCCGAAGAACCCTTGGGCTCAGCGAAGCGCTGACGCCGATTGCGAGCATGACCTGGCCAGTCACTGGGGCCCGCGCCCCCGAACTGCGCCGTTGCAAAGCCTCGGCCGCGCCCGGCGCCGCAGCGAGTGAAGCGCGATCGGCCTAACTCCCGTAGGGGGCTGGGCCTCCTGAGATGCAGGTACTCGAAGCACCCATTGGCTGCGCTCCTGGAGCTTCTGTTCCCGCGCATGCAAGATAGCGAGGGGCGCCTGCTTGCGCCTTGCAAAGGGCCGCACAACTTACCCGGGGAACGCCCTGCCCCGGCCGAGTCCGGCCCGAGACGGCGCGGCTGGCTAGCGTCGCACGCGGGGCATCAATGGTTGGCGACGGCAGATGTGCAAGAGGATCGAGCGCCTGCCTGCCGCCCTGCCCTCCGGTAGTGACTCGACACATGCCGCGGGTTGCTCGACAAGCGCGCGCGAGCCCCAATCCTTGAGGCGGTTCTCGCAGGCTCTGCCAGGCTGGAGCCACAAGGGCCCCCGCCGCTGAAATGCGACATCTCGCGCCCGGGGCCCCGCGACTGAAGCTCGGTGGCGCCGGGCGAAGCCTGGGCAGCTTGCCTTGCGTCCCTGAGATCAGCAGAACCCCCTCGCTGGACGACTGCCATCTGCGCCCGAGCCCTCCGGGCCCAGGCTCTCAGGCCCGAGCTGGCTCGTTTCGCGCCGCGCGCTGCAGACACGCCGGGCGCGCGCTCAGCGCCCCCCCCCCCCAAAGGCAGCAAGTGTTTCTGATGCTCTGATCCTGGCCCGAGGGGGGGAAATCGGGCGGCGGCTTCCCGGGCGCGCGCGCCCGGGGCAGGAGGGCCCACCACGAGGCCAGCCCCCGTAGAAAGACAAAACAAACAAATGCGATCCGACAGCGAGAGCCCCCCTGCCCACTGATCCTCGATCTCTGACTGCCGACCCCTGTGCGCGCGCAGACGAAAGGCCGCAGCGCAAAGCCTAGCCGAACTTCGGCATTATGCTGAAAACCTCTGCTTGACGACGCCCCCCAGGCCGGGGGGGGAATCAGAAATGTCGCGCGGCCGTCTTGCAGCCGCCGGCGCGGCCTTGCCGCGACCTGCGACTCCAATCGCTCAGGGCGCGAAAGGCTGCGAAGCAAGCCGCGGCCAGTTGGTCGACTCGTCGAGCGCGCGCCCAGACGGGCCCCCGCTGGAGTGCCGCGCTGACTTCCCATGGTCAGAAGCCAGTGGCGGCGCCCCTCCCACAAGAGGCGGCCCCTCAACGTAGACTTGAACGGCAAACCAGGCCCTGCAATCTTAGCGGCCCCCTCTCGACCGCGCAACGCAATGCGATCGGCGGAATGAGCGGGCGCGCGTCGTTCGAGAGCCTCGACGGCGCCCGCGAAGGAGGCAGGCAACTCGCCGCGGACTCCGACGTCGACTTCTCCGGCTCCGCCCGCGCCCCCCTCGTCGGCGACGCCGCCTGCCCCAGAGGCCCGCTCGACAACTGTCATCGAGCAGCGCGGGCCAGCCAGTGCCCCAAGCAGGCCAAGTTTGGCGGCGCGCACAAGGGGGCAGGGGGAGGGGGGAAGGCTTCTTTGAAGCACCCCTGCTTCTTCGAAGGCGCGGGCCTTGCATTGCAGACGAGGCTGCCGCCTTCTAAGAAGCAGGGGGCGTTTCTAAGATGCCCCCCCCCCCTTCCCCCGCGACCCCCCTTCTGCGCGCGGCCGACAAGCCATGGCCCATCAAGACCGGCTGGGGAACTCGTCAACTCCGCGAGCGGATCAACGTCCGCCATCGCGCCTGCAGCACGCAGACGAACACTTCGCGGCCCACGCAGCCTCGCGGAGAATCCCAAGGGCCCTGGCCACAGGCTTCACAAGGATATCCGGGGATCCCCTGGGGCCCCCCGGGATTCCCTGGGATTTCAATTCCCGGCATTCCCCGGGATTTCCCGGGCGCGGCGCGCCCTCCGGCAGCGCGGCCGGCCAAGCGCGGAACCAAAAAGCGCCCCATGGAAAGCCGGGCCATCTCGCCACGTCAGCTATCGGACGCTCCAAAACTGCCCGCGCGGCCCCCGAGATCGCCCCGAGACGGCCGCGGGAGCCCGCGGGGAGGTCCCAAGACGGCCCGCGCGGGCCCCGCGACGATCTAGCAGGCGCCCGGGGCGGCCCGAGAGGGCCCATGGACGGCCCCAAGAGGAGGCCCAGTTGGGGAGCCCGAGCGGACGCGTCGAGCCAGCGGTCCCGAAGGCCCCATCCATGGCCCCAAGAAGCTTCCACAAGGCCCCCCAGAGGAACAAATATGTCCCAAGAGCCCCCAAGGGGCCCCCAATGGCCCCCGGCCCGAGAGGCTCCCCAGAGGCCCCAAAACTTCCCCCGAAGAGGCCCGCGAGAGCGCCCCGAACAAACGCCCCTGAGAACTCCAACTTGCGACCCAAGGGCTGCGGCGGCATGGGAAAAAGGCCGATAGATCCGCCGTTCCCTGCGCTTGTCACAGGGGCGCCTGGCGCGCGGTACCCCTTCGGTTTTGGTTTTGGCCCCAACAGAACTACCCCCTGGGGCCGCCAGGAAGGGCGCGGAAGGGATCGCGCGAAATGGCTGCAAAGGTTTCTTCTACTGCAGACGGCCCCAAAACAACATGGCCCAAAATGGCCTCCAAGATGGATGGCCAAAGTGGCCTCCAGGACGGCCCAACAGGGCCCAGGATACTTCCCAGTCCGCCCAAAAAGCCTCCAAGACGGCCCAACACTGCCCAAGAGGTGCCCAACTGGCCTCCAAGACGACCCGAGAGGCCTCGGTGAGGTCTTCCAGGAAAGCCCGAAGATGCTAGAATCATGGATTGACACTGAGTGTTTGAAGGATTGTGCATTCGCTCTTTCCGTGCTTTCCGACGGCCCCAAACGGCCCAAGAGGCCACCGGCATCGCCCCCAGAGCGCCCAAGAGGCTTCCAAAACGGCAGAAGATGGCTCTAAGATGGCCGAAGCGCCCAAGAGGCCTCCCAGAGGGCCTCCGGGAAGCCCCGAAAAAACCAAAATCATTGATTTTCCGCGTCATGGTTGGAAGGATGTTGGCACTTGTTTTTTTTCTGCCCTCCGACGGCATTCCGGCGGCCCCAAAGCCCCCCCAACATCGCCCAAGAGGCCTCCAACATGGCCCCAGAACGGCCCAAAAAGTCCCCAAGACAGCCTCAAGAGGGCCCAAAGACGACCCAAAAGGCTTCCAACACGCCCGCGAAAGCGCCCAAGACTGCCCCGAACATCCCAAGACGGCCCCAAGTCGGCTCAGAGAAGCGTTGCCGACGGCGTCCGACGAGCCAGGGGCCCACCAAGATGGCCGACTCATCCTCGTCCTCATATCCATCCCCATCCTCGTCCTCATCATCCTCCTAATCATCATAATCCTCCCTCTCCAGATCCCCCCCTTGATCCCCCGCGCGTCCCCCGAAGGTTTCCCAGACCGACTCGGGGAGCAACTTGCCCGATAGCTTGTCCGCGTTCCACGCCAGCCGTCGGCCGCACAGGCGCTTGCAAAAGGGCAGGGGGCGGCGCTGATTCGCTGTGGGCGTCGCCGATTACTCTTGCATCCTACTGGCGCGATCCGGCACAATGAGACCACGCGCAGCGGCCTCGCGAAACACGCGTTGCACGCCGCGCAGGCAAACCCACCGCACAGGCAAGCTCCTGGTTTCAAGCCCGGGGCAAAGCGCAGCCAGCGCCCGGCTAAACGCTGCGCCGCCGCCGCTCGAATCCAGGATGCCCTCTCCTGTGGCCTCCGCCGATCTGACAGGCCCCTGGAATCCGCGCTTGGACAACAGCGCCCTCGCGGGCGATATCTGGCGATTCCACTTCAGACGATGCTCCCGTAGGCGGACTAGTTGCGGCATGCGCATCTCGCCGCCTTCTACGCCAGGTGCCCGCCTGTCGCGTCGAGCCCATTCCAGCGGCGCTTTCCCCGAACTCCTGCTTGAGACGCTCGCGCCCCGCAAATCCACATTTTGAAACTTCACGGCGCCCGCGGGGCTGCTGTCCTGCCAGCGCGACGATGTCCTGCCACCGCGACGCGTCCACCGCTTGCCGCTGGCAATCCCAAGCCGCTGGCGGCTTCGGGGGTCTAACGACGGGGGCCTGCGTTTACAAGACTTGCCCAAGGCATGCGGTCCAAGATTTCTGGAGGTCTCGTCGTCGTCGTCGTCGACGTCGTCGTCGTCGCGGTCGTCGTCGTCGCGGCACTCGTCGTCGTCGTAGTCGTCGTGGCGGCGGTGGTGGTCGTCGTCGTTCTTACTTCCGGGGCCCCCCCAGGTCCTCGGGGGGGGGGCCCGAAGCAACAGAAAAATCTAGACTCGTCGGTGTTGGGGGCGTTTGCTTTTTTGTGTTTCCGGGCCGGGGGGGGAACGCCCCCCCCCCAAAAAAAAAACGTTGGGGATCATGTGTTTTTGCTGTTCCTCCTCCCCCCCAGGTCCTCGGTGGGGGCCCCAGGGGCAAAAGAAAACAATACAACAAATCTGGGGTAATCGATTTTGAATTCCGTTTGGTTTTCGGGCCGGAAAATCATGGGGGGCGGCGGCGTCTGGGGGCGCGTTGATTTTCTTCGCCCCCCCCCCCCCCCTCCCAGGCCACCCCCAGAAGAGACCCCCACCCCTGAATGCCCCCCCCGCCCCCCCCCCCTCCCCGGTGGGGAATCCCAACCAACTGGGCCCAATCCAACCAAACTGGGAACCAATCCCACCAGTGCGAAAAGCAAACTGGGCCCAATCCCAGTAGTAGTAGTAGAGTAGTAGTATAATAGGTAAGTAGTAGTAGTAGTAGTAAGTAGTAGTAGTAATAGTAGTAGTAGTAGTAGTAGTAGTACTAGTACTAGTAGTAAGTAGTAAGTAGTACTAGTATCGTCGTAGAGTAGTAGTAGTAGTAGTAGTAGTAGTCGTAGTAGTAGTAGTAGTAGTAGTAGTAGTAGTAGTAGTAGTAGTAGTAGTAGTAGTAGTAGTGGCGGGTGGTGGGTAGTGGTAGTAGTACTCGTAAGTACGTAGTAGTAGTAGTAGTAGTAGTAGTAGTAGTAGTAGTAGTGTTGTAGTAGTAAGTAGTAGTAGTAGTAGTAGTAGTAGTAGTAGTAGTAGTAGTAGTAGTAGTAGTAGTAGAAGTAGTAGTAGTAGTAGTAGTAGTAGTAGTAGTAGTAGTAGTAGTAGTAGTAGTAGTAGTAGTAGTAGTAGTAGTAGTAGTAGTAGTAGTAGTAGTAGTAGTAGTAGTAGTAGTAGTAGTAGTAGTAGTAGTAGTAGTAGTAGTAGTAGTAGTAGTAGTAGTAGTAGTAGTAGTAGTAGTAGTAGTAGTAGTAGTAGTAGTAGTGGTAGTAGTAATAGTGGTAGTAGTCGTCGTAGTAATAGTAGTAGTAGTAGTAGCAACTGTAGTTGGATTCGTAGTCGTAGTCGTGGTCGTCGTCGCGGTCGCAGTAGTAGTGGTGGTAATGGTACGCAAAAATGCAATCCGCGAGCGGGCGGGCCCCTCGGCACGTGAGATGGCGCAGGCGTGTATGCCAACCAACAATCGGGCAACCAGCCAGCCAACCGGCCAAAGAACCAGCCAGCCAGCCAACCAGGCCACCAACCAACTGCCAACCAGCCGCGAGGGGGCGGAGCGTGCCGAGAGGCATCTCTGAATAAGTTCGAGCGACAAGATTCGGTATCGCATAGAATGGAGGCAAACAAAAATCCCTAAGAATTCCTACGGGTTCCTAAGGATTCCTGAAGATTCCTAAAGATCCCGAAGGGTGCCTGAAGATTCCTCAAAGATTCGCTAAAGAATTCCTAAGGATTTCTCAAGATTGTTATGGATTCGTAAAAAATCCTCCGGATTCCTGAAAGAACCCGGAAGGAGTTCTCACGATTCCTATGGATTCGCAAAGATTCCTAAAGATTCCCGAAGGAATCCGGAGGACTCCTGAAGAATTCCGAAGGATCCCAAGAAACCACAATGATCCTGAGGACCCCCGAAGGAATCCGGAGGAATCCTGAGGAATTCGGAGAAAGCCAAAGGAATCATAAGGATCCTGACGATCCCCGAAGGAATGCTGCGGAATCCTGAGGTATTCCCAAGAATCCCAAGGAATCCTAAGGAATTCCGAAGAATCCGAAGGAATCCTTGGGAAGTCCGAAGAATTCGAAGGAATTCTTATGAATTCCGAAGAATCCGAAGGAACCCGAAGGAATTCCGAAGAATCCGAAAGAGAGTGATGATCTCAGCAATATCTTCCTGGGCTTCCAACTGCGACTGCCCCGAGCCAGCGCGATTACAAGCGCACCTGATGCAAGAGAGGGCGGGGGGAGAGGGGGCGGAAGAGGAAGAAGGAGAAGAAGAAAAAGAAGAAGAAACATGAAAGAACAATTGCATCGGTGGTCACGACCTTTACTCTCGCCGTATAGAACAAACGCGGAGCAAACGACCCAATGACATCCTCGAAATCAGCCGGCTCGGCCCCATCGCAAGCGAGAGGAGGAAGCAGGGGCGGCATCACGAGTGGGATGTGCATGGGATTGCTCGTGTGGGGACACGACATGCGAGAAGACATGACCTAAATACGGACGCTCTCGGAGAAGCCCGTGTAGAACACGGCGCAAGAGACATAGAGGATACTGTTAAGCCTCGAACTCACTAAAGAATATGATGTTGTCATGTGCGAGCAAACTGAAATCCACATTGTTTGTGCCTGTCTGCACACGCAATGAATTGAGAAAGCACGAGCGCAACCTTGCGCGCTAAAGGCGTATCAGACAGACAATGCTGAAACCTAGGCCGCATGATGTCATTACGCTCGCGCAGACAATTCCCATTCACGTTAATCATGTGCGTGTTCAGTAACCGACCTTCGTGGATGATAACCCGGAAGCCTGCGAAAGTGGGCGCGTCCTCTACCTTCAGACGGCCTAGTATGTGATACGCGGTCTCATACAATTGCATGTGTTGGTCAGCGATTTCAGCTGCAAGTTGCGGGTTGTCAACGAGCATCCAGACGACAGCGCATGCGAAAATATTATCCGCCCATCTGCACACTGCACGTTCTATGATGATGTCTGGCAAGCTGGCAGGCACAATATGGCACATGTTCTCCAGATAACAACATACCAACGAAAGCGCCCTCGGTGATAGCGGCGATCATTGCGCCATGCCGTTCGCAGGGCGAAATAGCTCAACGCCGAACAGCATGTACCCCCCCCCCCCCCCCCCCCCCCAACAAATTCAACAAAAACAATGTTTTCAACGTCGTCAATGCGTAGAACAACATGGTCGTTAGTAGCCGCGCGTGCTCGTTGAACGCGAGGGACAGACCGGTCACTTTTAGCAGGCGTGATGTTCCTCGAGTACCCGCGAAAAGAACGTGACGACACTGGGCGTTGACGACGACGCTGATTCGAGAAGTCCCTCGGGATGCATATCACCTTTCTCCTGGAGACGAATCGGGCGACCCATTCGGAGACGCGCCGCCGCCAGGCAACCAAAATAAGACGTCGATCCACATTGTTGAAGAAAGACTCGATGTCCCGCTTGCGCGCGTGCGTGTACCCGAACCATCCCCTCCTAGACCGGTCGTGCGCGCTCACGTTCAGATTGCGAAACCGGTCAGCCACGGAGAACACATCGTGCACCGCGCTGTGGCCCCCAAGCTTGCACACCATGTGGTTAATAACACGACACGTTAATGGATAAAATGGCTTGCGCGCGTGCTGGAAGCACTCACCCAGTGGTCTCATTTTCGCGTGGACCCCGCTATCCTTGACCCACCCCTGGAAGTTCCCAAAAGCATGGCGTGCAGGATAAACGACACGTACTCCAGAATAGGCTGCGCGCGTCTGCACATCCTCCAAAGCCATCTCAAGCTCGCGGCCACTAGGATAATCAAAGACAGCGTCGCCATGGAGTACCGCCAAATTGAAGCACCCATTCTGCCGCCCCCTCGGACAACAACAAGAACTAATGGATTTGTTTTTGTCCACGGGCCCGATCGCAGCGATGTTATTTGCTTTCGCCTTCCACGACATCATGTCCCCCTCGAGCACCCCCATGCCCCTGAAATTCTCTTTCTCCAGAAATATGTTGTTGGCGATCGCCCAAAACGAGCGCATGTCCAGAGCAAACGGTCCCCGGACGATGGTGCGAACCCGGTCTGCAAGGTGCTGGAAGGATGTCGAACATTGCCGTAAAAAGCTTTGCCAGTGCCACATCAGACCACTCTCCGCAGAAAATGCGCGAGGGAAAGCTTGTGCGAACGTGCTAGTAGAAGACCTAATGCAATAGTGCGCCTTCCCCTCGTTCCCCTCGTCCTCCCCGAATGCGACGCGCAAAGCAGAACGCGCACACGGAAAATCATACTATGAAATACGTCTCGCCCACCACATAATATTCGCCATACTTGACTTAATCGACGGGGACTTGGCTGGCTTCGCAAGCAGAGTAAGACGAGCTTTAGGAGGCAAGACTTCGGCAATCTGTTCCTTCGTCGCTCAACATCAACCCCGGGGAGAAGAGGAAATCGCTCAACATCAACCCCGGGTAGACGCCGCGCAATAATGAGAAAGCACGTCCGAGATACGAGTCTTCGCCACGAAAATGGGCACCCCATACAGATAGGAAAACGATGTCGTTGTGCAGCCGGTGAATGAGACCCGGAGAGCGGTCGCGCAACTTTTGAACGCCCTTGGCGACATTCTTGCCCTTCGCCCTTGTGTCCCCCAGCCTCAGAGCCAAGATGCCAAGGGGGGCCCGGCCGCGCGCGCAGCGTTGGGCGAGCTGACCTGGCTCACGCCCCACGTCCTCCGACGCTCGAAAAGCCCATCCCACAAAATGAGCTTTGTGAAAAGAACGAGGAATACGATGATAGGGATCGCGATGTCGAGTGCGCGCGCTACGGAGAACATGACTATGACAGTGTTTGCGCGCTGGGCTCCTGCATGCATACTTGCGCACCCATGGCGCGTTCAGCTTGGGATTGAGTACGTCGCACAACTGACGCTCCACGCACTGTAGCTCCAAGGCGTTAGAACGCTCAAGACAAACGACGGGACATACAATAAATGACGACCACCCAAGACGACGCATCACATCATATGCAGGCAAATCCCTCTTTCCTCCATTCGGGCCCACGATCTCTGAATAGTGCTCCACCGTGCGCGCCCCCAGTCCCCGGATGGAGTTGCCAATGTATGTATACGTATGGTGTGTAGAATACCACGCGTAAACGATCTGGCCCTCGGAATTGCACCCGCGCCGGCTGGGGGAAACCATCTCTGTGGACCTCATCAACAACTGGTGCAACTTCCTGCGCCGCGCAAACTCGCTGATCTGCAAGACACGCATGCTGATGAGTGCGCGGATGTAGTTCAAGATGATGAGGAACTAGGAGCAAGAACGAGAATTGAGATCGGATCGGGCGGAAGAGGTGTCGCATGGACATTTCACCCGGTCGCGCCCGCGCGCGCCGCACAGTGTCTGCATGCCTGCGAACTCCCAGGCTCTGCACGAGAGCTTTGGCATGCCTGTCGATGTCATGCAGAGCCTGGATGCTATGATACCCCGCTGGCTTGCCAACAGCAGCGCGAGATGCTCTCAGAAAAGTGCGCACCAAACGCAATGCAGAAGAATGCGCGCACGCATATAAGCATGGAGACGTATCTGCCGAAGACATAGACCAGGACATCGACATCTGGATAAAATCAGCATCGCAGCAACGCGGCAAATTGCCTTGGAAGCCGCACTCGCGAGATAAATCCAGCCGAAGATATGAAGCAGCCCGGGCAACATCTGGAAGATTATCCAGATGCGCTTGCCAGAAATTGCCGATCGAACCCGTGTCGAAGATACACCTTCACTTGCCGACGGGAGTGTCTACGGCCATCTTCATGGCAGTCTCCCGCGCGGCCAAATCCTCAGGGGCTGGTGGCGCATCCGCTCTCTGCCGCTTCTTCTCTGGCGATTCTTCGCGGAGTCCATGCACGGACGCAGCTGCTCGTCGGACATGAGCGCCTCCTGCCCGGACTCCCACTTGACCTTGTACGACGGGGCATTGCCGTTGAGCTCCACGCTAACGACCTTCCCAGAGACCTCGACGTCGTGGGCCGTGGTCTTGAACACAAGCCCCAACAGGGATGGAGTTGGACGCGGCGACGACGGCTGTGAAGAGGATGGCGCCGCCTGACTGGTCGAAGTTCCCGACGCGGTAAGCTGACTCTTGAGCAGACTCAACGCATTCACTGACGAGTCGGAGCCAGAGGTCGCACTCTGCACCAGCGGCTTCAAATCCGTGGCCGCCGGGCGGAGGCGAGGCGCTACGAAATCCTTGTCTGGGAGCTTTACTTGTTAATGAGCTCCACGCCAGAAACCCTATGCGCCCATTGCTCGTCGCCCAAATGCATAGGAACAAAGCTTCGTAACTCACGCGCCCGAGCCTGTGCCACCTTGTAATCGTCCGTAGCCTTCAGGAACGCCGGGGCGATCTTCTCTTTCTGCAGAGCCTCCGTGGCTCCGATGTCATTCATGGCCAGCGTCGCGATCTCAAAGGTCGGGTCATCTGCGAAGCGAAGGCCGCTGCCATCGGCCTGTTCTGTGACCCCACGGAGATCTACCACGTCGCGAGGAACCACGTGCATGGCTGCCTCCCACGAGGGCGAAGACCATGAGGACCCCTTCCCTCCAATGAAGACTGGCGCAGGCTGCTGTTGCATGTATCCTTTGCCCTTGCCGGACGACTGATCTGCCCGCTGCTGCGGCTGCGCGAACGGATTGCGCGCCATCTGATTGCGCGCGCGAACGCCAATGCATTGCTAGACAGCGGAGCAAGTATAATGCGAATGGCAAACGAGGAGCAATATGAAACAATATAGAAGCAATATGCAACAATATAGAAGGAATACTGCACAGTAGCCAATCTGCTCGGGAGCGGGGAGGTCCGATCGCCGAACTTGGCTGAGAGATGATCTCGGCAATATTTTCCGGGGCTTCAGAATGCGACTGCCCTGAGCCAACGCGATTGCAAGCGCACCTGATGCAAGAGACGGCGGGGGGGGGAGGGGGCGGAAGAATAAGAAAAAAGAAAAAGAAGAAGAAACAGGAAAGAACAACTGCATCGGTGGTCACAATCGATACTCTCGCCGTATAAAACAAACACGGAGCAAACGACCCAATGACATCCTCGAAATCAGCCGGCTCGGCCCCGTCGCAAGCGAGAGGGGGGGGCAGGGGCGGCGTCGCGAGCGGGGTGCGCATGGGATCGCTCGCGCGGGGACACAACATGCGAGAAGACATGACCTCAAGACGGATGCTTTCGAAGAAAGAATCTGGAGGAATTCCGAAGATTCCATCCACGGTCGGAATTGGTCTCATTTCTGGTTGGAATTGGTCTCACTTCTGGTTGCAATTCACTCCGAACGGTGAGAATTGGCACTAGCCGGTTGCCATTCGTTCCATTTCGCCCCCCCCCCCCCCCCCCCCCCCCCCCCCCCGGCAGGAGGGGGGGGGCGGGTGGGCGGAGGACGCGCCTCCCCCCCCCCCCCCCCCCCCCACACACACACCCACCCCACCCCTGCGCGCCCCCCCCCACCCACCCCCCGGCCCCCAGCAAAGCAAGGGGGGAGGCGTGGTGGGGTGCGAGCGAGGAGGATGAGCGGAATCGAAGCCGCTGTAATTTACAATTCTTGCGGCTCTCGAAATAAAGACAACAGTGTAAAACATATGCGCGGCTGCACCCAGGGCTCCGAAACGCTTTAATGTTCAATGGTCTCGGCTCCGGAGGTCGTCGAAACGTCTTGCAGCAATCTGGCTTCGAGCATCCTGGGCGGACAAATGTTAGACGTAGGTTTGACGAAGGCTGCGAAACACAATGTCTGAAGCATCCGAGGTTGCAAAACATCAGAATGCTCAGTGGTTTGGGTTTCGGAGGTCGTCAAACCATTCCACAGCGCAACGCTTCGAGCACCCAGGGTGGCAAAGTGTCGCGGTTGCAAATGCGTCGGGCTTCGGAGTTTGAAGAAACCTTGTAAAACAACGCGTTGCTTCATATCGGGAGCCCCCGGACGCTGCAAGTTGCAGCGGATTTGGTTTCGGGGTTTGTCGAGCCAGCGAAACGCGCAATATGTTTAGCAGCCGGGGCTGCGGGGCGCTGCGATTTGCAATATTTTGGGGTTCGGAGCGGGTTGCCCGCCATCCTTCTGATGGGTAGGGGAAGCAGGGCCCTCCTCCCCCCCCCCCCCCCCCCCCCCCACGCGGAAGGGAAGGGGCGGTGCCTCTTCCTCGCCTTCCCGAGGGGAAGGGAAAGAAAGAAACCGCATCATCATCCTGCTTCCTGAGGGAAAGGGGGAGGAATGCAACTCCTCGCCCTCCTGCATGAGAGAAATCGAAAGGCGGGCGCCCCCGCCCTTTCCGCCGCGAGGGAAAGGGATGGGAGGGAACCCCCTCCCCCCCCTTCCCGAAGGAAGGAAAGGGAAGGACGTTTCGCCTCCTCCCTCCTGAGCGAAAAAGGAAGGGGATGATCCTCTTCCTTCTCCTCCCCCTCCCCCTCCTCCTGCAGGAAAAGGAGGGGGGGGGGGGGGGGGGGGATGGGCCTCCTCCTGCTCCTTTCCTGAGGACAGAGGAGGGAATGGAACCACCTCCTCTTTCTTCCTGTCGCCCTCCTTTTTCCTGGGGGCAAGGGAAAGGGGGGGGGCCTCGTCCGGGTCCTCCTTCCCGAGGGAAAAGGGACAGGATGGGAACCTCCTCCTCTTTCTGCCCCCCTCCTCCTCCTCCTTGTCCTGCCCCCCCCGTCCTTCTTCTCCGCCTCCTCCTCCTCCTCCTCCTCCACCTCGGCCGAAGGGGGCTCGCCTCCCCGCCCTCTTTCTCCTCCTTCTGATAGAAAGGAACAGGAAGATAACCTCTTCCTCGTCCTCCGTGAAGGCAAGGGTAGGACAATAATTCCTCCCTCTCCTCCTCCTTCTGGGGGGCAGGGAAGGGGGGGGGTGCCGCCTGGTCCTCCTCCTTTGCCCTGAAGGAAAGGGAACGGAATGAACGCCCTCCTCCCCTTCCTGAAGGAAAAGGAAGGGGGGTACATTCTCCTCCTCATCCTGCTGGTGGAAGGGGGAAAAACGGGACCTCCCCCTCCTCCTTCCCGGGGGCGCGGGAAGGGACCGAACCTCCTGTTTCCTGAAGGAACAGGAAGGGAATGAACCTCCCCTTCCTCTTCCATGAGAAAATGGGAAAGGAAAGGACCTCCTCTTTCTCCGCCCTGAGGAAAAGGGAAGGAACCTTCCCCCCCTCCTCCTCTTCCTGAGGGAAATGGAAGGGAAGGGGGAACCCTCCTCCGCCCTACAAGAAAGTGAAGGGAATGAGCCTCCTCCTCCTCGCCCTCCTCCTCCTACGCATTCCTGAGGGGGTGCGAGCTCGTCGTGCAAAACCTTGGAAACGCAGGCCCCCGTTAGACCCCCGAAACCGCTGCTGGCGCCGTCGGGGGGGGGGGGGGGGGTTCTTGGGCGGCGCTGCCCGGCAGGGGCTAGGGCGCCCCCTCGGCCGCCCCTCGATGCTCGCCTCTGGAGATCATGCCGCACATCGCCGCGCGCCGCAACCGCCGCCCTGCTCGCTCAGGTCCTCCGCGGCGCCTGGGGAGCCTGCGCCGCCCTCCCCTGCCTGCGCGTCGCCTCCACCGCCTGCCCCTGAGCGCCCTGGGCTGCTGGCGCCTCGTGGAGGGGCTGTTTTCTTGGGCGGCGCTGCCTGGCGTGGGTTGGCACGCCCCCGCGACCTCTCCTCGGCGCTCTCATCGGGCCACCTACTGCTGCCACCGCCACTTGCGCCACTGACGCGCGCGGCGCCGAGTGGGCCCTCGCTACCCCCCCCCGCCGGCGCGACGCCTCGACCGGGCCGCTGGCGCCTCCGGGAGGGGCAGGGCGCCCGCTCGGCAACTCCTCGACGCACCCCGATGGGGAAAACAAGCAAAACGCCCACCAGGCAAGCTCCAACCTGCAATGCGTGATGCCACTTGGCTGCCCGCGCCCAGGTCGCTTGGCCAGCGAGCCCAACATTTCGAGCGAGCACCTGCACCTATCTGGGCATGACACGTCGCAACCTGCCTCGGCGAAGGCGCCCTTGACCTCCGCCGCGCCTTGGTCGAGGTAGCCATACACTGGTACTGGGGCGGCTGCCGCGTCAGGAGCAACTGCGTCAGCATGAGGTTGAACGGAACCAGCGCTGCCACTGCCAGGCGAGTTGTCCGCCTCCATGGGTGCTGGTTGGCCGCTTGCTCGAGAATTGCGACTGCATCGATACCGAAACTTCCACCGTTGTTACGCGGGCATTTATCCGTGACTTTCAACATGGCAATCCTGCGCTGGGGATCCACCGCAACTCCGCCAGCGGGAGTTTCAGAAACGACGTTTACGGCCTGCGCCCGTTTCGACGTGCTCCTCAATATCTGCCATGTCGCGCGCTCTCCTCATCGAGGAACTCTCGCCCGCGCTGGAGGGCCAGCTTGGCGGCCCCCAATCGTTGCAACGATACCTTCACTTGCTTGGGCGTCCCCTGCCCGCGCTGCAAGACAATGGAAGACCTGCCTGGACAAATCCAGGGGTTGCGCCTCTTCCGTGCTCTTGAGAGCGCACTCGAGATCGATAGAGCTGCGCGCCCTCCCCCACGCCCCTTGCATGCCGCAGTTCGGCAAACTGCTGCGCCGAGAATGGAGCGGGGCTGGCCCCGTGTCGCCCGACTTCGGCGGGCCCGTTTGAGCCAGCGGCTGGCTGGTGGCTGTCGCCCCGCTCGCTTCGGACCCTGCCCCGTCGATCCTTCTTTTTTTTTGCATCTGCATCACTGACTGGGGCGACTCGGTTTCCACAGTCACGGCACGACGACCTGAAATGGAATCGGGGACACCACCACGGTTGACATCACCAGGATTTTGTCCGGGCCTGCCGCGGTGCTCCATCGTTGGGTCATGTTGGGTTTGGCTCTGGCCAGCTGCGCAACTTCCAAATGCTGCGACGAAAAGATCTCGAACAAAACTCGAAACTAGGAACTGGATGGGATTTGGACGCCAGAACTGGGTACGTAGCGCGGCGCATTTGCGGATATGAGTGAGGGGCGGGCGCGGGCGACGCGGGCGTCGTCGAGCCGGCGGACCTCGTGGCCCCCACCTTCCCTGTCGATGGAGCTCTCCTCCTCCCCCTCCTCCTCCTCCTCCTCCTCCTCCTCCTCCTGCTCCTCCTCCTCTTCCTTCTCCTCCACCTCCTTTTTTTCCTCCTCCTCCTCCTCCTCCTCCTCTTCTTCCTCGTCCTTGTCCGCGTCCTCATCGTCATCGTCATCCTCCTCCTCCAGCTCGGCCTCCTCTTCCTCCCCCTCCTTCCCCTCCTCCCCCTCCTCCCCCCCTCGTCTTTTCATCATCGTCCTCCCATTGTCGTCCTGCCCTTCATCGGCCTCCATCATCGTCCTCCCATTGCCGTCCATCATCATCCTCCTCCCCCTCCTTCCCCTCCTCCCCCTCCTCCTTCCCCTCCTCCCCCTCGGCATTGGTTTGTTCAGTGAACGTGGTTGGGTCGCGGGTGGGTCGCGGGCTCTCCACCTCCACCTGGAAGGAATGCAAAAACAGCCCGCCGCAGGCGCCCAAACAAATAGTTTGTACACTGAACGTGGTGTGGGTCGCGGGTGGGCCGCGGGTTCTCCACCGGGAGCGAATGCAAAAAATGCCCGCCGCATGCACCGAACAATTTGGTTTGTACCCTGAACGTGGTCGTGGGTGGGCCGCGGGCACTCCACTTGAAACGACTGCACAAGATGCCCGCCGCAGGCGCCGAAAAATGCGGTTTGTACCCTGAGCGTGGTTTGGGTCGTCGTGGGCTCTCCACCTGGAAAGAATGCAAACAAAAACTCGCCGCAGGCGCCGGAAATGATGGTTTGTACGTTGAACGTGGTTTGGGTCGAAGGTGGGTCGCGGGTGGGTCGCGGGGTGGGTCGCGGGTAGGTCGCGGATGGGTCGCGGGTGGGTCGCGGGTGGGTCGCGGGTGGGTCGCGGGTGGGTCGCGGGTGGGTCGCGGGTGGGTCGCGGGGTGGGCCGCGGGCGGGTCGCAGGGTGGGTCGCGGGTGGGTCGCGGGGTGGGTCGCGGGTGGGTCGCGGGGTGGGTCGCGGGGTGGGTCGCGGGTAGGTCGCGGGTGGGTCGCGGGTGGGTCGCGGGGTGGGTCGCGAGTTTCGTCGCGGGTGGGCCGCGGGGCGGGTTGCGGGTGGGACGGCGACAAAAAACAACAACAACAAACAACAATACGAATCCGCACCGCGGAATTCCACTTCAGCCACGCACCCAGGGACAGTGAATGACCGTTCGGCCCCCTCACTCTGACGAGCAAAAATGGGTACATTGCCCAACAACAAGTGTTGTCCCAAACCAACAGCGGCCGCTGTTGGGCAGGCGGCCTTCTGTCTCAAATGGGCACAGGCTGCTGCGGCGCGGACAGCGAGTCTTTTTCAAAATGCACAGGAGCTGCTGTTGGGCATGGTGCCCATTTTTTACGTACCAGTTCCGGGCGTGCCGATGGGTGGAAGAGCAACTTGTTGTTTCATGTTCTGTGTGGTCCCATGTCAGCGCCGCGCCCACTTTGCATGAACACTAGGTGTTTGGGAGGCGCGATGCCAGGGGGAGGAGGACGAGGAGCAGCACGAGGTGGGATTTCGGCCCAAGGACAGTTCGGTAGGGGAGGCAAGTGAGGAAGGAAGCAGGATGAGGAGGGACAGAAGCGAACACGACACCGACGGCGACACTGGCGATCGGTCTCGAAGCCTCTGCTGGTGGATGGGGGAGAGAGGACCTACAGTCAAAGGTGCCCGTTATCAATATCGTTATTTGATCGGTGCGTCTTGGAAGTCTGGCCACAAGGGCTAGCTGGAGCTAGGAGAAATCGGCTGTATGGACCATAAGGGATGGCTCTTGCAACCGACGGTTGAGCGGCCTTTGAAGGATGAGGAGGAGGAGGAGGAGGAGGAGGAGGAGGAGGAGAGGAGGAGGAGGAGGAAGAGGAGGTTCGGGGTGTTGGGACGTCCGTCGACGGTTTCCTGGCACCCCTGACCATCTGGAACCCTCGACCAACCCCTTGAACTATACACTCCTCATGGGCCCCCGACGGCCCGCGAAAAAGTGGAATGAACACGTGCACGCGACACTGCCATCGTCCGCTGCCCCCTTCCCCCCCCTCCCTCTCCTCCTCCTCCTCCTCCTCTTCCTCCTCCTCCTCCTCCTCCTCCTCCTCCTCTGTCCCCCTCCCCCTCCCCTCCCCATCCTCCTCCCCGTTCTCCTCCTGCTGAACATGCTCTTCCTCCTCCTCCTCCTCCTCCTTCTCCTCCTTTCTACGACAACCCTCACAACAACTCAACAAAGATAAACATTACAAACCTGCGCGTAACATCTCCTGCCAGCCTGGCTGGCCTGCCGAAGACTTTTCTCTATGCTGTAGCCTCCTTTGGAAGATCTGGACGGTACGGCTGTTCACGATGTCGTTTGGCAGTCGGTTGAACACGCGTATCATGCCAAATATGGACCGTCGCAGAATAGCCGGGTGACCGGGCTCGATCGGATCGAACAGCGCTTTGGCGTGACATCTCCGAGCTGTTGCGAAACCAAAAGACTCCAGATGGCCATCGGCTGGGCGGAACAACGCCGAAAGAGAAGGGGGAGCAAGGCCCGCAGCAACTTTGTATAGCAACCCCAGTACAGCAATATCTCGACGCATACCCAACGGAGCAATATTATGATCTCGCACAGCGGACTCTGCCGATAAGCCAACCTCGTCTAAGAACAGAGACTGGATATCGTCGACCTGCTTCAGTGTGTTTTGTTTGGCGTGGTAGACAGCTGGAGTGGGGCCCTCGAGGTAGCACAAAACGTGGCATTTGTATAATATGACCATCTCTTTGACGCTATAGAAACGCCATCTCCGGAGGAATGCTCTGAGGCGCCAGCTGGCTTCTGTGGCAAAGTGCTGCACCGCTAAATGCATTTGCAATCGTGGATCAAACATAACACGGAGTAGTTTGAAGGGCCCGCCATACGGGGACTTCGTGTCTAGGATCTGCATGCCCTCCTTCGACGTCTCGAACAGTACCTGATTTGCAGACCCCCATGAATGCAATGCAGACTGGCATGTGCGAACTTGTTCTAACACCGTGCGGTCGCCCGTGGTGCCGCTGAACACGCGCCTGCAATTCAAATCGTCCGCAAATACCGCCTCCAGGAAACCCATAACTGATATGACCTCTCGCGTCAGAATAGTACACGTACCACAAGGGCGGACCACGCACGGTCCCCTGGAAAACCATGTCCTTAAGCTCGAAAGGTTCTGAGAGCACGCCGTCAACGACGATATGAGCTGTTTTGGGCGCGAGCCAAGAATATAGGACCTTCAAGAACGCGTCGTCTACACCTTTCGCTTTGAGTTTCTCCAATAACCGTGCGGCACGTACTCGGTCGCAGGCGCCTGAAGCATCTGAGCAAGATAAACCAACGCGCTTGCCCCGACCAATTTCCCAAATCCAACTGCAGACGGCGAAGGCGAGCGCATCCTTGTATCCGCGGCCCCTGTGATACGCGAGCTGGTTCTGGCCGTATGCCCCCGTGGCCTCAAGAAACGGCAAGAGGAAGCCAGCGAACACCCTCTCCACTGATTTCGCGATGTGCGAAGTTAAATGAATGCCTCCGTAGTTGCCTGGCTGCGACCGGCTGCTTCTCTTGAGCAATGGGAACAAACAGTGAAATTTCCAAGAGGCGGGCCAGTCCCCACTTTGCAAGATCAGGCGAATACTGAATGCTATAGGGAGCGCAAGCTCACGGGGACCCCGCATCAGGAGGCGAGCTGATATGGCATCTGCTCCTCCTCCTCCTGCTCCCCCTCCTCCTCCTCCTTCTCCTCCTCCTCCTCCTCATCCTCCTGTTCCCCCTCCTCCTCGTTCTCCTCCTCGTACTCCTCCTCCTGCTCGTCCTCCTCGCCTCCTCCTCCTCCTCCTCCTCCTCCTCCTCCTGTTCCTCCTCCTCCTCCTCCTCCTCCTCCTCCTCCTCCTCCTCCTCCTCCTCCTCCTCCTCCTCCTCCTCATCATCATCATCATCATCATCATCATCATCATCATCATCATCATCATCATCATCATCATCATCATCATCATCATCCTTTTCCTACCCTCTTCCCCCTCCTACTCATCTAGTACCAATGAATAATACCCTCCACTCTCCCCTGACCCCGTCTGTGGGTTTATCGTAAGTGGTTTTACACTCCGAATGTGTTCGGTGCGTCAAAGTGGTGTTCTCGCTGCAGCGTGGGCCTCATTTTGCAATCAGAACTTTGCTCCCGTCGTTCAGAATGGCGTTCTCGCCCGAGCGCGGGTCACTGTCCTGGATCCGACTCGTTCTTCATCGCTGTCGCCCCCGTACGTCCCCTCCGCCATCCCATGGTCCTTCTGTTCCTCCCGCTCCTTCCCTCCAATTCCTGCTGCTGTTGCTGCTGCTGCTGCGTTTCGTCCTTGTCCTGGGGCCGCTCTGGACTGGGGGGGAGTCAGGGTCGACAAAGCTAGGGGAGCGGGCCACAAACTCGTGTTCTGCCAGAATGTTGTGTTTTGTCGTAGGTGTGCCAGGTACGCCCGAGACAAGTGGTCGGGCTTGTTTTCCCACTGTCACCCTGGGCCCAACAGAGTGATCGTGGGCAGGCTTATCGTTTGTGGCAGGGTAATCAGCCTACCACGAACAGGCCCATTTTAAGGTCAGCCCTCGTGGGCAGTGCGTCGGTTCCTGGTGTTGGCTCGGGGACGGCCCGAAGCGGCCAGGGAACCCGCGGTAGCAAATACCCGGGGCCTTGCTCACTGTTAGACCAGCTGTAATCCAAGCTCTAATCCTCCTCCTCCTCCTCCTCCTCCACCTCCTCCCCTTAGTTGGTTTTGGCTTAAACTTCGTCCTGTAAGGTCGCGCCCGCGCCTCCCGCGTCGATCCTGCTGCCGCCGACGCAGCGGGCTCGCGCCGCCGCGCCGCTCGAGGCCGCTCGCAGGGCGCTCCTCGCGGCGCACGCGGCCGCTGGGCTTTCGGGCGGAGCGGAATTCCGTGAGGCGGCTCGCCTCCTCCGCGCCACCGAGGGCCTCATTCGCTCGGCTGTCGCTGTCCTGGCGGCGCCGCCGCCACTCGAGCCTGCTGCCGCCCCGCCTGTGGCCCGCCCTCGGCGGCGCCCACGGCGACGCGGGCGCGGTGGCGCGCGCGGCCCTGCTGGCGGCAGCGACGACGCGATGGAGGCCGAGGATGACGCGGCGGCGGCAGCGGCGGTGGCGGGCGGGCCCGCGGCGCCTCCTTCGCTCCTGCTGGACGACTCGTGGGCCGACGCGCTGCCCCCGCGGCAAGCCGCGGCCCCTGTGGCGCCTGGCGGTGGGCGGCCTCATGGTGCGGTTCGGTCGCCGCTGGAGCTTGCTGCTGCTACCGAGGCCCTGGCCTTGCGGCTCGGCGTGGCGCCTGGCAACCTGCCCGGCCTCTTCACGGAGGCGGAGGCCCGCACCTCGGAGCTCTCTGACGACGAGCGGGACTTGCTGTACCGCGTCGCGGCCCTCTTCGAGGAGAACTCCGGGGCGGGCGGGGGTGGCAGTGGGGGGTTGGCAGGGGGGCTCGCCGCGTAGCGAGCAGGCCCGCCGCCCCTCCCCCCCATCATCATCGTCTCCTCCTCACCCCTCCTCCCACTTTTCCTCCTCCTCCTCCGCCGCCTCCCTCTCGTCCACCTCCTCCGTCTCCTCCTCCTCTCCTCCCCCATCTACTTGTCCTTCTCCTGATCCTCTTTCGCCTCTCCTCCTCCCGCTCCTCGTCCTCCTCCTCCTCCTTTTCCTCCTCCGCCTCCTCCATCTCCTCCTCCCCCTCCTCCTCCTCCTCCTCCTCCTCCCATTCTTCCTCCTCCTCCTGCTCCTCCTCTTCCTCCCACTCCTCCTCAACCATTTCGCGTCTGAGCGGCCTCCCCTGCACCGGGCCTCCTGGGCGATGTGGCGCACCAACTTCGAAATGGCGTTGCGCGCCCGAGCCGTAAAGAAGAAATGCTGAGGCCAGGCCTGAGTCAAGAAGCAGCGCGGAGCCCAACGTCATCAGTTGCAACGCTGAGACCAGGCGAGCGCGCAGCCGCCAGGAAGCGCGCCCCCCTCCGCCCCCTCCTCCCCTCCGTCCGCCCCCTCCTCCACCTGCTGGCAAACCGCGGCGCCAACAGTTTCAGCGCCGCGGTCAGAGTGCAGGCAATATGTCGAGAAGACGAAGGACGAGCCCGACGTCAGCAGCTACAACGCTGGCCTCAGGGTCACAAGCGGAAGCCAGACCATACACCTCACTGCGAGAAGCGGGATGGTGAAGGTCGAGCCCGATACCGTCAGTCACAGTGCGGCGATCAGGGCATGCTACACTGGGAGTCAGATGCCACACCTCACTGCGAGAGGCGGAAGACGAAGCTGGAACCCGACGCCCTATACCACTACTATGCGAGAAGTGGAAGGCAAAGCTGGAGCCCGCCTCTAAACCCGACGCCCAACTGCGAGAAGCGGGAGGCGAAGGTAGAGCCCGACGTAGTGCTGGGATCGAGGGAAAAGCGAGCACGAGCGGATGTGCCACGATCAGCTACAACGCTGGGAGCAGTCGGTGCGAGAAGGGTGCGCGCAGTGGCAGCACACGCTGGCGCTGCAAAGCGTGCGGGCGGGCTACGATCAGCTACAGCGCTGGGAGCGACCCGTGCGAGAAGGGGGGCAAGCAGTGGCAGCGGACGCTGGCGCTGCGAGAAAACGGCTGCGAGAAGGGGGAGGTGAAGTTAGAGCCCGATGGCCTTCTAGCTAACCCCGCTAGAAACAGCGCGTGCGAGAAGTGCAGGGGCGACAATCGGGGCAGTGGATCGGTGCACCTCGATAGCTTCGGCGCGAAGCGGCAGGGGGGAGCTCTGTGGCCAACCTCTTGCGAGAAGCGGGGGGTGAAGCTGGAGCCCAATTTCGTCGAGTTCTGGAGAAGCCTCATGCGATCAGCGGGGGGCGTAGCTGGAGCCCAAGACAAGTTTCGAGCGAGCCACTTTCAGCTACAGCGCTAGAATCAGCTCGTGTGAGAACGGAACGAGTGCTGGGGCGAACAATCGGGGCAGTGGATCGGTGCACCCCGAGGGCGTCGGCGCGACATGGCAGGAGGGAGCTCATGGGCCAGCCTCTTGCGAGTAGCGGGGGGGTGAAGCTGAAGCCCTTTTCGTCGAGAGCTCTGGGCAAGCCTTTTGCGAGAAGCGGGGGGCAAGCTGGAGCCCAAAGATAGTCTCGAGCGAGCCACATGTAGCTACAGTGCTGGACCCGGCTCGTGCGAGAACAGAACGCCGGCAGTGGCAGCTGGGCTGCCAAGGCGTGCGAGGAGTGGGGTGTGGCTCGGGGACGGCCCGAACCGGCTCCGCTCCCGCGGTAGCAAATCCACGGGGTGTTGCTAACCGTTTGACCAGCTCTAGTCCCACTCCTCCTCCTCCTCCTCCTCCTCCTCCTCCTCCTCCTCCTCCTCCTCCTCCCATTCCTCCTCCCTCCTCCTTCCC
>CAUYUJ010014347.1:246008-286008 GCA_963575745.1 Prorocentrum cordatum | reverse complement strand
GAAGAAACTTAGGTCTGGGGTCCGTTTCCGTCAGGACCCCGCTCGCTCCTTGCGACGAACGGAAGAACACCGCCGCGGCTGCGGCCGGCTCAAGTCGTGACGTGCGTTGGCGTATGGCACCGCGTGGATAATTCAACTTTGGACGATGATGCGGCCTTCCCCGAAGGCGCGGGGATCACTCGATGCCGGCCGAATCCAGGCCACTGGCTTGAGGGAGAAAATATTGCACAAACCTAAACTTTCGGAGTTCCCAGCGGGATTCTTTGATCTAGACAGGCGCGCTCCACCACTCACAAAATAACCGCTCGCTAATGGCCCAGATTCGCCGCGGGGGGTCTACGATCCACTACGTCGAGGCGAGCGCGTTTTCCGGACGTTTGCGAATAGGCACTTTGCGAGTAGTGGAGCGATCTCGGTGAGGATCGGCGGTATGAGCCCCTCTGGCGCTCGGAGCGCGCCAGCGGCGGTGCCGGAGGCGACGTCACACACGGGCCCAGCGCCGACCCAGGGAAAATCCGCGCGGAGCTCCGAGCATGTCTGCTTCTGCCGTGCCTTCTGGTTCGACGGACACCTTCCGCCCTATAGAGGTCTCCCCATTGGGATCCGCATATCTGCGGCGAGCCCAGAGGGGGAAGTGAGAAAGAACCCTCTCAGGAGACAATTTTTCATTCCTGGGGGATCACACGTGTTACCCTGGGGGGGGGCGGGGGAGCGGTAACGGTATCGGGGGCCGCGGCGCGCACCCCGTCGGCGTCGTCGTCATCGTCGTCGTCGTCGTCACCGTCCAAGCCCACAGTGCCTGTGCACACAACATGGGCTCTGTACACCACGCTGCCTTTGTGCACCAGAACAACTGCAAGAATTGCAAATGTGTGCACCACGGCGACTGTATACACCATAGCGGCCGTGTGCACCACAGCGCCTTTGTACATCACGCCGCTTGTGCACACCGCCGCGCCTGCGTGCACCACATCTGTCTTTCAGCACCCCCCCTGTGCACCACTGTGCCGGCGTACACCACAACACTCGTGTACACCTGAACGCACCGACGGAACCAAACTCCGGGAAATCGTTAGGGGCCCGAGCGTAACAACTTCAAATGTGTGAGTTGATTGTGGTCATTTGTTTTTCTGGCCCAAAGAACGCTCGGATATCACGGGTCCACAGCGCCTGTGTACGCCGTAACGACTGCGCACGCCATGGCAACTGCGCGCACCAAGGCGCCCGCGAACACCACGCGGCTTGGGGGCGCGCGGAACGGCGGAACAGCAGCACCAGCAGGAGTAGCAGGATGGGCAAAAGGAGACAAACGATGGGGTCGACAGTTCGGGGCCCGCGCTCTCTTTCCAAGAGCGCTGCCAAGATGCACGCCATCATCTAACAGCATGTACACCTCGACGGCCTCGGCGGAGCCCAATGTCCGGGAAATCGTTGGGGGCTCGAATGTCTCATATCCAATATGCTGTATGATTATGATCATTGCCTTTTCTGGCCCGAATAACGCTCGGCCATGTTGAGCCCGGAGCGAATGTGAAACACAACGCCTGTGTGCACCACAAGGCCTGCGTGCACCACAATGCGTGTGTACACCACAATGCCCACGTCCTGTACGCAAGGAGGACGACGAGGACGAAAATGACGAGGGATGATGATGATGGAAAAGTAGGGAGGCATGCGTGGGTACATCATTGCCCACAATGTACAAATCATAGCGACCTTGCGCACTACAGCGTTTGTGTACATCACGGCGCCTGTGTACAACACAGGGCTTGTGATGTGTACACCCCAATGCTTGCGTACACCCACTTCGCCTGTGTACATCACAGCTGCTGCAACGACAATTGTGCGCCACAACGCTGGTGTACAGCGCAGTGCCTCGGTACACCATAATGCACGCCCGCATGCACCGTGGCACCAGTAGTGCCCGCGTGCACCACAGGCCCTAGGCTGCCTGGGATCGCGCACTGGACCGGGCCCGGGCCCGGGCGTTGCTGTTACGGGGGCCAGGAGGGGGGTAACATGTCTTATCCCTTGGGTGGATCAAAAAACTGTCTCTAGAATGCTCGGAAGTCACCCAGCCTTCTGAAAAGTTGTCGAAGCCTTCCACGAAGACACAGAAAACTGATCAGAAGGCGCGTGGTCTTTCGGGAAGTCCCGCCGCCTCCTGAGAAGGCCTTTTCCTGCTTCATTACCCCCCCTCGCTCGCCGCGGATAGGGGCCTCCCCAATAGGGCTCGAGCACATGGGGTCGGAAGATGTCTCCGCATCGCCAGTGCATCGGCGATGCATCGACGATGCATCCGCGACGCCCTCGATGCATCGGCTCCGTCGGCATGGAGAAAGTCCGGCTCCACATCGAGCCGCATGGCCGATACATCGGCGATGCGGCGCGATCTTCCGATCCCATCTGCTGAGGCCCCATCTGGGAGGCCTGGAATCAAAGCGGCGCGGACCTGCCGTGCACACGCGCGCACACCGCGGGCGTGCAGCGAAAACGTGTCCCTGGCTGTCCGGGGATAGAGGATCCGCCGACTCTGATCGGTGGTCATATCCAGCGCCAAATGAATCCCTATCCCTGCGTTCGTCGGGCCCTGGGAGGCCGCTCGCCCCCGTCAGACTGTCGAACTGAAATCTAAAAGGCAAAATGTCATGACGAAGAGGATAGTCACGTAGGCGGGCACAGCACACGCGAAGCTTCTTGGAACACGGCGAGACTTCTGCGCACCTGTCGCGGTGCTTGAGCAACGGCCTACCCTGGCAACCACACCCCCCTCCCCTCTCCCCCCTCTGGGGGTCCCTACGGGCTCGTCGACGGCACTTCCTGGCTCCTGGAGCCTCCAGATCCACCCTCCGTCGCCTTCAAGACGCCCACGATCCCTCCCAGGCAGTTCACAAAAGAGGCGAACACGCCGAGAGGCGCCCGAGATAGCCTTACGACGGCCCAGGGCGCCGAAAAAAGGCCCCAAAAAGACCCCCAGCTGAGCCTCAATATGCACACATCATGGAACTGGGGTTGTCAATAATTGTCGCGTCCTCGCCTCTGTGGGTGTCTGTAAACGAAAAGCTGCACGAGAGGGCCCCCCGGGACTGGTCCAGGAGGCCCCCAAAAAGGCCTGGAGACGGCCCAAAGACGGCGCAAGAGGCCCAACAAGATGGCAACACACGCCTTCAAAAAGGCCCCAAGAGGGACCCAAGACAGGCCCAATGAAAAAACTCGCAAGGACCCCAGGAACACTCCCCCGCCCCCATTGGCGGCGCGCACACGGGGGCAAGGACGTTGTTTCTTAGTCGGGGTTGGCCCTACATCTACAGAGCAGGGGTGTTTTCACATAGTTGTTTTTTCCCCCCCCCCGCCACATTTTGTGTGTGGCCAACCCCCACACATGCCCTCCAAGAGGCCCCCCAGGGCCAAGAGGGTTTCCCAGAGCCGCCTTGAAAAGACTCCCTAGGGCCACCCCCCTAGGCCTCCGTGGAACCTCCCTCGAAAACCCTGCAACAAAAACGCGGGCGACGAGGAAAACAAACCGGTAACAACTGCACGCAGGCAGCGACGGGACGCGTCAAACAACACATACGACATAGCAAGACTCACGTGCCCTCCCCTGGGGACCTGCGGAATGACGCAACCCTCCCGAATAAACATGTATGGGCCTGCCTGGCCCTCTTTGGGCCTCCAAAGACCGTTGACAACCTCCAGAAGCCCCCTTCTGGTGGATATATGAAAATTAGGCCAGTACGGGGAAGACGATTAGAACGGACGAAGGGCGCCAGGATGATGACCAGTTCTAATCAGCAAACCAATAGGGCTTGAACGGTTTGAATCAAAACCGAATGGAGCATGCCGAAAATGCGGCTGGTCTGAGTGCAACTCGAACGAGACATGTTGGGAAAGTGTGCTGCAGCCTCGGCTCTGCGAGCCGCCACTCGCGCGTGGAACTCCAACATGCCGAGGGTAGGTATCATTCCTGAAGTGGGCGAATGCAAGCTTACTTCTCGAGGTGGGGGCTGCTGCGCAGTATGACAACAACAAAAATGTTTTTTTCGTGCTCTCACTGGCCGGCGCTACTTCGCGTTCGTGGGGGTACAATCTAGAATAAATTCTGCGCAGAACGGCGGGACATCCCGACAACGGGCGCTGAAAACACGCTCTGCCGAGCAAGTGGCACCGCCAAACAAATTAACTGCTGCTCTCGTTTGTCAACGATACAATGGACCAAGGTGTGTCCCAGGGAGCGGCCCAAAACACCCACCAAGTTTTGTCGGGGCCCCTACACCCTAACTTGGGCAACGCCGAAACGTCCGAGGAGTCCGAGGAGAGCTGGAAGCAATGCAAGCAAGACGCGCGCGCCCAAGAACGAGTAACTGCCAGGCGCGCCAGCCTCCTGATGTTGACAACTTGGCCTTTTTGACCCATCGGCAAACGATCGAATTCTTCCGCGTAGATAGCCGTCAACACAGTGCCAGCGACCTTCCCCGCGAAAACCAAAACACTGACATGTCCTGTCCACCTCCTCTCTTTCATGCATACTGGGATGGGGGTGGAGGGAGAGGGCCTGCTTGGCCTCGACGCCCGCGTTCCAGCTACACGTTCCGATACGTCGCTCTGGCGCGGGAAGTGTGCCCAGGACCTCGCGAGATCGGCCCGCAAGGGCGCAGTGTGCAGGCGGGGTGGTATCTCCTTCGCGCAGTATGGCTCCGCGTCGAAGACCAGCGCATCTATGCCTGCGAAAACTTGCAAATTTTTAGGGGCGCCACACAAACGAACCACGTTCATGCAGCTGGAACGCCGGCCACCTCCATGTTCCTGGGACATTGGGGGCAGAGCCACGCACGCATGTTCACCAGCTTGAGAGGTCTGTGAAAGGACGTTAAGCACTGTTCCTTTCGCATACGCAACGGCGGCATCGCCAGGGCCCAGAAGACCCAAGAGCAGGCCAACCTGGAAAACACCCCAATCGCGCGGCAAAGGGCCGAACCATCCAATACCACTTCGCATCCCGAAAGATCGATGAACCCCAATCAGTTACTTCCCCTTCAGGAGTGCAGAGGATAGGCTTGGGGACGAACGGGCAGGGCGCGAGCGTCCCCGGGGCGTTCCCACTTTAGCGCATCAGAAAAACAAGCGGTCGTTGCTGCGGGGAGCTTCGGTGAGCCACTCAGCCAGGGCATCGTCTGTAACGCTTCTCCTTGCTGCGGCGGCCCCAGAGCGTAAGCCTTGCCAAAATCGATGCCGAACGCAGCCGGGGAGGCCGCAAGGGGGGCGCAAGCCGTCGCACTGATATCCAGCAGCCTGGGCACGCGATCGGATCCAAATGCCCGAACGCGCTCAACGCCGCGCGCGTTTGCCGCGGGGTCAAATGGCGCCCTCTTCGGCCCGGGCTCTTCTTGAGAGGGTCCACGCAAAACCGAGCGCCACTGGCCCTGGGGGTTGGGCACCCACTCGCCGCGCGCACGTTGGGCAGCGGGCCGCAACGCGTAGAGGGGGGCCAAACAAAAACACGACGGCGAGGTGCATCCCAGATGCACCGCGGGGCCATGATCATCCTTAAAAGTGAGGGGGGTCACCGACCGCCAACCCACTCTGGCCAGGGGCAGATGCGCGCGCTGCACAGGACCGCGAGAGGACCGCCAGGAGACCACATCATCATACTTCACTGCTCGCCGCATCTGATACATGCCCTTAATGTTGCACTGGAAGATAGAGGGGGCGGCAGGGGCCAACCGACAAAGTGCAGCCCGCTGCACGGCACGCGCAACAGAGGGTCGCCAGGCAGGGCCCCCCGAGATCGCGAGGCGCGCCAGGAGCGAGCACCCGCGGCGCCGTGGCGGGCGCCAGGAAAGCGATGCCCTGCGAGCCTCTTGCAGCTCAAAATCGGACACCCCGACCACCGCGGAACAAAGACTGACCGCTGGCAACACTCCAGCAACGCAGACGTTGCCCATCCTGTCTTTCTTCATGGGAAGCCTGGAACGGCGGCAAGTCCAAACTTTGCGGCGCTTCTGCATCCGATGCAAACGCTGCTTTCTCCCCCAGAGCCCCCGCCCAGCACGTCGCGGCTGGCCCCGCGCAAAGCCGGCGCCCAAGGGGACCGCGCCACTGGTCGCGCGCCGCGCGAGCTTGCCAAGAAGACCTCCAATCTTCTCGGCGAGAGAGAGGCTGCAGGCGAAGGTGCTGACCTTGTCGGGCTGACTGCCCGCGTGCAGCTCACCCCTGAACAGGACGCACGGAGCAGCAGCAGCCTGGGCAATGCGGGTCAGAACATCCTGCTCCGATCCAGGCGCAGCGACGCCGTCATCATCGATGCGGGAGGACAGGGCAATATGAGAGTCATCGAAGCAAATCGACCAAAACCCTCAACGCTGTGCACTCGATCCATGACGTCGTTGGACATGCGCCCTGATGGGGGGCCACATTCAATGAAGTTGGGCAGGGCCCCATAGCGGGCACCATAGCGGCCTCGCCACTTGTTAGAGCAATCCTCATAAGCACCGAATTGACGCCGCCCCTCAACGCCCCGTCTTCCCAGGGACAGACGCCGAACGAGCTCGCAGTGCCCAGTCCCGCGCCAATCCCCCCCCCCCCCGCTTCCTTATCGCGCTGCTGCGCAAGCTCGGCCTGCGCAGCCTGATGCCGCGCTGAATCCTCGGCGCTTCGCCCTGGGCCGACAGCGCGCACCTTGCATGGGCAATCCGCGTCAGACTGCGCAATCGCAGGTCTTCACCGGCCCCCCCGGGCGCGGGCGGGCCCCGCGCGCGGGAGGGCGGGGCGCGTCGCCCCTTTTCGTTTTTTTCAAGCAAGGGGAAAAGGTGCCAAAACAACTGTTTCGGGGACACGCCCAAGGCCTAATCGCTTGGGCCATCGCACCAAGCGCGCCCAGACCCTCACCAGAGACGAGGGAAAGCTGCCTCGGGCGCAGCCCGTCGAGGGGCCGCGAAGTGAGAAGCGAAAAATTCAACGCGAGACGCCCCTGACCTCGGCGGCCGCCAGTCGCGACAGACGGCGCACGTCAGGGGTGCGACCCGCGGGCGGAACGCAGGGCGCATGCCGAAACTTGGCCAGACATTCGCCTTCAGCTTTCTCGCTTGCTCCTGGGGCGAGTTGGAGAAAAAGCCATGGTCAACCTGATGGGCGAAGAGGGCCCGCGTCTGTCTCACCGTGGCGAGGCGACGCATGACCCCGGCCCCCATCAGAGAGCGCCTTCTCCTGCCATTGGCCCCATCTGCTCAGCTGAATCTGAACAACGTCCATGCGCGCCCCACTCAGGTCTTCGCCCCGAGGCCACGGGGGCCCCCGACGCCGCTCCTCGATCCACTCGTCGAGGCCCGAACCGTTCGCAAAAGAGCGCGCGGGCCGACGCGCTTGGCTCAGGGCTGCGTCGAGACGACCACTCAGCCCTTCACCGGGGCAAGATGGCATGGGCAGCTGCTGGAGCTGGTTAGCATCACCGGGAAGCCTTTTGCTTTTGATCTTACTGGGACCGGCAACTTCGGGATCCTGAGACACCTGACTGCGCCTCGCGGAAGTCCCAGCCGTTTCGGTCCGGCGTTGGGCCAGCCAGGTCCATCCGCAAGTCTGGCCACGAATGCTAAGAGGCCTGGGTCTGGCAATCTGCTTGGGAAACTCCCCTTTTTTATGGCCCCCAACTCCTGACCTCCACCCCGATCAAGGCTTCGAGCTCGAGCTCGAGCTTGTTTGCAAGATAATTCCAGGCAGCCGCGAGCATTCCCCAAGTGTTACCTGCAGGGCGCGACAGAGCATAAGCACCAGCGTCCACAGCGATGGCCCCGCAGAGGGTCCAATCCTCGCGCCTGGTGCGCGGGCCGAAAAGCAGCTCCGTCGAGAGCTGCCGGTGCGACAAGTGCGTCTGCCACCAGCACGTCGCAGCTTCGGGCCGCGAAACAATCTGCGCAGGACTCTGCGGGCGACGCGTCTAAGACGCGCTGGCCTCAACCTTATCGCAAGCTCGAGCAGAGGCGGTGCTGGCCCAAAAATAACGAATAGCGTTCGTTCACCCTAGGGATAAACCAGATTTCTGGGTCGGGGCCAGAAGGGCCCCTCCGACTCCGCGAGCTACGCCCGTGGAATCAAACCGGCGGGGGCCCAGATTCCAAGCCCCCCCCGCCCCCGCCCAGCAGCGAACATGAATTTCCCTTCGAGCCCCTCCTCAATAAATCTTGACGTGGTGAAGTTCAGCGAACGCAGCCGCGTGCCAGACTTGGGGCGACGCGAAATCACGCGCAAAGGTGGCCCGCCGGGGAGATTCACAATTGCATGGTTTACGCGTCTGGGCGAAACGAACCCTGGGGAGTCCGACGGCCAACGCAGGCCCACATGCGCGCGAACAAGGACGGCCACCCTCTCTTTTGTCCTGCCAGCCTCACCAGGAGGGAAAGGGGATTGCCGCGTTTTCCAACCACCCCCCGCTGCCGAGCCAGCTCTTTCCCCATCGCAGCCCTCCACAGTATAGATCTCCTGAGCCAGCAGTACATGCGCCGTCGTGAAGCAAAATCTCTCTCTCAGCGTTGGCCAACCGTTACCGTTGCAAGACTCGAAAATCTCGCTCGGGCCAAGAGCAAAAGCGAGAGGACGCACGAGTCGGGGGGGGGCGGGAAGTGGAGCCGGAACTCCGGATCTGGACACACACAAACAGACCGCAGCAGCGAGGAAGCCTGGTGCTACCCCGCCCGCTGCCCCTTGCAAAGTTGACTACCAACTGTTCAAGAAGGCCCTGCTGTCGACGCGCAGGGCCGCACGCATGATCTCATCGACCAGGTCCTCGCCGAGGTCTATTCCGCGATCGAAGCGTGGGGTGGGTTGATTTGCGGGTTGTCCGCCACCAGTGGAAGCGTCAGTGCTAATAAGATCCGGCAGGGTCGGGCTGGTCTGCATCTCCGCCATCGAACGGGGACAGCGGCACAAGCGTAGGCTCGGGAACTTCCGCCCTCTGGGCAGATGGCCGCCAACAGGGTGGCGAATTTCTTCTCTGAGTTGAGCATATTATTGGACTTCTCCTCTTCGGCATCCGCCAGCAACTGAGGATCCAGCTCGGAGCCGACAGGGTGAGCAGCACGGAGCGTGCAAACCAATTCCAAGTTGGGTGCGTTGATCTCGCGATCAGTAGCAATGCCTTGAGCCCGTATGCCATCGCTCTTCTCTTGAGCAGACGCGATGGCCATAGTCGGTTCGTGGATATGATGCTCCATGTTGTTATTATTATTTAATCGCTTCGCTCATTCCGCCGGCCCGTATTGTGCCATCGCAAGCGTTTGCTTGCGCGTTCGTGGCCTCTTGGAGCCTCGTTGGGGCCGTTTGGGGCCTCTTGGCGCCTCTTTCTAGGCCTCTTGGAAAACTCGGGAGGCCTCCAGGGGGCCTCCTGAGCTCTCGTGACGGTCTCTTGGGGGGCTTTCGGCGGGCTCTTGGCGGTATTTGTTGGTCCTCTTGGGGCCTGGGGCCTGACGTTGTTGGTCCTCTTGGGGCCTCACGGGAGCTTATTGGGCGTCTTGGGGGTGTCTTGGAGAGTCTCTTGGGGCCTCTTTCGGGGTCCTGGGCGCCTTCTGGGGCGGAGGGCTAGATTTTTCAGTTCTCGGTTCCCTTCTTGAGCCCCTCTTGGGCCCGTCTTGGGGCCTCTTGGTCCGCCTTGGGCAGCACTTGGGCCGTCTGGGGGGCGCTCTTGGGCCGCTCCGGGGCCGTCTTGGGAGCCTCGTGGGCCGTCTTGGAGCAGTCTTGAAGGCCTCTTGGGCCCTCTTGGAGCGTCCGGAAGCGAAAAGGCCAGAACGCAAAAAAACATAGAAAAAACAATGAAAATCAACGATTTTGGCAACTTGGGGCCCTCTTCGGAGGCCTCTTGGAAGGCCCTTGGAGCGTCTTGGAGGCCTCTTGGGCTGTCTTGGGGCCTTCTGGGGCGTCTTCGGGCGATCTTTGGCCGTCTCGGGCCTCTCTTGGACCGTCTAGAAAGCTTCTCGGGGCTCTCTTGGACCGATCTGGAGCCCTCTTGGACTCCGAAACGGAACTCCGGCATCTCTGACCCGACCTTGCCGGGACCTTGCCGGGGACTTGCCGGGGACTTGCCGGGGACTTGCCGGGACCTTGCCGGGGTACTTTTCGTCCGGGGACCCCCAGGGGCCGCCCCGCGCGCGCGAACTAGAAATACTGTTAACCAGGTACCGGAGATCTGAGCACGCCCTGGCACGTTGGGCCGGCGAATTATTCTTCCTTGGACACCCGAAGCGGTGCGGTGATACATCATGCGGTGACCTTGCAGCACCCCAAGAAATCACCGCACGCTGCGTCCCCGAGACGTCCTCGGACCTGAGGCCCCTGTCGCCCGAGACGTCCTCGGAGAACGACCTGTCTCCCAAAACCGGGCGGTGACCCCGAATCCCCACCGACTCACCACAGGGAGGGAGGGAGGGAGAAAGGAAGAAGGGGAGGGAGGGAGGGAGGGAGGGAGGGAGGAGGAGGGGAAGGGGGAGGAAAAGGGGGAGGAGGAGAAAGAGGAGGAGGAGGAGGAGGAGGAGGAGGAGGAGGAGGAGGAGGAGGAGGAGGAGGAGGAGGGGGAAGACGGTGTGGTCACCACCCCGTTGGGGGGCCCCGATCTTGGCACTGGCATGCCCCAGCCGGTGCCCGACATCCGTGTGCTGGGTAAGCTGGGGCCCGAGGGGCGCAGGCTCTCGGCGAGCCGCCTCCCGTGCTGCGTCCAACTCTCTGGCTTCGCACTCCCGCCTGCATCTCCCGAAGTTGCCGCAGTGGGCGATGTCCACCTCCAGTTGCTTGATTCGGCGGTGGACAAACTTCCCTTCGGTAAACCACCCGTCAGTGAAAACTGCCGACGGACCTGGACCCGACAAAAATGACGGTCGCGACTCCCTCTCGCGAACCGATAACGGCCAATCCGTCAATCGACGCGTCAGGGTAGGAGGCCGATCAACCTCCGATGATAGTCTCACGTACTCATTTTCCCTCTGGTCCTTCGGGTTCTCGTCCTTCTCCGTAGTGCCGCTGACGGCAGAAGAGCCAGGACCCTTGGAACCACCAGATAGCAATTTTCCACACTTGCGTTGCAGGCTCATCAAGACGCTGTGCCAACTTATCCCCACGACGATTGCCACCGCCACCAGGCCCGCGAGGCTGATGGTGTTGGTGACCTTTAGCATGATGCTCGGCTGCACGGCGTACTTCTTGAGGGGCTACTTTACCACATTTGCAAACGAGACGAGACGCCCACTTCGCATGTATGCCGCATGCGCAATCCCACGTCGAGATCCGTGGTCCGGGTAGAACCTCGACACCGCCACTGGACATGGGGACTGCTTGAAAGGGCCCGTAGTCTGCTCCCATACGAGCTCACTGGACGAAAGCCAAATGAACCGGAGCAGCACGTGGCCGCTTTGAAGAGGCATGCTGCAGAAAGCTCAGGCGCCGCGCCTGAACCAGAACAGCTTAGCTTGAGCCAACATGGCTGCGGAGTATGATGAGGATCAGTACGACGGTTAGGGGAGGAGGAGGCAATGCAGGAGGACAAGTGGCAAGATGAGGAAGGGGAGGGTGAGGACGAACGGGAACTCCTCACGCTCTTCCCCATCCCAAATCGTATGTTTCCCTTCCACCGACGTTCCTCGTCACCCCCCTAATCTTCGTGCTCATTCATCCTTTCGTTCTTCGGAATAGTGAGGTCCCCTTGGGGCCCGCAGCCCGGATTATGGTGGGCACGGTGAAGAGCGCATGCCAGATCAAGGTGAGAAGCGCCAGGGTGGCACACGAGAGGAAGGACATTGTGGCAAGATCGCAGACCGTGGTCTGCTGCGCTACCAAAGAGTTACGTAAGAGAGCGACATGGTTTTCAGTAATACGGTAGGGGGTCGTCTGGGCGACCGCCCAACACGATCTACAAATATCATGAGATAGCCCAGACACGGTGGAGTTTCAGGACCCTGGCTCCTTGAGCCAGATGCCAGCGGGGAGAACCTTGTCTGGAATCCTTTCAGTGGGAGGGGGATGATTAGAGGGACGAGGAGGAGGACGAGGACGAGGAGGAGGCGGAGGACGACCGACCCCCAAACGACCCCCCGCGTCTGCACTGGAGCTTCATCTCCCCCGCAGCCTTCGCCCTCCTGTTCGCCCGCTGGAGGAAAGGGACGGAGATGATGGGCCAATCGTCCACCACCACTACTTTAGGTAGGACGGGGAAGAAGGGAGGATTGGGAGGGCGTCCTCCTTCTCCTCCTCCTCCTCCTCCTCCTCCTCCTCCTCCTCCTCCTCCTCCTCCTCCTACCTCTGGCAGTGGCGGTGAGAAATCGGCCCATCAGGAGAGAACTGGAACGCGGAAGCGCGCCGCTGCCAGCACCGGCCGCCGCCGCTCCAACGCCCGGCGGCGAGGCCAGGAGAGGGGGCGGCGAGGGAGAGGGGGGGGGGGCGGAGGAGGACGTCGCAGCAGGAGCAGGAGGGCAGCGGCGAGGACGCGGAGACGAAGAGAAGCGGAGGCGAGGCACGCGGGCGGCGGACGCGCGGAGAAGGGGGGAGAGGGGGGACGCGGACGCGTAGCAGCAGCAGAGGAGGAGGAGGAGGAGGAGGAGGAGGAGGAGAGTGATGGCGGAGACGGGGGGATGGAGAGACGGGAAGGGACGAGAAGTGGACGAAAAATGGAGAGGGAGGGGGATGGAGAAGGAGAAGGACGAAGAATGGAGAGGGAGGGGGGATGGAGAGGGAGGGGAGTGGAAAGGGATGGGGATGGACGAGGAATGGACGAGGAGTGGACGACGGGGGGATGGAGAAGGGGACGAGAAGTGGAGAGGGAGGGGGATGGGGGAGGGGCGAGGGGAGAGAGGGCGACGGGCCCAGGGCCTCCTCCTCCTCTTTCGTGAACATGTTCTTGTTCGGCGTTCCGACATTGAGCGGAAGAGGAGGGAGGGGGGAGGGGCTGGCTGCGGACCTCTGCTTACTGCGACTGTTTGCGGCAGTGCGTCCATCATGGGAGAGACTCCGCCTGCCTGAGTTAGGCGCCAGGAGCAGCCAAGATCACCTTCATGGGGAGGGGTTGGGGGGGGGGATGCGAGGGCACGCGCCGATCGGCGAGACAATGAACAAGGAAACGATCACTTTACTGGAGCCAGTGCTTCATTCGTGATCGCTTTCTGATGGTCCAGTTGGCCGCCAACGGCCGCCCAGAGACCGAAAGAAAGGACATCAATGCAAGATTGAACAACTCAGTCCTCTGGCTGTCTAGCCTGGGCTCCACAGGTCCGCTCAGACCCCGCGAGGCCCACGAAATCCGCCGACCCCTTGGGGTCATCGGCGTGTGAGATGCTTCCCCCCTCCCCAAACCCCTCCCCCCGGAGCCTGGTCCGGTCGTTTTGGAGGGGGGGGGGGGGGGGTCCGGCCGGATTCCCCGGGATCCGCCGGCGCGGTCCGGGGGGGGTCATCCGCTCCAGAGAGTCTGCTGGGGGGGCCGCAAACGAGCGAAGAGGCTCCCAAGAAGCTCTGCAGACGGTCCAAGAGGGCCCCGAGTCGCCGAAAAAACACTCGAAGACGGTCAAGATGGCCTCCAGATGGCCCCAGATGCCTCCAAGACGCCCCAAGAAGCTTCCAAGACGCCTCCCAAGATGGCCCCAAGAGGCCAAAATCGTCGATTTCCATTGGTTTTTTCAACGTTTTTGGCCTTCGCGTTTTTTCGGGCTTCCGACGCTCCAAGACGGCGAAAGAAGCCCCCAAGACGGCATCAAGACGACCCGAGAGGCTCCCAAGTGGGCCCCAACACGGCCCAAGAGCGCCTCAAAACGGCTCAAGAGGGCCTTCAGACAGTCCAAGAGGGCCCACAGAGGGGCCCAAGAAAGGCTCCAGACGGGGACCACGAACCTAAAATTCTAGCCTTCCGCCCCAAAAGGCGCCAAGGAGGCCCCAAGAGGCCTCCAAGAGGCTCCAAGAAGCCCCCAAGAGGCCCCCAACAAGCCCAAAAAAAGCCCCAAGCTGCCCCAAAACAGCTCCCCAGAAGCCTCCAAACTGCCTCCCGCAGGCCCCCGAGAGGATTCTCACGACGACGGCGCCAGAGGCTCCCACAACGGTCAACGAAGCCCCCAAGATGGCCCCAAAAAGGTGCCCAGCCTACGCCGTCGAGTCTGTCGCCGCCATTGTCGTCCTCGTCGTGTTCTCCTGCTCCTTCTCATCCTCCTCTTCCGCCCCCTCCTCCCGTCTCCCCTCTCAGCTTTCTGTCTCGTATTCCCTCCACTGGCTCACTTTTCACCTTCTCCGCCTTTGGCTGCTCCCCCATCCTCCCTCCTCCACGTCCCCCTTATCCATCCCGTCCCCAGCGGTCAGATTCCTCGCAACTTCCGTGCCTTGTCGCAATGCTCGTCACTTGGTTCCGCCGGGCGTTTCGGAGGGTCTCTCCGCGGCGCTCGTCCCGCTTTAAAACACTTCGCGCACACAACTGGGTTGTTTCGCTTGAAATAATTCTTCTTCTGGTCTTTCGACAAATGGCCCCCGTCTGAAAACGCTGGTTTCTTCCCGTCCCCGTTCGGTGGGCACGCGGAGCATTCAAACTTTTTCGCCCCCGTGCGCGCATCGTGACACGCGCGGCACACGACTGGGCGATGCGCCTGGCCCGTCTTCCTATAATGTACTTTCTGGTTATCGGACAAATGGCTCAAGTCTGTGAACGCGGGCGCCTTCCCATCCGCCCCCGTCGGGCATGCTCCACAACGGAAAATCTGGGCCTCCGATTTTTCGTGGCACGCGCGGCACATGACCGGGCGATGCGTTTGGCCCGTTCTCCTGTAATGTTCTTTCTGACTGTCCGATAAATGGCTCACGTCTGTAAACGCGGGCCTTATCCATCCCGTCCCCAGCGGTCAGATTCCTCGCAACTTCCGTGCCTTGTCGCAATGCTCGTCACTTGGTTCCGCCGGGCGTTTCGGAGGGTCTCTCCGCGGCGCTCGTCCCGCTTTAAAACACTTCGCGCACACAACTGGGTTGTTTCGCTTGAAATATCACTCGCCTTTTCACCCCTTCGCAGCTTCTACTACCCCCAGATTGGCATAAACAAGGGGTCGGCGGTGTGGCGTAAGCCTAAGAATCACTGGAGGTTCACACAGTACCAAAAACATGGAACAGCTTCGATCCTCATGCAGGGAAGGGGGATGCAATGAAGTGGATGGAAAGGGGTCCTGAGGGGAACGGGTCCTAGACCCAGGGGCTTCCCCCCGGGAACGGCTTCTCATCTCGAAGAGCTCTTGGGCTGGAGATATGAAATCACACAAAAAACAAAGAAAGCCTGCATAAGCATGAACTGCCAGACGTCTGCGTGGAATTCCCTGGATCGACACTGGACCCCTCTCCGTGGCGCGAAGGAACGCGCCAGAGGCGGCGCCGCCAGGGGGAGGCAGCGCAGAGCCCAGGAAGCAGGCTGTGCTGCTTGCAATGACAGTCCCGGACACTGGGTCGAAATGGGTCATGGAAGCTCCCCGTGGCCCTGGACTCCCGGAGGTCCCGACGAACTTGTCCATCCATGGGCGATTCTCGAACGGCCCCATCCAACCCAAGGAACACATCCCTGCAGACAGGAGCACGGCATATCCTCCCGACGCAAAAGAAAACGCCTCCAGCAGCACAACTCTGGAGCACGAGCTTTTCACGAGCCCCGTGGGCGGCAAGGGCCCGAGAACAGCGAACATTGGAGGGCGCTGGGGGTCAGACATCCTCCTCCCTCCTCCTCCTCCTCCGCCTCCTCCCCATACGCCTCCTCCTCCTCCTCCTCCTCCTCCCTCTCCTCCTCCTCCTCCTCCTCCTCCTCCTCCTCCTCCTCCTCCTCCTCCTCCTCCTCCTCCTCATCCCCCTCCTCAAAACATCGATCAGGAATGGGCCGCTCCATCTCGGCTCCCAAACCTGGACCCCTGCCGGGGCCCATCTGATGCACTCTGTCCCTCTGGATCCGCTTCTGGCGGGGCCCGAAGCCGGCTCGCAGGAGCCGAAGAAGAAAAACCTTCCTGAACCCAAAACCTCGGACCTGGCCCCCCCCCGTCCTGCTCGCCCGAACCGGTGCTGGGCCACCTCGGCTCCCAGCCGGCTCCAACCAGCGAGGGCCCCCTTAAGCCCGAGAACGGCGAACAGACCTCCGTGGGCACTTTTTTTCATCGCCGCCTGCCGACAGAAGGAGGCGGCCACCGGGGAGCATCGAAGAGGGGGGGGGGTAGAAAGCATGGCCCGAGGCATGTGCGCAAACGAGGTGGGGACCAAGGGACGCATTGAAAGAAGATGAGGGGGCCATGGTATCTGGGGAGATGTCATGGCCTCCGCCATGAGATCCCCCCCCCTCCCGCTTGACGCCCCGAGAAAGGAGTAGGAGGGGTCTGGAGACGAGCACCGGGAGCTCACGCGACCAGCCTGTGCGGGAGCCCCTGAGCCAGGCTGATGACGCCCACGAGCCCGTCCCAGAAGTAGTGCTGGTGGTGCATGGGCGATCTCTGGAGGGCATCGCAGCCACAGACGAAGAACTGTCCCCAGGGAAGGGGTCAAGAGCTCTAGAGCCGTGGATTGAAGAACTCACGTCGTCGGATGCATGGTGGTGGGGGAGCAGGACAGCCTCTAGCACATAAAAGACATTCGATGACCCCCACGCACCGCGAATTAGGGTTCTTCAGAGCAGGTCTGAGCAATGACAATGCAATGGCATGCAGAACAACAGCTGGCATTGTTTGGCAATATTTGGAAGTTCTTGGAGTGGTTACTTGGGATAGCTTGGCATTGCTTAGCATTGATCTGCATTGCTATGCGTCGCTTGGCTCCCCGTGGCCTGATTTGGCGTTGCTTGCCAGTGGCTGATGTCGTTCGGCATGACTTGGCATTGGTATTGCAATGCTTGACATTGATTAGTCATGCTTGGAGTCGTTGCCTGGCATTGCGTTGCAATACTTGGCAGTGGCTGGCATGATTCGCGTTGCTTAGCGTTGCGTGGTATTGCTCGGCGTTGCCTGTTATTGCTTAGCATTGCTTGACATTGACTTGCATTGCTTGGCGTTGCTTGGCATTGCTATGCTTTGCTTGGTGTTGCTCGGCATTGCCTCTGTCTGCGCTGCACCCCCTGGCGTCGCCTTTGGCGCCGCCCCTGGCGAGCGCCGGAGGATACTCTGTTCAGCTTTGCCCTCCAGGATTTTTTGAGCCACCGCCAGACTTCCTTATCCACGGAGTCCTTTTCGCAGTCGCCGTTGGCCAAGAAGAGGCAATTTCTCTTGTACGCCATCTTGACAGTCATGTTCAGGGCGGCCGCGCTTTTTTTCCCATCGACGCTGGGGATCTCCAGACAGATCTTCATCTTCTTTCGAATATCACTTGGCAGTGTCACCTCACCCATGCCGCAGTCTGGCGCAGACTTGCCTTGCGGGACCAGGCCCACAACGTTCAACCCCTTCTCGTTCCTCAGGAACATGACACACCTTCGAACACCCTCCCAGTCAAACGAGCGCCTCAACTTCACCGTCTTCGCGTAGCTCTCCCCGACTTCCATGCAATTCACCTCGGGGGCGCACTGACAAGGGTTAGTGCAAACCCGGATCAGTCAAGCTTTGCAGGATGATCCAGCATGACCCTGGGCTAACCCAGGTTGATGCAGCCCTGGCACCGCAGGATCCTGCAAGATCCAGCGCATTGGCTGACCTCCGCTTGCATTGACCCCCGTCTCTTGGCGTAGGTCGGGCATGTCCCCCTACAGGCGGATTTGGTACGAAAGAAACATGATATTCAAAACGTATTCCCAAATGCCCAGAAGTACTAGAGAAAATCGTCCCCCGATAATCTTTACCTATTCTTGAATCGTCCCCCTGTAGAGGGTCACGCCCGACTTCACTCTTGGCCCCCGGTCACCACTATCTGGCCGAAGTCCGGCTCACTCGGCGGGCCCTCGCCCTGCGCGACAGAACGCACCTCTGTGGCGCCGCCGACCCTCCGCCTCTTGCCCGGAGAAGCTTCGGCAGCGCCGCCCGGGGCGGGCTTCGGCGGGGCGGGCTTCGGCCTGCCGTCGCTGTGCCCTGCCGCGGTGCGCACGGCCATGCGCTTCCTCGCCGCGCCCGGCTGGACGCCCTCGGCGCCCCGGGCGCCCGCAGCGCCGTCCGGGACGGGCCTCGGCCTGCCATCGCTGTGCCCTGCCGCGGTGCGCACGGCCCTGCGCTTCCTCGCCGCGCCCGGCTGGACGCCCTCGGCGCCCCCGGCGCCCGCAGCGCCGTCCGGGCCGGGCCTCGGCCTGCCGCAGAGGTGGGCCGCCAGCTGTGCGCGGAGGCCGCCTCTGCCCGCTGGCGCTCGCGCGGCGGAGGAAAGCCTGGCCAGCGTCGCCTGCCAGCGCAGGCGAGGGCGCGCACCGTGCGGGCCGCCCTTGTCGGCTACACGCAAGAGTGACCCTGGGTGATTCAGAATGAGCTTTGGTGCGCGGCTGACTTGGGGCCCGCGGGGGAGCCAAGCACAAGCGTGCAAGACGCTCCGGCCAACACCAAAGGCCACTCTGGCGAAGGGCCACTCTTGCGTGTGGCCGACCTTGCCCGTTGGCGCCGCCACGGCGCCAGCAGGCAGGGCAGGTGGCGCCTGCGGGTGGCCGCCCTTGCCCGCCAGCGCTACCCTTAGACAAACGCGTTCCACTACTCGCAAAGTGCCTACCCGCAAATGGCCTGGGTCCGCCGCGGGGCATTGAAGATCCCTTGTGTAGAAGCAGACGCGTGTTATTTTCTGACGCTTGCGAGTGGGCACTTTGCGCGTACAGTGGAACGCCCTCGAAGAGCCCTGGCGCGCGGTGCGCCCGCTGCCAGCGCCGGTGGGATCACGCCCCGGGCGGCCGCCCACCGAGCGGCGGCGGCGGAGGCCGCGCAGCCCTCCGAGCCGGCGGGCGGCCGCGCCACGGCGGGCGGCCGCGCGGGAGCTGCGCCGGGGCCGCCCGAGGGCCCCGATGGTCTCGAGGCAGGCCGCGCGGCGCGAGCTCCGCCGAGGCGCGCGGGCGTCGGCCGAAGGGCGGCACCTCCGCTGCCCCCCGGCGACTGCGCAGCGGGCGGCGGGGGCTGCTGTTCTCCAGCTTGACCTTGTCCGGAAGGGGCCCAAGGAGATACGGATGAAGACAGTGGGAGCGCGCCCACAAGAAACCCAACCCTGAGACCCCAGGACGTCCATCGATTTCTTGTGGGAACGTCACTATTTCCATTGAAAAAACATCGAAGACCAAGAAACCCAGGGTACCCTGAAGGCCAGCACGGTATTTCTTGGCATGGGTTTCCACTGTACACAGTCCAGGATGTCCTATTTTTTGCGCATGAGCGACGATCAAAAAGGGGTCCCTACGCGAGATGGCACAGCGACATTGCGCGGCGGCTCACGCGGGCCGCCAGCGCGGCACGCCACATTGCAGACGAGGGCGCTTACGCGCGACCTTGCGCGAGCAACTTACGAGCCAATGTCGTCGTAGACGACCACCTGTTTTGCGTCGCTCGCATGTTCGAAATGGAACTCACCATGACTTCCCATGTTTCCCTGGGATTTGGCGTTTAGGTGTCTGTGTCTGCGTTTTCCTCCTGAGCTCTTGGCACGGCAGACGCGGGCCCTGACGGAAACAGGCCCTGGACTCTGGGGTTTCCCTTTGGGGCCAGCTTCCCATCCCGAGCCGCTTGTCGGGCGTCCCGCGGGGCCCATGGAGGGGACCCCAATCACAACAGGAACAAAACAAGCAGCAGATGGCCAAAGAAAAAACAGCCTCCTACTCCTCCTCCTCCTCCTCCTCCTCCTCCTCCTCCTCCTCCTCCTCCTCCTCCTCCTCCTCCTCCTCCTCCTCCTCCTCCTCCTCCTCCTCCTCCTCCTCCTCCATCTCTCGCCCTCCCTGCCCCTGCCCTTTGATTGTCCCAGAATATGGCATGCACCATGCCTTGCCGCAGCTCCATGCACGGAGGTACCACGCCTTTTCGGGCACTCGTCGGTACAAGACGGCCCGAGATACTTTCAACATTCGGGTTGACCCAAAAGTGGGTCCAGCGACAAGGGGGTGGTGCAACAGATTTGGTGTAATTGTAAAAGGTGCAACACATTTCGGGGTGCAAATGTATTGGTGCATTTCCATGTTCAATGCATTACGTGCAACACAATGCAATCCAATTTTCCGGCACAATGAATTTGCCCCAAAAATACCCTAAATCAATTGCAGCATCCCCTTGGAGCTGAACCCCCTTTGGCTTACCCAAAAACATAGGCGATCTGCTGGGGGCCGTCGACGACCCTAGACAGCCTCAAGGCGGCTGCACGGCGGCCAGAAGAGACCGTCCAGACGGCGGGGAGGGCTCCGAGACTGCTTAAGAGAGGCCGAAGACGGCCCAAGAGGACTCCAAGGGACCCCCCAGACTGCTCCGCAGCAGCACAAGATGGCCCCAATGAGTTCCCAAAGAGAGATTACAAGGTGTCACATGAGACGGCCTTGATCTCATTTCTCCTCCTGCCCACAATCATCATCAACATAAGCATCGTCATTGCCATCAGCTTTCTCATCGTCCTGCATATGTCGTCATCATCATTGTCATCTTCGTTGCCGTCGTCATCACCATTCGAACAGCTCCTCCTGTTCCTCCTCCTCCTCCTCCTCCTCTTCCTCCTCCTCCTCCTTCTCGGCCTCGTCCTCCTCCTCACTCTGGAGGCCCCTGAGCTCTAGAAGCTTCCGGAATCTCCGGCTGCGCGCGGCAATGCCACGAGTCCCTTGGCATCGCTTGGCACTGACGTGCATCGCTTTGCATCGCCAGGGGGGATGGGCCTCGCTAGTCTCATGTGCGTGGGAATGGCAATCATCTACGGCGCGCCCAGCGGGGCAGTGAGAAGGAGCGGGCATTCTTAGAAGTATCGGAAGCCCTCCCGGCCTTCTGAGAAGCTTTCGAAGCCTTCCCCGAAGATGCACAAAAACCCTCAGAAGGCGCGAGGGCTTGCTGAGAGGGCCTTCTCCTTCTCACTTCCCCCCCTCACTTGCCGCCGAGCTTCGCATTGCTCGGCATTGCGTAGCACTGCCCCAAAAAACTGCGTTGCTTGGCATTGATGCCCCGTGGACGTTGCGTGGTATTGCTTGGGAGCATACGGCGACCAGGCCCGAACGCGCCACTTGTTACCTCAGGCTGGGCACTCAGACCTAAGTGGGTCACGCGCTCTTGGCATTTCACTGCTGCGCGGCGCTTGCTATCGAACGGCATTGCCTTTGCATTGTTTGACGCTGCTTGGCATTGCTTTGGGGGGGAAACGAAACACCAAACCAAAGAAAACTGAGGAACCCGAAGACCGCACCATCGGCGGTGGACAAACCTCCCTTCAGTAAACCACCTTTTAGTGAAAACGGCCCAAAACCGACGGACCTGGACCCGCAAACCAACGCACGGACCTGGACCCGCTGGACCCTGAAAATGACGGTCGCGACGCCCTTTCGCGAACCGAAAACGGCCAATCGACGTGCCAGGGTAGGAGGTCTATCAACCTCCGACGCCAAGAAAGCAAGACCAAGGAACCCGAAGAACCTTGTGACCGCTCGTTCCCTCCGGCCTCCGACGACCCAAGACGCCCCACGAGGCCCGCAATGGTCTCCACGATGTCCCCAAGAGGCCACCGCCATCACCCCAAAACCGGCTCGAGGCCCTCAAGATGGCCCAAAGACTACACAAGAGACCCCCAACATCGCCCCGAAAGGCTGTGCCATCGGCACCCCTTACGCCTCTTCATTAGTTTGACTGTGTGTTCCCTGTTCTCATCAATGCGTGTTCACTTCCTCCGCCAACCTCTCTCTCTCTATTCCTCTCTCTGTCCTCTTTGTTTGTATTGTTTCTCTCTCTCTCTCTCTCTTTCTTTATCTGTCTCTCTCTCTCTCTATATATATATATATATATATACATATATATAGCAGCTACTGCAACGCTCGGGAGGCGGCCAGCCTGAATATAGGATATTCAGTTTTTTTGTGTCAAGGCTCGAAAAGGCGGAAACTGCCCTACAGACGCGGTGGCGGCTCGAGAGACGCAGGCAGCCAGCAGACCGGCTTGCCTAAACTGACAGACGCCTCCAGAGATGAGGGTGGGAAAGGAGAAACGACACAAACGGGCGGGGGAGCTTGAGCAAAACCGGTTGCACACATATGTTGACGCATGTTTAGCCCTCAACACCGCTCCGCGGCACCCGTGCGGCCGCTCCAGCTCTACATCTCTGCAAAGCGATATAAAATCTCCCAGCAGCTACTGCAGCGCTCGGGAGGCGGCCAGCCTGCATATAGGATATTCAGTTGTTTGTGTCAAGGCTCGAAAGGCGGAAGCTGCCCTACAGACGCGGTGAAGGCTCGAGAGACGCAGGCAGCCAGCAGACCGGCTTGCCGAAACTGACAGACACCTCCCGAACCCCGCAGGTCGGACTGGCCGTTAGGCCGAAAGCCCCGCAGGGATCGCAACAAACACAAATTAAACTCCAAGCTGATGACCCATCCTGACGTCGCGGCACGCTTCGGCGGAGGACACCAATGCAGAGGCAAGAACAGTTGCGAATCTCTTCGGATACTCGGCGGCGATGAAGTCCACTTGCGCCCGCCCGGGGCGGCGCCGGAGAGGGCAACGTGATGTTTACCAGACTTAGAGCAGAGGCCGCCGCGACCACAACACTTCTTCGCAACGCAATCGAGGCAGGAGACGTGCCAGCCAACGATTCGCGTGGCCTTTCGCCACCGGGCGCCAAACTGACACAAGTGGCCTACAGCAGACGTGCACGATACATCAGACATGAGGCGCGCCAGGCGAGGAGCGGCCCACATGATTGAAGACTGTGGGTTCTCTAGCAAACAAGGCACGCCCAGAGACTTACAAAGCGAGATGATGCGGCAACTAAAACTGAACGTGTCATTTCCAAGCTGTAGCCGCGCCTGCTGCGCGGCAGTGAGGACAGGAACGCCCATGGGAGACTCAGTCGATCGAATTGGGAATCGGTTCGCACGTGACCAGGTCGTGCAAGGAGTGCCGAGGAAGACGCCCGCGATGATGCCGGCCTTCATCCACCCCGCAATCAGAAGCTCGAAGCGCCGGCCGAGATGGTTCTCGTCGGCACCGTTGGCAAGGTCCAGCGCGACGCAGCCGTGCCCGAGCGCCCTGAGCTCGGCCGACACGCGGCCACTGCCGGCGAAGACCTCCAGGAAGGCCTGGTGCCGCCGCCGTGTGGCGAGGCGCAGCTGAGCCGTAAGCAGGCCGCGGAGATGCCGCTCCACGCGCGCCGGGGAGGCTACGCACGGCGGCACCGCTTGGGCACGGGCGCGGCGGCCAGCCGGGCGGGCCCCACGAGCGCCGCTGCGGGCCCCGGCAACGTCTGGAGCAGCTCCGTGTTGAAGCCGTGCTCGAGGATCAGCGCGAAGTGCTCCTCCACCACCGCCCCGAGGTGAAGGGCCCAGTCCGGGGCCTGTGCCAGCGCGGCCTGGAGGTGCGTCTCCTTGGCGTACCTCTTCATGCTTGACGGCGCCGCCCACCGCCCTTGACGTTGGGTGCCCTCGATGGAGCGTCGCTTCGTCAGGATGTCGTGCGACGCGCCCCCGTGCCTCAGGGAGTACGGGGTCGGGTGGAGCGGGCCCAGCTTGAGGAGGTCGGAGCACCGGCTGAACTCCGCCCGGCACTGCACCACGGCGAAGTCCCAGAGCGACTGCGCGGCGACGGTCACCACTTTCAGCGCGGCCAGGATCGGCCACGCGAACGGGCCCAAGTCGAGGTGCACCGACTCGCCCCACAGGTTCGTCTTGCCCGGCGCACCCAGGTCGGACGGGTTGAGCAACGGCCCCTAGCTGTGGAGCCGCGTGTCCGCCACGGCCACGGGCGGGACCAGGCACGCCGCGGTGAGCCGCATCGCCTCGAAGGGCCTCCATGATGGCCATGCGCCGTGCGTCGTGGGCAATCATCGGCCCCGCGATGGCAAAGGCTGCTGGCCGGGGAAGCGGAACTCGGGTGGCCATCGGAATCCGCCGCTGCCAGCCGACCACCGACCGGGTCGCCCAGGGGAGCATGAACTTCCAGGCCCCCGTCAAGCCCGGCGTGTAGTGGGCCAGCGCCGCCAGGAACTGGGCGCCCTTGCTGGGGATCTCGCCGTTGAGGAACATGTGGTTCAGGAATGCCGCGGTCGCCCCGTCGAGCTCCGACATCGAGCTCCAGCCCAGGCGGTCGGCCGAGCAGAAGGCCGCGAAGCCGTTGAGGAGCGCGCGGTACGCCGCCTGCGTCGCCGGGCGGACGGCCGCCAGCTCCAGGTGGCTCAGCGTGCCGCAGGGTGCAGAGATCTCGATCAGCGCCGTAGCCAGCGACATCCGCCGGCGGACAGCATCGGTCGGTCCCGACGCCACCCGACGCCGCGGGGAGGCCCTGGCTCGGGGCATGGCCGCCCGCTCGCGGCCTTGAACCACCGCTGGCTGCGTCAGAGAACCAGGAGCGCTTACCCCGACTGAGAGGGTCCGATGGGTTGTACTCCGACGGAATCCACCGACACCGAAGGCGGGACCACGTTGCTAGAGACAGCATTGCGATCTTGAGTAATGGCACCTTCAGCAACGGCGACGAGGCACGGCCCTTCGACACGGCGAGGCAGAGCGGAATAATGTCGACGAGCGCCAGCAAGCGGCAGCCGAAGCACACACTTGAGCGACGCAGATGGCGGTACGACAGCAGCAGGGCCTCGGCCTCCAGCTCTAGGATGTTGTACCCTGGGTCGACGGCGGCAGCAATGACCCCACCCCAGCGGCACGGCGCAAGCAGCGATCGAGGAACTTCTTCGAACACGGCGGCCGACGGCTCTAGGAATGACGCGCCCCCGCCCCCGAACTCGGGGGGGAGGGGGGGATGGCGAACGCTGGGAGGAGGTAAGTCATCAGCGGCCTCGTCACGCAAGGCACTCTCTCGGGCCCTCTGGAAGCCGTCCACCCGATAGCGCCACCGCTCGCTAACGCGCCCGATCCGGGCCACCTCAGAGCGCGGCGCCCGGCGGCGGCACGCGCCCAGCCCGAACTCGCCGGCGTCCGAGCAGGTGACGCGGCTGCTCCAGGGGGCCGACAGGTCGCAGGCCAGCAGCGGCAGAAGGCACCGCACCTGCCACAGCTCCCGCCGGACCGCGGGCCGCAGCCCCTGGAGGTCGGCGCCGTTCACCTCGACGAAGGCGTAGGCCGTGTTGAGGAGGGCCAGGGCCTCTCGTCGAACGAGGGGCGTCCACGTGATGTGCCCCAGGAAGATCCGGAGGAGGTGGCCCGACACCTTCTTGCGGCGGAGGACCTCCTCGATGGCGTACCGCAAGCGCCAGACGTTCCGCCCCTTGACGGAGAGCCACCGCCCGGCGCGCAGCTCCAGGCCGAGGAAGGCACAATCCCCGGGCGCGCTCTCGGCGTCGTGGACGTGGAGCCCGACACTCTGGAGCTGCTCAGAGACCTGGTCGACCACAGCGTCGACGCGGGCGGCGCTGGCGCCAGCGGCCAGGTAGTTGTCCACGTACCCCGCGCATCCAACGTCCGCCGGCTGAGAGAGCGAAACCGCCGGCCGCCCGTCCTCTATGGTCAAGGAGCTGGGCACCCTGGCGCGGTCGATCGCGGCCCTCAGCACGCACTGGCACAAGTGCATGGACCACGAGAAAGCCCATCGGCATGACGGTGATGCACCCCTGCGCAGCACCATCAGGAAGGTCCGGGACGCCGGCGGCTCGAAGGAAGGAGCCGTCGATCGGCGGGAGCCGGAAGTAGTGCTCCATGCCGGAAGGCATGCGCATCTGGTATACAAAGCGTTGGTAATGTCGCCGGCGGCGACCAAGCATCGGCCTCCCTCCGCCTCCAGGTCCGAGAACGCCGAGGCGGTGGGGAGCCGCTTGGACGGGGCGCCCGCGAAGTACCAGTTCGCCGTCCGAGTACCGACTATCAGCCGAAGTGATCCGTCCTTCTTGGCCACGCAAAAGGCCCCCATGCACTTCGCGGAGGGGTCGTGGGCCACGAACGTCAGCATATCGCGCCGCCAGAGTTGCAGCAAAAAAGTCGGGGTAGAGGGTAGGCGAGCCGGCCAAAATTGGGCCCGAGTGCGGTCCGCGAGGGCAGGCCTCCCGAAGAAGCGATTCAGCATCTGCAACGGGACGTAGCATGTTCAAGCGCCAGTCCTCAAGCCACGAAGTGTCCGGCGTGTTGAGCAGGCCCTGCAGCGGCACGGCATGCTCTCCAGCGCGCGGCCAAGAGACGGAGTCCCTCGCATAAGGACGGGTGGGTAGCGGCGACCCTGCGAGGAGCTCACCAAAAGCCCCCTCGCGCAGCCGGCGCTCCTCGGACGGCTTGGACAGTCGCCGGCAGCGCCCGGTCACGTGCTCCAAGGCGCTCCGCTGGGCCGATGTGCATGGGCCCGACGGCGAGACGCCAGGGGAAGAAATCGAATTCATGCGCCGCTGACGCCCTTCGCCGGCGCCATGGCGCCGGCGAAGGGCTTTCCGAGACCGGCCGCGTCGAGGCCCCGCGGGTGCAACTGGAAGAGCCGGCAGCGGGAGCAGGTCACGCTGGCGACCGCCCGACTGCGAGCTGCCACAAAACTGCGTGGACCAAGCGCCGGGGGCACAGGGGTCCACTGGCGGGCAAGAAGGCGCGGCTGCTGGCTGCCCAGGTCCAACGGCCGACAGGGGGTCACCCGTCATCGTATTGATGGCCCTTCTTGTTGACCTTCTTCCCCTTGGTAGCCAGCGCGCGCTCCTCGCGCGCGCCTTCCGGCGCTCCTTCGCCACAGCCCACTCCTTCGTGAGCTCCTCCTTCAGGTGCTCCGCCAACTGCGGCGAGACGCAGATGTTGCCGCGGACCAGGTCGCAGCCCAAGATCAAGTGCGTGTCAAGGTTGTCGCCCTTCGTCTCCGGGGCGAGCCGCTCGCGGCACCGCTCCTCGTGGAGCTGCACGATGTGGGCCAGCAGCTCGCCCGACGCGAGGTCCACCACGTTCAGCTGGTCGTAGATCGTCATGAACTCGAGCAGCCTGCACGCGCGCTCGTGCTCGGCGACGCCGAACTCCAAGGCGTGCAGTCGGGCCTCAGTGCGCCATCGGGCGCGGCGCCCGAGGGGTGCCCCGCCGTTGGTCTCCATAAAACGGAGGACCCACCGGCGCGCACGCGGGCCCTTCACGGGCCAATCTGGCCACGCGTGCTCGACCATGGCCAGCACCGCCCCCCGAAAGGCCCGATGTCGCTGCCCGAGCATGTCGTAGCTCACCGAGAGGATGCGCACGTCGGTGGGGGCGGCTGGCGCGGCCGGCGCGACGGCCGCGGCGGCCCCAGCTCCCGGCACCGCCGCGAGGGCGGCCGGTGGGGGAGCCCCTCCAGCCCCCAGGCCCGCGGCTGCCGCTGCTGCCAGCATCGGCGGCACGGGCGGGGCCGCGCCTGCCACGGGGGGCCGCCGAGTGCGGCGGCCAGACCGGCGAGCCCGCCGACGCCCGCCGCGGGCGCTGCGGGGGCAGCGGCAGCGATCGGTGCCGCAGGCGCCGGAGCCGCCGCAGCCGCCGCTGGGACCAGTGGTGGTGCCACCAGCACGCCGCCCGCGGCAGGCGCGACGCCCGCCGCCGCCCCGGCGGCAAGCCCGGCGCCCAGAGCCGCCCCGGGTGCAGCGGCCGGCGGAGCCGCAGCGGGCGCCACCACGGCCGCGCCCGCGGCGGGCGCGCCCGCGCCAGCGGCGCCCGCGCCCACGCCGGGAGCCCCCACGCCGGCGCGGCCGGCGAGGTTGGGCACCGCCCGCGGCCCCGGCGGGAACCCGAGGCGGCCCTCGGTCGCCGTGCGCAGGGCGTCGCAGGTGGCGGGCGCCGGCACGGCGCGGAAACGGTGGATGTGGGCTGCTCCCGTCGCTGGGTTGCCGGCCCCCATCGCACCGCCGACGCTCGGCAGCCAAGCCGCGATGTCGGCGCCAGGGGTCCCTGCCGCGAACAGCTGCTCCTCGTAGCAGTCGCCGTCGGGGGTCAGGATCGTGAGGTCGGTCCGATACGGCGAGGCGATCAGCACCATGCGCTCGTGCCAGACCTCCGGCCCCGCGATGTCGTAGCGCTCCAGGATAAAGTCGCCCGGCGAGATCCCCAAGCTGGCGAGGTAGGCGGCGACGGGGGCCGCCATCACTGCTGAAAGCCGAGCCGGCGAGCGCGGATCTCGCGCGCCTGCTGAGCTCCGATGTCCTCCAGGGGAGCGGGCGGAGCCACGAACGGGCCCGACGTGGCCGGCGGGCCAGCAGCCGGCGGCTCGCCCGCGCCGCTGTTGCGCAGCGCCAGCAGGACGCTGCAGGCGCCGGCAGCGGCCGACACCGCCGCCAGGGGGAGGGTGCCGTGTTCTCCGAGCTGTGGCCGCCCGGGCAGGTGATGCGCGGCTCGCACGTGCACGAGCAGGGGGGGCACTTCACGCCCGCCGAGGAGGAGTACGCGATGACACCAGCGCCTGCAGCCTGGCCGGCTTCCCTCAGCAGCTCCCACGCTGCTGAGTAGAGCACCTCCATCAGCGAGCCCGCGGGGCCCAGAGCTTGAGCAAAAACGGTTGCACACATATGTTGACGCATGTTTAGACCTCAACACCGCTCCGCGGCAACCGTGCGGCCGCTCCAGCTCTACATCTCTGCAAAACGATATACAATCTCCCATACATCTACACTGTTTACGGTCCTCTCCATATTAACTGCGCACTACTTTGTTGAATAATTACTCTCGACTCTCTCCGCTCAACTCTGCTTCGCACTGCCGGGCACATATGAACTTTTTGCTCTCTACGATCCACTCGCTCACCAACACCGCGTTTGCAAAGACTCGGGAACCTTGCATTCTCCAATTAAAACTCTCACTCGCTGTGGTCAGTTCTGCTCGGAACTCGCTGACACCTCCACTGTTTGCGAGCAAAGACCTAGGGTCCACAACCCTGGGACCTGACGCTGCCAGGAACCCTGGAACCATGAACCACTGGGACCCTGGCCACCTACCAAAACCTAACACTGCCAAGAACGCCAAACCCGAAAACTAGAACCTGGGAACCACCGACATCGGTGCCGAACATTCGCCTACTCTTTCAGCATCCGTTGGCAAGGACCCCGCCAGGGCAAGCACTGATCGGGGAGCACCAGCGCAGAAACCTCAGGACCAGTGTCGCCCAGGACACCTTTACTTCATGGCATCCGACAGCCGACACAAGAAACCCGCGCAGACCTCTGACAAATCATGCTTATGCCGCCCCTTCTTCTTGTTATTATGTGTTTATCATGTGCGTTTTTATTATCCTCTGATTGCGAATCTGATCACTGCTACTTTCCAGAACTATTGTTTTTCATTTTTTTCTTCATCTTCTTCTTCTCCTCCTTTTTGTTGTCTTCGAGCTGCTGCTCTCCAGGCCGACCGCCCGGCAAATCGTCCCCGTCTGGCAGGTCGTCGAACGAGGAGGCGAACTCGGCGCCGCGCACGCCGCCGCTCTCCAGGTTGAGCTCGGCGGGGTCTGGCAGGTCGTCGAACGAGGAGGCGAACTCGGCGCCGCGCAGGCCGCCGCTCTCCAGGTTGAGCTCGGCGGGGTCTGGCGGGTCGTCGAAGGACGGCGCACGGGCGCGGCAGGAGGCGACCCCCCCCCCCCTGCGCCCTCTCGGAGCGGGGGGGAGAGGAAGCGCACGCACCGCCTCCTGAAGCTTGCAGCCACCGTCCTGCCGTGAGGAACTCCGGACGCCAAGCCGGCCCAGAGCGGCCCAAGGGGGGACCCCCCGGAGTGCTCCACAGGAGGCCAAGAACGGGCGTGAGGGAGGGGGATGTAGTCATCGTGCTACCACAAGGAACGCTGAATGAGGACGAAGAGGCTTTTCTGGCCACGGCGAGCCTCGGCCACGAACATGCTCTGTTCTCCGACCTACATAAACCTCACGAACTGCCCAACAAACCAAAGCCCTTCCTGAGGCCGCCGTGGCCCTGACTTCAGCGCCTCGACTGTAGACAAAGAAGAAGACGAGAAGAGAACCTCCGGCAATGCTTGGAAGCGAGTGCCTCACATCTGCGACGGCCCTCCCGAGTCTCGGACGCGCCGTGTCCCAACGCCCCCGGCCTCCCGTGGTCCCTCCAACAGTCGCCGCCGAGCATGCTGGGCTGGCACGGTGGCAGGCCTTGCCGCCGGCAGCTGCAGGAGGCACCAAGGGAGCTGTCCAGCCACGGCCAGCCTGGGCCACGAAAGGGTTCCCCAAGCTACAGTGGAGGCCAGTCCACAAGAAACCTTCCACAAGAACCCCAACCCTGAGACTCCAAGACGTTCGTTGATTTTTGGTGTGGGAATGTCGCGCCTTCCATCGCATAATCATCGAAGCTCAACAAACCCAGGCTGGAGGCAAGCAAGGTGTTTCTTGGCATGGGCCTCCGCTGTAGCTCTAGGGAGCGGCCCGAAGACCAGAGCCGCTCCAGATCCGAAGGCGCCCCTCGTTTCGGAGCCTCGGCTCTCGAGGCAGTGGGGGGCAGAGGGGTGGTGCTTACGCTGTCTGGGACATCCGCTGGGCATACGGCACGCCTACGTCTTGCAGATCACCTGATCCCGCGCACTCCAGGGCGGCGATGCGCTTCCTTCCCCCAGTCCGAGGATCGACCCAGACCTCCAACGCCTTGAACAGAAGCCATCGAGGTGTTTCACAACGTTCAGCGTCGAAAGGCAATTTGTTCGGCCGTGGGGCCCACGGAAAAATAACTCGAGTGTTGGATTCTGGGGAGGACCGTGGGTTCGGAAGTCTTTCTGCGTTCCCTTGGCTCCAGAATCTCCAAAAAGACTCCGCGGAGGCTTGCGGGGACCCCCTCCACAGACATCTGGCGCTCCAACTCAATCGGCGCGCGGACACCTGGAGGTCTGGGCAGCATCCCTAGCGCAAAGCCTTATCCCGAGCAACGTTTGGACGCCGGAGATCGCCAGAAACGGGCCGCTCCAATGTTGTCGAGGCCTCGGACCTCTGGGTCTCGACCTTCCGCGCCCGGGGGCCAGGAGTCGGGGGCGTCGTCCAAGAGGGGGGGGGGCGTCCAAGAGGGAAAGTATAATGAGATAAGAACCTGGGCCATGAGAGAGACCCATATGAATAATGTATGAATGAATGAATAATGAGGGGGTCTGGAGAACGTAGAATGGTATATGAATGAGATAAGAGACCGAGGGAGGCATCCCAAGAGACCGTCAGATGCATCCAAGAGTCTTCTGATCCAGGATATGACTTCCAAGATCGTCTCAAACACTCACTCCTGGTGGGGGTCGGCGGAATGGTGCAAGCCACTCCAATTGGAATCTGGACCATGGAAACAGGCGAGATATCATGGCTGTGGCCATGATGTCCCCCCCCCGGGTCATCACCCCCTCTTAGACGCCCACCCCACCCCCCCCAAAAAAACGGGGCAACCACCTCGTGCCCACGCCCGGGAGGAGGCGACGCCTGCGCCGCGGGCGCCGCCGGCCTCCTGGCTGGGCTCGGCGGGGCCCAGCGCCGCCTGCTGGGCTTGCTCCCTCCCTCCAGTTCTCCAGTCGGCTGCTCCTGCTCCTGCTCCTCCGCCTCCCTCTGCCCCTCGGATCGGACGAGAGGGGGGGAGAGATAAGAGGGGGAGGAGGAGGTGGTGGAGGAGGAGGAGGGGAAGGAGGAGGAGGAGGAGGAGGAGGAGGAGGAGGAGGAGGAGGAGGAGGAGGAGGAGGAGGGGAAGGGAGGAGGAGGAGGAGGAGGAGGAGGAGGAGGGGAGGTTGTGGAGAAGGAGGGAGGTGAGGAGGAGGAGGAGGAGGGAGGAGGAGGAGGAGAAGAGGAGGAGGGGGAGGGGGAGGAGGAGGAGGAGGAGGAGGAGGAGGAGGAGGAGGAGGAGGAGGAGGAGGAGGAGGAGAGGGGAGGGGGATAGAAAGAAGGGGGCTAGCGAATCGGCTCACGCGGCTGGTTCTCCCGTCGCCTTGCGGCGCTGGAGGCGCCAATAAAATTCGCCAGCCCAACGGGCCAGAGGCGTGCTAAAATCTCCGGTAACAAACGGCAGTTCTAGTTCGCGCGAGCTGGGCGGCCCCAGGGCGTCCGCGGCCGACAAAAACCCCAGGCAGGTCCCGGGCGCCGCCCTCGGGGCCTCCCAAGAGCGGCCCAGAGCGGCCCAGAGGCCCAACAGAGACCCTCCAGATGGTTCTAGCGGCCTCCGGGACACAACAGGATCGCTCCAGGACGCCAAAGATGGCCCCAAGACGGCCCAAGAGGCCTCCAAGAGCATTCCCCAGAGGGCCGAAATAAGCATAAATCGGATATTTTGAATGTTGTTTCAATGTTTTTCGCGTTCGCGCGTTTTCGAGCTTCCGACGCTTCAGGATGGCACAAGAGGCCCCCGAGACAGCCCCAAGACGGCCGAGAGGCCCCTAGGAGGGCCCCAAGACGGTCCAAGGGGGCCCCAAGGAGGCCCCAAGACGGTGCCAAGATCGTCCTAAGAGGGGCCCAGGAGGGGAAACACGAACCGCCAATTCGAGCCTTCCGCCCCAAAAGGTGCCCAGGAGACCCCAAGAGACCCCCACGAAAGCCCAGGATGCTCCACGAGGTCACCAAGAGGCCCAAAAAGAGGCCCCAAGAGGCCCCACAAGAGCCCCCAAGAGGCCCCACGAGGGCCAAGAACGCGCAGGCAAACGCCTGCGACGACACAGTACGGGCCGGCGGAATGAGCAAAGCGATTGCATGAACATGGTTAGAAATGACCAGTTGCATCAGCAACACGAGTCAGGGGGCCGTCCTGTGGCGGATATTATTATTACTTCGTTTACTCTTATTATTCTTATTATGCGTGTTAGTATGATTAGTATTCGTTTTCTTTTTTCTTCTTCGAGGCAACTGCCCCTGACGCTCACGACCCCTTCCCTGGGACCGCCTTTTCATCCTAACTCGTTCTCTCCTGAACATGGATCCAAACCCGGGTCAACCAGGCCTCGAAACATCCTGCAAGATCCTGCAACATCCTGCACCCAAATACGGGTCAATAGATCCTGCAAGATCCTGCACCCAAGCCCGGGTCGATGCGACCCTTGCCCTGGAGGATCCTGCAAGATCAGGCGCTCTGGCTGACACACGTTTGCATTGACCCCGTGTCAAGGCTCTCGAATGGAACCGCGGTTCCCGAAACCGGAAATGGCGAAACACCCGCGACGTACTCTTTGAAGACGCTGGAGGCCCGGGCCCACGCCCCACGCGTCTTGGCCACATCTCCTGGGAATCCAGCTCTAACCTGATGTTGCTCGCATCGTACTACAGGACCACATCCCAAAATGAATTTCGAGCAAAAGTGTCGAAACAGTGTCGAACGAATGTCACCCCCCAGGGCCCGACACTTGAAGACCCTCACGTTTCGGTGCTTGCTCGGTGCTCGAAATTCTCCACGGTGATCCAGGCGAAAGTGGATTGGAACATCATAATTCCAGCCACGCGGGCGCCCCAGGGCGCCCAAGAAGCCTCAGGAGCAGCCAGACGCCAGCCTCTGTCCTCGATCCCAATCTACAAATCTGGCCGCACTTGACTATTTTGGCGAAAGTGCAAAACGAAACCATATCTTCAACAATCATATACATTTTTTATAACAAGCTCGAGTGGGCGCCCCGCGGCTGAGGAGAGGAGAGGACACCAGCAGGGGGGGGAAAAACAAGACGAGAGGCAGCAGCAGCAGCAAGCAGTGCAGACAGGCGCGGCCGCGGCCGCTACCTGGCACCCCGACTTTGCGGGGTGCCGCTCTCAACCCCTGGCGCCCAGCAGGCCCGCGAGCTCGCAGAGCTCGACCCTGCCCAGCCGCGCCGCCCGCCCCACAGGGGGGAAAGGCGCGCGCCCCGCGCCCGGGGCCGCTCAGGCCCCGCCAGCCCCGCCCAGGCGCCGCGCCGCCGCTGCCAACGCCGCGGGCCCGTCCACGGCGGGGTCGCCCTCCGCAGCCGCCGCCAGCTGCGCCGCCTCCGCCGCCAGCTCTGGGAAGGCCCGGAACGCCTCGGCCCCCGCCCGGAGCTCCCGCGCCAGCTCCGCGGCCGGGAGCTTGCACAGCCGCCGCGTGGCGTCAACCCCCGCCGCCCCATGAGCAGGGGGGCCGCTTCCGCCGCGACGGCGCCGGCCTGGCGGCGAGCGACGCGCGCGCCTTGGCCGCTCGGCCGCCTCCAGCACCCGCTCGACGACCCGCCGGCGGCCCAGCGCATCCGGGATCGCCGAGGCGGCCTCCTCGAGCCGGGCACACGCCTCGCGGAAGCCCAAACCGCGAATGGCGACGCGAAGCGCCGGCGCCAGCGCGCGCGCTGCCGCCCACCCCGAGCTGGCCAGGCCATCCCGCAGCTCCTGCACGAAATCCTCCCTGGAGATTCCGTCGCGCTCCACACCGTCGCCCTCCGCCCGCGTGGGGGGGGCCGGGACCAGCGCGCCCGCCGCGGCGGCGCTGGTGCCAACGCTAGGCGGGCTGGCCGCCTCAGAACCGTCGCCCTCGTGGAGGGCCGGAGGCCGCGCCGCCTCTGCGCAGGGGCGGGAGTCTGCGCGGGGCGACCCAACAGCAGCCCCACCAGCCGCGTAACCGTCGCCCACGGGGGGGTCCGGGGGAACGTCGTCCTCCGAGAGGTGCACCCAGCAGCGCTCGGCCGGGCGCACGCCGGGCAACCGCGGGACCGCATCGTCCAGCGGGGCCCCGCCGCAGGCCGAGCGCTGGCGCGGAGGCGTGGCAACCGCGGTCGCGCCGCCCTAACGCCCTGGCGCGCCACGCCAGAGCCCCAGCGCGTCGTAGCTGGCATCGGCCGATGTCGATGACTCCGGAGGGGCCGTCGCCCTCGGCTCCGCAGCCGGGCGCACCGTCGCTGCCGGAGCTGACGCTCGGGCATCGGGGGCTCAGGGGCCCGCAGCAGCCGGGCTCACCGTCGCTGCCGCTCAGGAGGCTCGGGGCACCTCCCATTGCAGGAGGATCGCCTTCCTCCCGGACGCCTCCGGGAGATCCACCGCGGAGAAGCCCTGCCATCCCGCCTGGTGCAGAGCTGCCGCGACCAGCTGCGCACTGGGGGCCCCCCCCACGGCAGCTGGCTGGGGCCCTACCGCGCCGGCCGCTGGCGCTGAGGGCGGAGCCGTCGCTGTCTGAGCAGCCGGTGCCGTCGCTGCCAGAGCAGCCGGAACCGTCGCTGCCGAAGCAGCCGGGGGCGCTGCCTGCGGCGCCGTTGCGGCGGCTGGACCGACCCGGGCGGCGCCGCTGGCGCCGCTGTCGCTGTAGCCGCTGCTGCTGTCGCTGCTGTCCTCCTCGCTGCTGGGCGGACAGCTGCCGCGGCCCGGCGCTGGCGGCTGCCCCTTGGACTCCGGAGGAGGAGGCGTCGTCGCCAGCCGCGACGGCTGGCGCGGGGCTGCTGCCTTGGACGTCGCCGCGGGAGCAGGGCCCTGGCCGCGACGCGTCCGACTCCGCGAACGCCGCCCATTGCCCCAGCCCGCCGATCCCTTGCCACGCGCCGGCGCCCTGGCGCCGCTGTCGCGGGGCGTACCGCCGCGGCTGCTGCCACGCCTCGCCGCCAGGGGAGCCCTGGCGGAGGGATCTGGTCCAGGGCTCGGGCTGCGCTGGCGCCGGCGGCGTCGCCGCCCCGACGTCGGCTCCTCGGAGCGGCCCCCGCGGCGGCCCGATGCCCGCGCCGAGCCCCGCGCCGGGCTCCTCCGCGCCGGGGGCGCCGCTGGCCGCTGCCGCCACGGCGCCGCTGGCGCAGCCGGCGGCGGCGCCGGCCGCACCGCACGCTCCGCCAACTGCGGCCGCCGCCGCCTCTGCGGGCGCAGCGGGTGCCGCGCCTGCCCGGGCCCCGCCGCTGGCCCCCCCGAGCCGGACCCCTGGGGCGGGGGCCACCGGCGCCGTGACGAGCCTGGCTGGCCCCCACCAGCACGCCCAGGCCCAGCCGTCAGGGAGACAGGGGACGGCCGCCCAGCAGCCATCCCCTTGCATGCGCGGCGCGCGCCCCGCGCGCGCCGCCCCCGGCCCCCGCCCGACCCGCGGGCGCCCGGGCGCCGGGGCGCCCTTGAGCCAAAATGGCTTGAGCCAAAATGGCTACGGACCTCAACAATCATATACACACACACGCCAACGCATCCCACCGACGGAGCGGAGCGGGGGGTGAGAGGACGGAGGAGCATGCGATGGGAGTGCGAGGAGAAAATGGAAGGAGCAGAAGGGGGGAGCGGGGAGGAGGAGGCCGAGGACCAGAGTGAAACAGGCATGCGTCAACGATGTTGCAATACACCCTCCCATCCTCTTCTTCCTCCTCCTCCTCCTCCTCCTGCTCCTCCCCCTCCTCCTCCTGGGCCCCATATAACTATTCCTTTCCACTGCGAGAACCGCCTCTCCTCGAATGACGAGCGTCTAGTAAGCCTGCCTCACGGACGAGCCCCGATTTTGTAACGGGTATCATCCCTCCAGCTGAAGGACACGCAGAGGCAGGATGCAAAAATTCAAAGACAACAGCGATAAACCCCGGTTTGAGAAGGATCTGCCCTCCAGCCGTGCAAATCTTGCACACATTCAGAATTGTGTCCACAGAGATTGCAAGATCCTCAGCAGAACCACCATGTCAAAGCGCTGCCGCCCTCCATACGTGGAATATTTGCTCCAGTGTTGGACGTCGGGTCAACGAATGTGAGGTCTCTGGCGTGAACCCCTTTGAGAACGAACCGAAATCCGTTCTTGCAACAGTTGTAAGCTGGTAAGAAAATTTGCGCGGCGCTGAGGCGAGAACCCAATGCTCAACACGACCAGTCATCGTCTTTGTAACTGCTGCAAGCCTTTGTAGCGAGTGTGATCAGCGATGGGGCGATAGTCCCATTTTGAAAACGACGGGCCCTCCACTCTTGCCGCAGTTGCAAACTCTTGAGTCGAAAATGTGCGGCGCTAAGGCGAGAGCGCCATTCTGAAACCGACCGGCTCAAGATCCTTGTAACTGCTGCAAGTGTTCAACACGAATGTTGCCGGCGCTGCGGCGATAACCACTTTTGAAAAACGACTGGCCGTCCGTCCGAATGACTGTTTGAGTTCTTCATCTACAGAACCTGATCGGACAAGAACGGGAAGCGCCGCTTTAGTCTATTGGGCGTATTCGGCGAAGAAGAAAAGGAAGGCGAGGACAACGAGGAGTCGATGACGAGGACGACGTGGCGAACGTGAGGATAGCGCGGAGGAGCATGAGGACAACGAGGAGGAAGAGAAGCACAAGGACGATGACGAAGAGAACGAGGGCGAGTACGAGGACGAATGCGGAGGGCAACGACGACGACGACGACGACGACGACGACGACGACGACGACGACAGAGGACAGTACGAGGCAATTGGAGAAAGACGTTGCTCCTGGCGCCGCGCGGGGTTCTCTTGGGGCCTGTTGGGGGCTTCTTGGGGGCCCCTTGGGTCCTCTTATGGGCTTCTGGGGTCTTCTTGGGCTGTCTGGGCGCGTCGTGGGGTTCTGTGGGAGCTTTCTTAGGCCGTCTCGGCGCTGGGGGCCTTCTGGGGCGCTCCCGGGAGCCTCTTGGGGCCTTCTTGGCCCTTCTTGGGCCGTCTTGGGGTTCTTGTGAGCTGTGTGGGTGGCTCTAGAGCGCTCTTGGGGGTCTCTGGGGGTCTTCTTGGGGCGCTCTTGGGCGCTCCTGGGGCTCTCCGGGGCGTCTTTTGGGCCTCCCTTGGGCCGTTGGAAAACACTCCAAGAGCGATTCGAACACGACGTCGACGTCTTGGCGTTATCTTGGACTGTCTGGGCGTTATCTTGGACTGTCGTAGGGCTCTAGAGGCCTGATTGGGGCCCGTGGGGAGCATTTTGGGAGCCTCTTGGAGGCTTCTGTGACCCTCTTGGACTCAGGCGTCTCTCGAGGGTCTGTGGGGGCTCTCTTGGGCTGTCTTGGCGTTCTCTTGGACCGTCTTGGGGCTCTCTTGGCCAGTCCGGGGGCCTCTTCGCGCGCTCGGGGGGGCCTCTGGGCGCCTCTTGAGGGCCTCTTGGGGGTCTCTTGGGCCGTTTTGGAGGTCCCCTGGGGGGCCTTTGGGGGCTCTCTTGGGCAATTTTGAGGCCCTCCGGGAGCGACTCCAAGATAAAGCCGGTTCGGAGTCCCCTCCGGAGCCGATTTTTCGAGGATGTCTCAAACGAAACAGCCATTTTTCCGGAACCTGACCGGACAAGAACGGGAAGCGCAGTTTTTTAACCACCACGTGCGTCAGAGACCGTATTGGCGAGAACGTCAGAGAACATCCCTGTTGCGTTTCCTGGCTTCGGCGCCGTCTTGGAGGTATCTTGGACGCTATTGGGGCTGTCGTAGCCTCTGGCCTCTCGGGGGCCTCTTGGGGGAGTCCCGGGGGGGGCCTTCGGGGGCTCTATGGGGCGATATGAAGCTCTCAGGGAACTCCTGGAGCCTTTTCGCGCGTTCTGGGGGACTTCTGGCCGCCTCTTTGGAGCCCCTGGGGGGCTTCTTGGGGGTCTCTTGGGGCGTTTTGAGCGCTCTGGCGGGCCTCTGGCCGCCCCTTGGGGGCCTCTTGGGGGTCTCTTGGGGCGCTCGGGGGGTCCTCTGGGGGGCCTTCGGGGGCTTTCTTGGGCCGTTTGGAGGCCCTCCGGGAGCGATTCCAAGATAATGCTGTTTCGGAGTCCCCTCCGGAGCCGATTTTTTGAGGACGTCCCGAGCGAAACGGCCAATTTTCCGGAACCTGACCGGACAAGAACGGGAAGCGTCCTTTTGTCCCCTGGGCTTATGAGATATTCCACGTTTTTAGTACGGCATACCACAGCAGTGCCACGTACCACTGCCGTGCTTCTTTGGGGTCTGCCGTGCTCCTGTGGAGTTTGCCGTGCGAACGTGTGGTCTGCCGTGATCCTGTGTGGTCTGGCGTGCTCCTGTATGGTCTGCCGTGCTCTTGTGTGGTTTGCCGTGCTCCTGTGTGGTCTGCCGTGCTCCCGTGGGGTCTGCCGTGTCCTGTGTGGTCTGCCGTGCTCCTGTGTGGTCTGCAGTGCTCCTGTGTGGTCTGCCGTGCTCCTTCTTGGTCTGCCGTGCTCATGTGGGGTCTGCCGTGCTCCTGTGCGGTCTGCCGTGCGAACGTGTGGACTGCCGTGCTCATTTGGGGTCTGCCTTGCTCCTTTGTGGTTTGCCGCGTTCCTGTGTGGTCTGCCGTGCTCCTGTGTGGTCAGCGTGCTCCTGAGGCGTATACGGTGCTCTTTTGGGGTCTGCCGTACTCATTTGGGGTCTGCCGTGCTCCTGTGGTCGGCCGTGCTCATTTGGGGTCTGCCGCGCGCCTGTGAGATCTGCCGTGCTCCTGTTGGGGAAACGCCAGCGGCGTTCGGGGTACAACAAAAATGCGCGTTTATGTTGTACCCGCGCGCGGTCTGCCATGCTCCTGTGGGTTCCGCCGTGCTCCTGTGGCGTCTGCCGTGCTCCTGTGGCGTCTGCCGGGCTCCTGTGTGGTCTGCCGTGTTCCTTTGTGGTCTGCCGTGCTCCTGTGGAGTCTGCCGTGCTCCTGTGTGGTCTGCCGTGCTCTTGTGGTCTGCCGTGCTCATTTGGGATTTGCCGTGCTCATGTGGGGTCAGCCGTACTCCTGTGTGGTCTGCCGTGCTCCGGTGGTCTGCCGTGCTCCTTTGGGGTCTGCCTTGCTACTGTGGGGTCTGCCGTGCTCCTGTGTGGTCTGCCGTGCTCCTGTGGTTTGCCTTGCTCCTGTGTGGTCTGCCCTGCTCCTTTTGGGTCTGCTCTGCCGTGTTCCTGTGGGGTCTGCCGTGCTCCTGTGGGCTCTGCCGTGCTCCTGTGGGTTATATTGGCGTGACCTCTTGTGTGGTGTGCATGATCTCTTGTGGCTAGGCCAGGCTCCTGTTGGGTATGCGTGTGCTACTGTGTGGCTGCGTGCTCTTGTGTGGTCTGCCGTGTTCCTGTTGGTCTGCCGTGCTCTTCTGTGGTCTGCCGTGTTCCTATGGGGTCTGCCGTTGTTCGGCCGTCTTGAGGGCACTCTTAGGGCATAGTCTGCCGTGCTCCTCGTCTTGGTCTGCCGTGCTCCTCGTCTTGGTCATCCTTTCCGTCGTCCTGAGGGCGCTCTTGGTGCCTGGTCTGCCGTGCTCC
>CAUYUJ010014347.1:73112-245908 GCA_963575745.1 Prorocentrum cordatum | reverse complement strand
TGCATACAAAATTTTTTGATATTTTTCAACATGCCGATTTTTTGAGGATGTCTCGAGCGAAACCGTCATTTTTGACATAAGACGTCTTAAACGATAACCTCCAACACCTCGATTTTTCGAGGATGTCTCGAGCGAAATGGCCATTTTGGGGAACCTGACCGGACAAGAACGGGAAGCGCCGTTTTTTATCCACCACGTGCGTCAAAGACCGTATTGGCGAGAACGTCAGAGAAACCCATAAACGCAACAGAACAGACTAAATGGTGGCCTGCCGCGCTGGTCTGTCGAGGTAGTCTGCTGCCCTGGCCACATCATGGTGTCGACAACGTGCTTTTCTCTCGGCCACGCGGGCCCCCACCCGTTGTCGCCCAGCCTACTTTTTCTGTTCCAGCCTGTCTTGTCTTTTGTTTGTCCGTCGTCGTCGTCGCGTGCCTTTCCTTTGTCGTGGTCGGCGTTTTCATTATAATCGTCCGCTGTTGCCGTTCTCGCTGTCGCCGTCGTTATCATTTTATGATTGCGGTCGTTTTTCTGATTGTTTTTTTGTTGTTGGATTCCGTGTTCGGTTGGTTTTAGTGTTATGTTTGTGGTCGTTTTCTGTCATCGTTTTTTGTCGTAATTTTCGAGATCGTTATTGACGAAGACGACGACGACGATGTCGACGACGACGATCTGCCGTGCTTCTGTGGCGTCTGCGGTGCTCCTGTGGTCTGCCGTGCTCCTTCTTGGTTTGCCGTGCTCCTGTGTGGTCTGCCGTGCTCCTGTGCGGTCTTCCGTGCTCCTGGGGTCTGCCGTGCTCCTTTGGGGTCTGCCGTGCTCCTGTGGAGTTTGCCGTGCGAACGTGTGATCTGCCGTGCTCCTGTGTGGTCTGGCGTGCTCCTGTATGGTCTTCCGTGCTCTTGTGTGGTTTGCCGTGCTCCTGTGTGGTCTGCCGTGCTCCCCCATACGTCTTCCGTGTCCTTGTGTTCACATGCGATCATCTGTGTGTCTGCCGTGCTCCTGTGTGGGTCTGCCGTGTCCTTCCGTGGTCTGCCGTGCTCATGTGCGTTCTGCCGTGTCCTGTTCTGTCTCCGTGCGAACGTGTGGACTGCCTGCTCCGTTGGGTCTCACTTGCTCTTTGTGGGTTGCCGCGCTCCTGTGTGGTCTGCCGTGATCCTGTGTGGTCAGCCGTGCTCCTGAGGCGTCTACGGTGCTCTTTTGGGGTCTGCCGTACTCATTTGGGGTCTGCCGTGCACCTGTGGTCGGCCGTGCTCATTTGGGGTCTGCCGCGCGCCTGTGAGATCTGCCGTGCTCCTGTTGGGGAAACGCCAGCGGCGTTCGGGGTACAACAAAAAGGCGCGTTTATGTTGTACCCGCGCGCGGTCTGCCATGCTCCTGTGTGTTCCGCCGTGCTCCTGTGGCGTCTGCCGTGCTCCTGTGGCGTCTGCCGGGCTCCTGTGTGGTCTGCCGTGCTCCTTTGTGGTCTGCCGTGCTCCTGTGGAGTCTGCCGTGCTCCTGTGTGGTCTGCCGTGCTCTTGTGGCCTGCCGTGCTCATTTGGGATTTGCCGTGCTCATGTGGGGTCTGCCGTACTCCTGTGTGGTCTGCCGTGCTCCGGTGGTCTGCCGTGCTCCTTTGGGGTCTGCCTGCCGTGCTCCTGTGTGGTCTGCCGTGCTCCTGTGGTTTGCCTTGCTCCTGTGTGGTCTGCCGTGCTCCTTTTGGATCTGCTCTGCCGTGCTCCTGTGGGGTCTGCCGTGCTCCTGTGGGGTCTGCCGTGCTCTTGTGGGGTCTGCCGTGCTCTTGTGTGGTCTGCCGTGCTCCTTTGTGGTCTGCCGTGCTCCTGTGTGGTCTGCCGTGCTCCTGTGTGGCCTGCCGTGCTCTTGTGTGGTCTGCCGTGCTCCTGGTGGTCTGCCGTGCTCTTCTGTGGTCTGCCGTGCTCCTATGGGGTCTGCCGTTGTTCGGCCGTCTTGAGGGCACTCTTAGGGCATAGTCTGCCGTGCTCCTCGTCTTGGTCTGCCGTGCTCCTCGTTTTGGTCATCCTTTCCGTCGTCTTGAGGGCGCTCTTGGTGCCTGGTCTGCGGGGCTCCTCGTCTTGGTCTGCCGTGCTCCTCTCGGTTCCTAAGCCTGGTCTGCCGTGCTCCTCCTCTTGGTCTGCCGTGCTCCTCTCGGTTCCTACGCGCGGTCTGCCGTGCTCCTGTGGGGAGCACGGCAGACCACAGGTGCCGTGCTCCTATGGGGTCTGCCGTTGTTCGGCCGTCTTGAGAGCACTCTTCCAGGCATAGTCTGCCGTGCTCCTCGTCTTGGTCTGCCGTGCTCCTCGTCTTGGTAATCCTTTCCGTCGTCTTGAGGGCGCTCTTGGTGCCTGGTCTGCCGTGCTCCTCGTCTTGGTCTGCCGTGCTCCTCTCGGTTCCTAAGCCTGGTCCGCCGTGCTCCTCGTCTTGGTCTGCCGTGCTCCTCTCGGTTCCTACGCGCGGTCTGCCGTGCTCCTGTGGGGAGCACGGCAGACCACAGGAGCAAGGCAGACCACACAGGAGCACGGCAGACCACACCTCGATTTTTGGAGGATGTCTCGAGCGAAATGGCCGTGGTCTGCCGTGCTCCACACGGGAGCACGGCAGACCACCTGCTCATTTTCGGAGGACGTCCCGAGCGAAAACGCCTTTTTTGACATAAAAGGTTCTAAAACACCTCTGTCGGCATCTCATTTTTTCGAGGATGTCTCGAGCGAAACGCTCATTTTTCATGCATAACAAAAAAAAATGATATTTTTCAACATCCCGATTTTTTGAGGATGTCTCGAGCGAAACCGTCATTTTTGACATAAGACGTCTTAAACGATAGCCTCCAACACCTCGATTTTTCGAGGATGTCTCGAGCGAAATGGGGAATCCGCCAACGAAAACTCCCGTGCAATCCCGCAACCCATAGATATAAAGCTATATATATATATATATATACTCAAGGATTCAGCCAGAACGTCCCGCTTGCTTCTCGTACCTCGAAGACGCTTCCCGTCATCCCGTGCAGCGCGGCAACCCATATAGTTAAAGATATATATATATATATTTACTCAAGGATTCAGCCAGAACGTCCCGCTTGCTTCTCGTACCTCGAAGACGCTTCCCGTCATCCGCCAGCGAGTTCCCCGGTGCGGCGCGCACCCCTTAGTTAGAGAAAATTGAGCCCCAGAACCAACGGTGCACGCCGGAGGCGCTTCCCGTCATCCGCCAGCGAGGTCCGGGATGGAATCGGTGGCCCTTAGTTAAAGAAAATGAAGCCCCAGAACCAACGGGGCACGCCAGAGGCGCTTCCCGTCATCCGCCACCGTGCCTTTGCACGCAGTGGAGTGCCCCTGGTCGCTCAGAGTCTTCTGCATAGAATACTGTTTTAAATGAAGTACTCGCCCCCCTCGCCTTCCCTCCTCAGCCTTCACCTAATACCCTCCACCCCTTCCCTTCCAGCGCTCCGCCCGTCAGCTCTGCTGCCAGCCCCTCCTCCCATCCCTGGTCCTCCCCTCCACTTGCCAGCCCTTCCTGTCCGATCCTACACTAGCCTCTTCATTCCCCGTGGCCTGGCCGCATGCCCTCCTCCTCTCCTACCCTCCTCACCCCCTCTTCCACCATCTCACCACAACGGCCAAAGAGGGCCTCAAAACGGCACAAGAGGGCCCCTGGAACCCCCAGTGAGGCCCCTAATCGTCCAGAGGGACCCTAATGAGAACCCCCAGTGAGGCCCCCCCAAGACGGCATCCGAAGGTCAAGAGGTCCCGCGGAAGTCTCCTTTGAAGACCACCAGAAAGCCCGCAGGAGGCCCCCGACAGGTCGTCAGAGGCCCGAGCTAAGATGGGCCGGAGAGGCCCCCAAGAGGCCTCCTCCTCCTCCTCCTCCACCTCCTCCTCCTCCTCCTCCTCCTCCTCCTCCTCCTCCTCCTCCTCCTCCCCCTATTCATCCCCTTCCTCCCTCTCCTGCTCCCTTCTTCTCTTCCTCCCCCAAGTGATCCCTCTAGGACTTCTACAAGGGATGCGGGAACACAAGCCCAAAAGCTTGCCGAGACTTCGCCACCACGTTTAGCCACATTGGCGATTTCAAAAAGGCAGGAAGCGGAGGTGAGTCGCCGTAGGCGTCTTCGATTGGAGATTGTGAGCAAGGCTCAAGCGAAACGCCCGGTCGTGGCTTACGGACACGTATGGTGGTGCAGCAGCAGAGGGGGAGCTGGGGAGTTTCATATAAGCAGGACGGATGGAGGAGGACACTTGGAGGAGGGGAAGGAAAAGGGAGGAGACGAGGAGGAAACTACAGGAGGAGGAGGAGGAGGAAGAGGAGGAGGAGGACGAATAAAAGGAAAAAAAAAGAGAAGAAAAGGGAGAAAACAGGAGAGGAGAGGAAGAGGACGAGGAAGGGGAGGAGGAAAAGGAGGAGGGGGCAGGAGGACGAGGGAACAGAAAGGAGGAGCAACAGCAACAGCAGCAAACCCGGGGTCCTCCCGGGCGAGGCCGGCGCGGCTGGGCGCCAAGCTGGCCCCCGCCGGCGAGGGCGCGCTCGGCGCGGCGGCGCGGGGCGCTTCCCCTGCCGCCTGCCGGGGCCACAAACGACTAGGACAGGAGCGCGGCCCTCGTCTGAGGCCAAAGCGCCTCCCGCGCCGCGTGGCACCCGAACGCGCGAGGATCGGGGCCAGAAGGGGAGGAGGTGAAGGGAGGACGGGAGGAGAGAGGAGGACAGAGGAAGGAGAAAGGGAATATGCCCTCCCGCCGAAGTCCCCCGCCCACGAATTTGCACAAGCCTTTCATGTTCAATACGAAAAAAACTCTTCGAAATACCATCACGACATGGTTTTGCTGCTCAAGCGAGCAGACCCGCTCAGAAAGGGAACTCTGTTTCATGCGTAATCAGAAATGCGGAAGTGTTTGTGCGAGGTGTTCGTGCGTGTGTGTGTGTGACCATGAACTTCCACCAAGTGTCCGAAGGGATCCCCGCTTCGGTAATGATCCTGGCGAAGGACCCAATCATATACAGTTGCGAGTAGCGCAATTGTGAATATTGACCTCGGCGCGGGCCCCATAAGAGGCAACGGAGCGGGAGGCGTGTGTGTGTGTGCGTGTGCGTGCGTATGCGTGCGTGCGTGCGCGTGCGTGTGTGTGTGTGTGTGTGCGTGTGTGTGCGTGTGCGTGCGTGTGCGTGCGTGTGTGTGTGTGTGTGTGTGTGTGTGTGTGTGTGTGTGTGTGTGTGTGTGTGTGTGTGTGTGTGTGTGTGTGTGTGTGTGTGTGTGTGTGTGTGTGTGTGTGTGTGTGAATGTGTGAATGTGTGAATGTGTGTGTGTGTGTGTCTGTGTCTGTGTCTGTGTGCGCGGGCGTGCGTGCGTCCGTGCGTGCGTGCGTACGTGTTTGTGTGTGTCTGTTTTTGTGTGTGTGAATGTGTGGGTTTTGAATGTGTGTGTGTGTATGTGTATGTGTGTGTTGAGTGTGTGTGTATGTGTATGCGTGTGTGCGCGTGCGCGTGCGCGTCCGCGTGCGCGTGCGCGTGCGCGCGCGCGTACGCGTGAGCGAACGCGTGCGCGTGCGCGTGCGCCTGCGGGTGCGCGTGCGCGTGCGTGTGCGTGTGCGCGTGCGTGTGCGTGTGCGCGTGCGTGTTCGTGTGCGTGTGCGTGTGCGTGTGCGTGTGCGTGTGCGTGTGCGTGTGTGTATGTGTATGTGTATGTGTGTGCGTGTGTCTGTGTGTGTGTGCGCGCGTGTGCGCGCGGGTGTGCGCGTGTGCCGCCTTCCGCCACCTGCTCCTCTTAGCCCCCCTCAGGTCGTCTCGGGGTCATAGCGCGCGCCCCTGCTCTCCCAAGCACGCTGCCCGCGCGGGCCCGGCGGCCGCAGGAAGGGCGCGCAGCTGGCGGCCCCTCTCGCCCTCCGCGCCCAGCAAGCCAGACCCGCCGAGGGCCCCGACCATCCGCATGCCTCTGCGGAAAGCGCCTCGCTCGCCCCCGGCGCCCTCGAACCGCGCGCTGGGCCGGGCACGCGCGCCAGGGCCAGCCGAGCCCATGAAGTCGTCGAGCTCGGCCTCGTCGATCCCTCTGGAGCTGGCGCCTCCGCGCCGCGCCCAGACCGATGGCGCCCCGGCCCACGGGCCAGCCAGGGGCCGCCGATGTCGCCCTTCGCCATGACCACCCTGTGCTTGGAGGGGTCGGGCCACCGGGCGGCGCCTGCGCATAGCGGCGCGGTGCCATCGTGATGTGCGCCTCTTCCAGCGGCAGCCGCGGCGTTAGCCAGCGCCGCCGCGGCAACTGCTGCCGCCGCCGCATCTGCGGCCGACGCCATGGCCGGGCGGGGGCCCGCTCGTCGGGGCCGGGGCGCTCTCGACAGGCTCGACCACCCCGACAAGTCGCCTGCGCCTTGGCGGCAGCCCGCCTGCGGCGGCCCCGGTGCTGGACCGCCGCCGCGCTGCGGCAGGGCCCCCGGGCAACGCCGCCCCGAAAATGGCGCTGACCGGCCTCGCGTCAGTCGGGGGCTGCCCCCCATCGCCCTGGCGAGCGTCGCTCACGAAGCCCTGCGCCCACTGCCAATTGGGCGCGGTCGCCCCCAGCCCGTTGCCGCGCGCTCTCGCCGACCCCCCCGCCGGACGCCCGCGCTCGCCGACCGCGGGGGCGCCCGACAGTCCGACGCAGAGGGCCCCCGGCACCGCTGCGACGTATGCCGCGAAGTCCAGCATCCGGCGCGGGCGCGCCAACCCCTCGTTGACTCGTCCGAAATGCGCGCCCCGCCTCCTCGCGAGCGCGACCGCGCGGCTCTCGGACTCGCGCGCTCTGGCGGTTGCCCGCAGCCCTTGCCCGCCCTCCTGGCGCGGCGCAAGCTTGCGCCATACCTCCTCGGCCCGCGGCCCGGCCCCGAAAAAATGAACGCGTCGGCGATGCTCGATTGCGGATGCTTGCGGGGCCCTGGCTGAAGCCCCCCCCCCCATGATGATGGGCTTGCAGAACCGCTCGGGCGCGGCGTCGGCCCTCCGCGAGATCGCCGGCAGCGCGCGCGGCTCGGCGCCACGCGCCGCCTGGAATGGCCAGGCAGGGAAAGGCCCGAGCGCCCTCGGTGCGACATTGCCTCTCTCCGCGCCCTCGAGCACGCCGCGGCCCTTGATCGACCTTCAGAACCGCGAGGCCCGCGCTCTCCCAATTGCCGATTGCGCCATGACATGGGGCCAGCGGCCAGGGCCGCCACGCCCCAAAGGGCGGTCTGATGGCGCCTCGCCCCTGGTCGGGTCGGGCGTGCCCAGCGGCTCTATCCGCCGGCGCTGGGCTGCACAAACGCTCGCGCGGCTGGCCGCTGCTGCCCCGCGCCTCGCCCTGCAGGGCCCCCACGGCGGCCGCGCCCCCGCTGTGCGCCCGCACGGCCCCTGCCCAGATAGCCCCACAGATGCCCCGCCCAAGAATCCGCGCCGGCCCAGCGGGCGGCGCCGCGAGCGGGGGCGCCCGCGCGAACGGGCGGGCGAGGCGCGGCCGCTCCTTGAGCGCGACTATGAAAGGAGCGCGCTTGTCGCAACAATCGTCGATGTCCTGGCGCACTTCACCTTCTGCCGCGGATGCCCGGCTCGCCGAACTCGCCCGGCGCGCGCCGGGCCCCCCCCAGCCCGCTGCCCGAGCGGCCTCGCGGGAGGTCCTGGCCGCTCGGTCTCCTTCCAGCAGCCCCTTCGCCGCGCGGTCCGCCTCGGAGCGCGCCGCGATCGGCGCCGCCGATTGCCGCGGCGCCGCGCCGCTGGAGCTCGAGATCCCTGAGCTGCCCAAAACTTGCTCGGAGCGCCGGCCGCGAGAGGGTGGCTGGAGCTGCAGATCGGCGCTGGCCGTCGTCCGCCGCCGCGGGACTCTGCGCGCGGACCCCCCCTCTCCCCAAAAAAGGCCCTGTTCCGCGAAGGCCCGCGCCGAGAATTCCCCCCCCAGCGCCGGCGCGGAGCAGTCCACGCGCGCCGGCGCGACGGCCCTCCTCAGGCGGACCCCCCCCTATCCCCGAGTTCCAGGGCTGGCTGAACATTCCCAGCGACGCCAAGTCACCTCTGCACCCGTCGCTGGCGGAAACCGTCGGCCCGCGTTCCAAGCCTGGCTGCGCGCTGCGAACGCCGCCGCGCAAGCAGCGCTCTTCCGCCTGGCCCTCGACTGGGGCCTTGCCCGGTCTTCTGTGCGGGGGCTGGGTGGACTGCGCCCGCCCCTGCCTCTGCGGGTCGCTGACCCACCCGCTCAACGCCCTGCGCTCGGCGCCGTGGGCCATGGCCGTCGAACGAGCCAGCCGGCTACTGAGCGAACTGAACTGGGCCGAGTACCTCCCGCGGCTCTGCCCGCCCCGCCGCCGAGCGCGAGCGCAGATCTCCGTCGCGAGCCCCGTCGCAAGTGCGGCGCATGAGCGCGCTGGCCCAGTTGGGGCGCGCGCGCCCGAGCACCTCTGGCGCGTCGGGCAGGCGCCGGCGATTCCACTCGCCCTCTACGCGTCGGACTCCTCGCCAAGCCCGAGGTCCTCGATCCGCCTCTTCGCCGCGCTGGCGAGCGACCTCCTGCTCGACGCGGGGCCCTGGGCCCCTGTTGGCCCGCTTGAGCTTCGCGTTGCGCTGGGCGGCGCCGCCCCGCAAGACCGCCGCGCGGCGGGCGGCGGTGGCCCGCCCCGGAAAAACAGCTCGGGCCCGCTGTCGAAAGCTTCGAACCCGCGCCCACCACGCCCCGCGCCTGCCGCGCGCCGCTCCTGCTTGACCGAATCTTCGGTCGCCTGTCTTCGCATCTTCGGCGAGAGGCCCCCAGAACTGTTGCGTCACACGCGCGCACCGCGCAAGGCTGCGTCGACGCCCCGCCCCTGCTGCGCGCGCCCGCGCCGATGGGAGGCGCCGCCCATCGTCGGCCAGCCTTCGCGCAGCGCGCCGCATGTCATGGCCCGCTTTCCTGCGCGCAGTCTCGATCCCGTCGTCGACGCGCTCGCGCCCGCCCTCGCCCTCTCAGCGCGTGCCCAGCAGGCCGCAGAGATCCGCCGTGCCGATGAAGAGGCTGAACTTGGCCGCTTCGCCGACATCCTCTCGGACCGGGACCTACACTGCTGCCGGAGCTCCTCCTCCTGCACCTCCGCCCGCGCCCGTCGCGGCTGCGGGCTGCCGAGCAGCGGGCCGCTGCTCTGACGGGCTGGCGGACTGCTTCAGCCCGACGACGGCTGCCCGGGCGCCTTTGAGGGGGGGGGGGGGGGGGGCGACGCAACGCCCCCCCCCCGCCGCGCGGCCCCCGCGCCGCCGCCGCGCCCGCGCGCGCGATAACGATGAGTGAGGAGCGACGCGCGACGAGCGACGCGCGACGACGACGACGCCGACGACGACGACGACGACGACCACCACGACGACGACAAACGACGACGATGACGTCGCGCTGTCCCGGCGCCTTCACAGCGTCCGCGAGCACATCAGCCTTGTTGCGAGTCTCGGAGGTTGCACACGTTGCTAGTTGGAGTAGTAAGGGCCAGGACGGAATGAATAGGAATGGGGAGAAGTGGAAAAGGGATGCAAAATGGCTGCGCCTCCGCGCGCTCTACAGTGGGTCTGCCGGCCCAACGTGCAAGAATACCGTGGGCGCAGCCGGTGTTTTCCAAGTCATCATGTGAGTTGATTGCGGTGGTTATGTTTTCTTGCCCTGCGCGCAGTGCCCTTGCGCTTTGAGCCCGCGGCGCCCGCGCGCGCCATGGCCACTGCGCGCGCCGCTGCGCTCAGGGCAAGGAAAATAATGGTAGCGCTTCTGGTAGCGCTTCTGCGTGCACCACAGTGCGTCTGCACCGTAGTGCGCGTGCACCGCAGTGCGCGCGCGGATATCTATGCGGATGTTCATGCGGATCCCGATGCGGGTCCCGATGCGGCTGCCCATGCGGATGCTCATGCGCAATACCGCGCGAGTCCCTACGCGAATCCCCACGCGGATCCTTGCGCGAATCCCCGCGCGGATCCTCACGAGGAAGGGCACGCGCACCCGCACTCCCGACCCCCATGAGATCCCCGACCAGACCCCCCATTATGCGGGATGTTTGTTCGGGCGCCCATGCGGATCCCGATGCGCAGGGCGCTAGAAACCAGGGCGCACTCGGAAGAGGAAGGCGGCGCTACGTCATTGGGAAGGGGGGCGGGGGGCGCAGCGCCCGCCATGGCCAAAACACACAAGAAATTGGCTCGCGGCGTGAAGGGCAGTCTACAGCCCGGTCATAAAAGACTTGGACATGGTTCCTTTTGATATTCTTGAACGCCTCGCCTCAGAGCCCCATGCAAGCCTGGCCCTCGCTGGGGCTGAACGCGGCGCCTGGAAGAAGCAGCGGGCTGCTGGTTCCCGACGGCCTTCGGCGTTGAAACTTCGGTGTTGAACCCACCGCAATTGCAAGTCCAGTGCCCAGCCATGGCGAGACGCTCGCGAATAGCAAGAAAACATTTACCAAACAACCGAGGGCTCCTGGCTGACGCGCCCAATTGCGCAGCAACAGAAATACTGAAGGCGACCCGCGGACTGGCCGTATCCTGTTCATTTTCCAACAAAGCGTTGCCACAGGTTTGCCATTGGGGCGTTCGGTGAGTTTCCCTGTGGGGCCACGAAACGTGAGAGGTGTGCAAGGATGGACACACGGTGGGTGGGGGACCGCATGCGAACCCTGCCGCCTGGGGCCTTCGGTGGAGCTCCCCATGGGGCCACGAAGCGCGCGTGAGGCGCGAGGACATGGACATGCGGCGGGGGGGGGGGGGGGGGGGCATGCGAACCATGCCGCTGGGGCTTTCAGTGGAGCTCCCTGTGGGGCCACGAAGCGCGCAAGGATGTGCCGAACTTGATATGCGGCGGATGGAGGAACAGCATGAAAACCCTGACGCTGGGGCCTTCGGCGGGGCTTCCCCATGGAGCCACGAAGCGCGTGAAGGGCGCATCGACATTCACATGCGGTGGGCGGGGGGGGGGGGGGGGGGCATGCGAACCCTGTCGCGGGGGTTTTCGGCGGGGCTCCCCACGGGGCCTCGAAGCGTGTGAACGGTGTGCCAACATGAACATGCGGTGGGCGAGCCTTGCCGTTGGGGCCTCCAGTGGAGCCCCAAATGTGGTCGCGAAACGTGCGAAGGGTGCGTCGAAACGGACGCGCGGTGTACAAGGGACCGCAAGAAACCCTGCCACTGGGGCCTTGGGTGGAGGTCCCTATGCGGCCACGGAGCGCGTGGGCGTCGCGTGTGAGTGGTGTGCCGAAATGGGTGCGCTGTGGAAAAAAAAAAAAAAAAAAAAAAAAAAAAAAAAAAACGTAGGCGGTCAGCAGCTCTGAAGGAAACCGTTCCCCTCCTCACGCTATTCCATCGGGTCGCCCACTTGGAAAACCTGCTGGTCGCCGAACAGGGACAAATAGCTCATAATCAAAACTGCGGCGTCTAAAAAAATCCCGCCCACACCAGCGACCCGATCATCGCGGCACCATCGCCCGTGATAGCGTCTGCCAGGTCCGAGGCGAGTTCGGCCAGGGGCGTGCAGTGCCGCGCCTGGGCCCCTCACATCTGAAATTGCCGAACCCAGTTCCGGCAGTAACGGCGCAGCTTGCACGCAGAAACCTGGCCCCCAGAGGAGGCGGGGTAGGGCAAGGTCCTCCTCTACACTGTTTGCACTCACCTCAACGCCGTCGAAACTCCGCCGAGCTGGGGGGAACCTCGGAATGCTTATCATCATCGGAGTCCCCCTCCTCGTCTGCGCCTCCCTGGGACCATCGTTCAGCGTCCGCGTCGGGCCACTTTTTTTTCCGGGGCCTCGTCGCCGTCGTCAGCTGTGGTAGCGGCGGCCGCTGCGTGGCGCCCACGGCATGGCCGTCGAGGTCTTCGGTGGCGTCGGCGTGGCGCGGCTGAGCCGTTCGAGCTGGTGGCGTCAGCGGACCCTTGGGCAGCCGTCGTGCGACCCATTCTCGAATGCGTCGGGACTCTGGTCTGAGTAAGCACGCAATGTCCAATCAAGAGCATGGTGGCTCCAGAAGGGCTCTCTTGCGAGGTAGCTCGGAAGATGCAAGCTTCGTTGCCAATGCAGCGCGCACGCTGGCGCTGGGTGACTAAGTGAATATGTTACTCCGAGCCCATCCCGCTCACAGTCAGTAGGTATCTGCGTAGCAGCTAAAAGGGGGCCCATCATAGCCAAATGATTATGAGGCGTGAGGGGTCAGGGCAGACAACAGCAGCAGCAAGGACCAGACAATAAACCACAATTCGAAATGACTAATGCACCTGGGATTTCGACACCGCGAATCCACGTGACTGTTGCGTTCTGACAGCGCGAACCCTTGAAACTGGCGTTGACCTTTGGAACGAATACGCGCGGCACTAATGCGAGAGCCTCATTTTGAAAACAGACCACCCTCCATCCTTGCAGCTGATGCATCTGTTGAGGCGAATGTGCGCGTCGGTCATGCGAGAGCCACTTTTTGAACACGGACCGCCTCGCAACCTTGAAACATATGCATGTGCTCTGAAACGAACGCGCGCGGCGCTAATGCGCGGGCCACACCTTGAAAACTCACCGCCCTCCATCCTTGAGCTGATGCAGTTATGTGGAAACGAATGTTTGCGGCGCGTACTCGGGGGCGCCATTTTGAAAACGGACCACCCTCCATGATTGAAGCTGTTGCAAACTGCTGTAACGAATGTGAGTGGCGCTAATACCAGAATAATACGTTCAGAACAAAAAACAACCTCCATCCTTGAAACTCTTCCGAACTTTGAAAAGAATGCGCGCGTCGCTTGTGCGAACCGTTTGAAAACGGACTGCTCTCCGCCCTAAAACCTGTTGCGGAACTTTTCAACACCATAAGCGAGACAGGAGTTTCTACCGTCACGTCATGGAAATACTTCTCGGGAACAAAGCGTGGAGGAGGACGAGGAAGAGAAGACATAAGGCACAGGAGGGAAGGAGGAGGAGCAGGAGAAGCTTAGCAGGGGAAACGCAGATGTGTCCTCGCCTCGTCAGTCCCCACCAGGATTCCGCTGCTCTGCGCGAAGCGCTCCCCTTGAAGGACGAGCGGCACAACGGACCCGAATTTCAGGCGGCGAAGGCCTCCATTGGTCCAATACTCCCGCGCACCTTTCACTGCCTCTATCGCCTGGCCTCTAGCCGACGGAAGGGGGCTCCCGCGGGCCCTGGTCATCAGCAGACCTCAAGGTTTCAAGGAGGACCCACGAGTCCGCCGTCCTGTCGTGGGGGGGACGACAAGGTAGGATAGCCGAGGGCAGGGTAGAGAATCAACAAACGTAGCTGGCTTTCCTGGCCCCTCCTGGCTCTGGGAGGCGCCCATGCATTGAGGAGCGGGCCCGGCGTCGGGGCGGGAACCGTCTGCATGCAGCAGAATTCGTAACTTTCCTTCTCCTATCCTACCCTTTCGTGCGGCCCGATCCCGGGGACCCCAGGAAATCTGGACGGTCTCCCCAGAGCTGGAATCCCCCGAGTTGCTCTGCTGACGGCCCGCGAGGGCCTCCAGAGCCCGATCCCTACTGAGAACCGGTCGCCGTGCTGCTTGTTCACGACGCGGGGGGGGGAGGGGGGGGTCTCTTGAAGGGGTACGCTAAGAAATAGACACAGATCCCAGGCTTCCCACATGCTCGATATTTCCTGGATGTTCGTCTTGGAAGCGGTGTTGGCTGGAAGCAGACGTGACCGAAGCCTGGCACGAGGCGGTCTATTCGGCAATATTCAAGAGAGGCGATTGTTCGGATTGCGCAAATTACCGACCCATATCCCTTCTGCCACTTGGGTACAAGTTGTATGCAATGATATTGTTGTCGCGACTGAAAATGGCAGGCGCCGAAGAACGCCTATGTAACACTCAATTCGGCTCCCGATCTGGCCAGGGAACAACAGACGCTCTGTTCATCGCAATTTGCTTGATCGAGGACACGTGGGACTCCGAAGCAGGCAAACTGATTCTCCTCGCGCTTGACTGGGCTAAGGCATTCGACAGCGTGCCTCCCGATGGCTTGGTGCAGGCGCTCGTCCGCTTCGGTGCGCCCGAGAAGTTTGCATCGGCGGTCAATGCCATATACACTAACCGGAGCTTCTGCGTACGGGACGCGGGGTCCATGTCCGACTCAAGGCCGCAAGCGGTCGGGATATCACAAGGATGCCCGCTGTCGGCCTTTCTCTTCTCGATCGTGATGACCGTGATGATGTTCGACGCGACGCGCGGCATGCGCGGCAGAGGCATTCATCAAGATAGCCGGCTGCACCTGAGCGAGTTGATCTATGCCGATGACACATTGATTGTGGATGTGACAGAAAAGTACGTCCGCAATCTCATGGAAAGCATCAGAGAGGCCGGCACCAATTACGGTAATATTTTAAATGGGGCAAGCCAGAGGTAATGCCAGTTCGCTGCCAGACACAGTTCTTCCGCCCTGACGGTCAACCGACCACCCAGAAGGATAACGTGGTGTATCTGGGGGCGCTGCTCCACGCAGACTGAGGGAGCGGAGCAGAACTCCGTCGGCGCATCGGCATGGCGCGGAGAGATTTCGATACGCTGTGCAGACTGTGGAGGCATACAAACATATGTCTGCCCAAGAATGTCATGATGTTTGAAGCCCGTGTCGTTTCCAAGCTGATGTACTGCCTGCACACCCTCTGGTTGAACCAGGCAGAAAAATCGCGACTGGACGCCTTCCAAGCTCGGTGCCTGCGAACAATCGCTGGCATCCCTCACTCCTATCTCAGCCGGGTGTCCAACGCAGCCGTGCTGGAGAGGTGTGGCAGGAATCGTTTGACTTCCAGTTCAGCTTGCAAGCAGCTCGAACTGATGGGCAGGGTCGCTTGTCTCCCAGACGACAATGTATCACGACGAACGGTATTCCAACCAGGGTCGTTCAACCTAGCCCGCCCTTTCGGGCCCTGGAGGCGAGGCAGACCGAGGAGTTCATGGAAGCGCAATGTGTTTGACTTGGTATGTGCAACGGTTGGTGGCCGAGACGCCTTGCAGGAGCTATGGCGGCACAGACCTGGCGACTGGCGCGGAGTCGCAAGGCGCTATTGTTCACAGCTGTAGCATTCAACAGATATGGATTGTTTGTCTGAACATGGAGTGGACTGTCTCTGCTTACGGGGTGGTGGAAGAGCCGCTCACATGGACTGAAACAGCGTGAGCAGTGAGCCTGTCGGTGCTCTTTCCTCCTTCCTCCTCCTCCCCCTCGTCGTCGCTGTCGGTTTTTGTCACGGCGTATTCTTGTTTCGCAGCCGCGCCTCCGGTAGCGGAACTTGCTGTTTCACTTGTTTGCCAACGCACCTTTGACGTGCACGGCGCTTCGTCTCTCGTCTTCCCCTCCACTTCCAATATTTTCATCGTATTTCTGGAAATCGGCGACTCTTTGAGCCTGTGTTTCTGTTCCCCTCCTGCGCTTTCGGGTCAGAGCTCGGATCTTCAGCGGCCGTCCGAGACGGTCTGGGCATCCCTGGGAAGCTCTGGGCGAGGCGCCGCTGCTGGAAGGCGCCCACAGAGCGGGAAACCCGCGGAGAACCGACGACAACGCCCGAACACCTGGAACCTGTAGCTCGAACCCCCCAAGCTTCCACCCGCGGCACTCCGCAAAATCCTCCCTCGCCTTCCAGCAGCTGCACGTGCCGGGCGACAACCAGCGGCCTCCCAGATGGGGGGTCCGAGTAGATGGGGTCGCAGGATCGCGCCGCGTTTGCGACGAGTCGCCGACTTCGGCGACGCGGTGCGAGTCCCCGATACCATCCGAGGAGCGTAGGCGGTGCGATCCTCCGATCCCATCTGCTCCGATCCCATCCGGGAGGCCCAGGTCTTGCCACCGCTCGGACCTCCGCTCCCCGCGCCTCGCTCGGCCTCGTGAGCTCTCTGCCTGCGGCGTGGCCAGGGGTGCTCCGCGACGGCCCTCGCCGAGACACGCACACGCCCGAGCGGTGCCGAGAGACTGCGGCAGCTGCGCGGGTTGGGCGGCAGCTGCCCTCCACTCACCCCCACTCGGCTGCGCGACGCGAGTGACCCCACGAGATAAACAGGAAACAAGACATACAGCAGGGGCCCGGCCACAAGAGACCTCCCACAAGAAACCCAACCCTGAGACCCCAGGACGTCCATTGCTTTTTGTTGGTGTGGGCACGTCACGCTCTCCATCGCAAAACCATCGGAGCCCCAGAAACCGAGGGCACCCTGAAGGCGAGCAGGGTGTTTCTTGGCATGGGCCCCCACTGTAAACATAACAACTGTCGGCGCTCCGCGCGGATTTCTTGGATCTGCGCTGGGCCCCTCTGGCGGCGCCTCCGGCGCCGCCCCTGGCGAGCTCTGGGGACCCTCGCGTGCTTCGGGGATTCTCCGACCCGAGTCGATCCAGACCCGGGTCAGTCAGGCCTTGTAGGATCTTGCAATATCCTGTAGGGTCCTGCATCAGGACTCTGTTGCTCCCATCGTACCCAAGACCACATCCCAGAAATAATTTCGAGCACCCAGAGAAACGAATCGAAACAGTGTCGAGCCAACATCGCCTCTCAGTGCGTGACGCGTGAAAACCCTCCAGTTTCGGCGCGTTCTTGGTGCTCCAAATTATTTCTGGTGGTCAGGGCAGGGCTAGAGTAGGTTGGCACATCATAAAATCAGAATCCTGCACCCTAGCCCGGGTCAGTGCACCCACCCCCCTGGCTCTGCATGATCCTGCAGGAATCCGGCGCTCTGGCTGACCCCCGTTTGCATTGACCCCCGTCCCTTGAGCCCTGAGTGCCCACAGCGACATTTCGCGGTGGCTTACGCGGGCACCCAGCGCGGCTCGCTACAGTGGGAACGAGGGCGCTCCCGCGCGACCTTACGCGGGCTGCCTACGCGCCTACGCCGGCGCAGTGGACCCCGTCTCCTTACGTCGCTCACGTGCCCGCGCCAGAGGCCCCTCGGGCGAACGGCCACCCTCAGCGTGCAGCCCACGCCCCTGGCAGCGCCTGCTCCACTGCGGCCGGCCCCTCCGCCGCCCCGGCGGCGGCAGCGGCCGCCGCCTCCGCGGGCCCGCCGCCCAGGGAGGCCACGAAGAGGTCCACCCCGGGGCCATCCTCGTCCTCGCTGTCCATGGCTGCCGAGGCCCCCCCCGCCCCGTCGGCGGCGAGACCTGGGCGCAAGTGAAAAAGGAGAAGGCTTCCCTGCCCGGAGGCGCAGGGGGCTTCTCGGGGCCGCCCGCCGCCTTCTGGGGGGGCCATCTCCGTTTCGGTTTCCCTCACTTTCCCCTCTCGCTCGCCGCCGACACACCCTCCGGTGGCAACTCACGGGGGCCTCCCATGCCATCTACTGGCTCTTGCGGATTGACGCTGACCGATGCTACTCGACGCCATTTCGGCGCCGATCGACGCTGAATCGGCGCCTTCTCGGAAATTGCCAAACGCTAGTGCATGCCAGTGCACAAGACGGAATTGCGAGGACACACGCCAGGGGTTGCGAAAGAGGCCCCTGGCCCAAGGTGCCCCCAGGCTTTCGCTCAGTCTGGAAGTCCTCGGGACCGCCCAGGCAGCGGAAAACGCAAACTAACCCGCGGCAGGAAGAGGGCAAGACAGGAAGGAGGGGAAAAAAGGGATGGGGAGACCAAAAGGCACCGATACCGCTACGCCCCGGACCTCTCCCGGGGCTCGTTCTGGCCAGAACTTCGAAGCGAATCCAACGGTGGCGACGAGGGCCTCCCAGGGGGCCCCCAAAAAGGGATAACGAGGCAAGGGTGGCGGGCCCCCTCCTCCTCCTCCTCCTCCTCCTCCTCCTCCTCCTCCTCCTCCTTCTGACGTTTCTGACGTTTCTCGCTACACAGCGTCTTGTCGCGCGCCCCGCGGGCGCGGAGCGCGCCGCAGCGGCCCACAAGGGCCGCGCGGGCACTCGAACAGCGGCCCCGGGAACTCGACCCCGAGGAGAGCAGGGAGGACCAAGGACCAGACTTAAACCTCGGAGGAGGGAGGAGGGGGCCGGGTTTCCCGAAAAAAGAGGGGCCCGTCAGGGCCCCTGGGCGGGCGCCGCGCGCGCCCGCGCCCGCGGGCGTCAGGCAGCGCGGCACGGCGCACGGCCAGGCCGACGGCCTCTTCGTGGGCCGGCGGCCGCACGGTGGCGGCTGGGCTCCCTTCGGCGCGGCGCGCTGAGCCCAGCCGCCGTGGGGGCTGCTTCGGGTGACTGGCTGCCCCCCGCGGTGGCGACCTCCACCCTTCGGCGCAGCGCGCTGTGGAGGCTCGCCGAGCCGCTCGTGGGCTCCAGCAGGCCTGCACTGGCGGCTGCTCTCTCATCAACTTGCCGACTAGGGCCAGCTGGCCTCGGCCCCTCGCATGCCGCGCGAGGGCGGCGGGGATGCACCCTTCGGCGCCTCGCGCTGTGTATCCCACGCCGAGGGGCAAGCTGTCCCTTCTCTTCTGGTAGGCTCTGATGTGCTCGAGCCTGCAGTACTGCTTGACTCTGTAGTGCTCGAACTTGCATACCTCGTCCCAGTCGTGCTGGTCGAGGTGGTACTCCTGCGTATGCCATGTCCAGTCCTGCTGGTCATCATAGTAACCAGCCGTGGTATTTCCAATGCCCTCAGTCATGTCGCCCCCGACGCTACAGTACAGGTAGGCGCTGATGTAGAGGAGTGGTTGTGATGTGGCGGTCGTTTGTTTGTTGGTTGAGTGTGGGTTGTGGAGCGTGCTGGTTGGGTCGTTGGGGGGTCGGCTCGTTGCTGGTGTTGTGTTGATGGTCGTGGGCGTCCATGGCCTCCATGCACCGACTTCAAGTGGGGGTCTTGGCTGTCCCACCTCGTCCCGCTATGGCTAGGGGTCACAGTGCCCTCGGTGGGGGCGAACCCCAGGCCTGGTACTTATTATCGTCGGAGTGGGATGCTCGGCTGTCCTGTGCTTCGCCCTCGGGCGCTCGGGTAGCTCCTCCTTCTCCATGGGAATGGTGGGGGTGGCGAGCTAGGGCGGACCGCGGGGGCGCAGGTAGTGGCCGTCCTACCCCCCCCCCCCCCCCTGCCCCTCACCATCCCCCCTGGTGGGCGCGGGAAGTACTCGTCCTTCCCCCCCGCCCTTCGAGCCCGTCCCGAAGCGTTGACTTGACAAAAGGTGTGCAGGGCCGTGCTGGGCATGATGCCAGTGTCCGACAGTAGTGCGGCGGCGTCGTGTGGATCGCCCGCTTCCAGCCAGCTGGTGTCCTCCGAGTTGTATGTAACCAGTCACCGCCAGGATACCCACAGCAAAACGTAGCGACCTGTGCCTGGGGCGTTCCCTCGCATTCGGGGCTTCCCCAGGACTTGCGTCCTAAGCAAAACTTGGCGACGCTGCCTGAGGTCTTCCCACGCATTCGGGGCTTCCTCAGGACTGAAGCCATGACGCCGTAGCGCTTGTCGCCGAGAAAGCTCTTTGCCACGAATGTACTGCCGCATCCAACTGTGACCGTGCCCATGCCTGTGATGTTCGAAATAGTGCAGCATAGGGCCCGTAGTCATACTTGTCTCAGTAGCACCACCACATGATGTGCTTGACCCAAACGTACTGGTCGACATGATGGTGCTTGACTCCACGCTGCATTGGACTGGGATGCTCGGCTCCCACATGCTGCTCGCTGATACTGCTTGACCTGCTTGCAATGTAGTTGCGCGGGCCTGGGTACTCTCGACGGTCTTGCTGCCCGCCTGCGAAGAGATGTCCAGAGATGTCGAAACATATACGGTGGGGCCTGGGCGCTATGCTGCCCTTACCCAGGGCGCTAGAGACTCATAAAAAGCAGATGCCAAAGTTGAAAGAAAAGCCAATAAAGATCCAATAGAAATACTCGAGGAGGGGGCACGCTCCGTCGCCATTGAGGGATCGTGCCCACCCGCATGGGCGCTTCGGCCCCCCCCCCCCCCTCGAGAATGGCACGCAATCGCAGTCCATGACGCAGCCATGCTGATGAACAAATATCCTCTCAGGTCACTCCCAGTTTGAGTACATGCAGTGGGTACGCTGACCCTCTCTCGCCTGCTGCCACTCTGCAATATTGCCAATCTGTACACCATTCTGTAATACAAACTGCAATCCAATCTGTAAGCTGCCAATAATCTGCGCACCAATCTGCAATCGGATGGTCCGCCCCGTGGACTGGCAAGAACGAAATAATACAGACAACAATTTATCCCAAATATATGTGCAGGCAGTCGTAGTACCGCGCGCTGCAGTGCCAACTGCTAGCGCCGGTGGGTATCCCATGTCCTGTGACAGTCGTGGCCCAGCTGCTCTGGCTCGATGTAATAGTCCAGGGGGGCATAAAACCTGTGATAGCGTTCATCCGTTTCGGCCCACAATGTCTCTTCGTCAGCGAGCTGCCCCCAGTGGGCTGCGAAGGCCGTTGCCATTGCCTTGCGCAACTTTGAGAGATATTATTTGAGGGGGGCGGTCCTCCAGCCGCCCTGGCCGTCTCGTCCGCAAGCTCTGTCGCGTCCATTATGCCGGCACCGCTGCCCCCCAGGTACTGCCCCAAGTTCTTGTGTGAGTTCGCTGAGGTGCACCGCCATCAGACATGTTGGCTTTCGCGCGGCCTGCCCAAACTGGCACTGGTCGATGTTGTGTAGTTCGACGTTCGTCTGCTCCAGCAGCCAAAGCGTCTCCGCTCGCTGCCAGCTGCTCGGCGCTTGAGGACACCATGTAGCTGGAGCAGGATGCTCGAGCACAGCGGATACATTGTACTGCAAGCCAGTGGTGATGAGTAGTAGAGCTGTCCTGTATAGCTCGTTGGCTAGTGCTAGCTGTTGGAGCTCCGCTTGGTTGGCTGCTTGTATGCCCCAGGGGAAGTCGCGTGTACGCAATGGGCGTGGAGCTTTTCCCTCGGCGGCATGCCAGCGCGATGAGCACCACGTCTCGCAGGGGGGGCCAGCTACAATGCCGAAGATTCTGCCCTGACGTATCGCCGCGCACCAAAACTCGACGACGTCTGGCTTCGTCAGGTCTCCTTTGTCGGGGTCTATCTGCACGTCGATTGATAATACTACCAAATTGCATTCCCGAATGTTCATCTCGAAGTGGTGCTGGGAATCCTCCGCTCGGCGTGTGCCTGAAAAAAAGTGCAGCAGAAACATAGCAGTAGTAACCATGGGCCTGCACGGTGTGAATGTCCTTACTGGTGGCGCCACTGCTTGAGGGGCCGCTGCTGTGGGCGGCGCAGGCGAGAGCTGGAGCTGATGTTGTTCGATGTGGTCGGCGAGCTTGATGTGTATGACCTGTTGCGCAGGCACCAACGCCTCAGTAGCTCCATGACCCATTGCCTTCCTCGACGCCACAGCCCCTCGTTCTTCTTCACGGCGTTCGGCTGCCTCCTGCAAATCCATTGGCACTTCATTTGCTTGGAGTACAGCCAGGCACCTGGGGCACCTTCTCAGGTGCTTGAGTATGCGCGATCGCGTGATGAAGTCCTTCCCGCACCCAGGGCAGGTTGTCGAACGGGCGAGTAGTTCGGGGAGGTCATAGCCGATGTGCTCCATGGTGCGGTGGCGCTTCCATGCTCCCCGAGTTTTTAGGATCTTGCCACACTCATAGCATATGTAGCCACTGTGTTGCGCAGGTGGCCGTCCGTCGAAGTTGGGCGTGGTCAGGCCAAAGTCTTGCGCTAGCCGGTGCAACTGCCTCTGCCATATCCGATGTCGATATATGTCGTGCTGCCATGACTTGTACCTGAGCCATGCACGCGTAATCATGGCTTGTGCGGCTTGCTCTTGCTGTGTTCGTAACCATCGTACCAGGCCCCTGATGTCGCAGCCAATGTCCTCGTCGTCTAGTAGGAATCTTCTTATCCAATCCAGATCCTCGACGATAAGTATATTCCAGGCTTTACTGTCCTCCCAGATGTCGTCGATGAGGCGGTGGAGGAAGGGCGCGTCCGCATGCACCATTCTGACCAGGTACATCAGGCGCCGTCGGCGCAGATACATGTGGATCGGTACTTCGTCGCATATCAAATATATTTCGTCGTCCAAGGTATGTACGTGCCCCGCACCATGTCGCTGCTGCCGCGCGGCGGCTCGAAGGCTCGCCATGTGTCTGCTCTGCAGCATCTGCTTCTGTTGTACTGTCAGCGGCCCCCATACTTCGCAGTCGTAGGTCAGTTTGCTCTGCGCCAGTGCCGTGAGGTACAGCATCTTGGCTTTGAGGTCGATGTGCGGCAGACGGAAGATGGACTTCTTCAAGGGCCCCTCTGCAGATCTGTGATCGATGATGCGTCTCATAAGGTTCGGTCCCTCACCGCCGTCACTTGCCACAATATTGCCCAATGTGAGTCCCTGAGACGTGACCTCAGCTGTGGTGGCATCAATGCTGGTCAGCAGCTGGCAATCCTCGCGATGCAATGTGATGGGGCTTGTCTTGAAGATCCTCGCCTTGATATGTTGTTTGGCGTGCCCGTCTATATGCAACAGAACTTTGGTCTTCTTGGGGTGTAAGTCGTGCCCGAAGATCTTGAGTCTCCTCGCAATGATGGACAATATATCAAAGATGCTGCTCTCGATTTTCGTGTTATCCCTGAGTACGCACAGGAATGTCGTATCGTCCATGAAGGAGACTTCTGGCAGGGTCCCTTCGTGACCTCGGAGCTGGCCTGTAGTGGTAATGGCTTGATCTCCCGCTGGTGGTAGCTGCAATGAATACTCTCGAGTGTAGCTCCTGCTCCAGCGGCCCCAGGGCGTGCGCGAAGCTGATGTTGAAGATGAGGTCGGCCAAGCCGTTGCCTGGGCGTGTGCCCTTGCGGCTCTCCGCGCAAAGCTCATCTCCCCGTGCTTCGAAGAATGTCATGTCGTGTGCTTCTTCAACCTGAAATCGTAGGTTCTCGTCTACGTCGTTGAGCGCTAAGTAGCCTGGTGCCGAGATCAACTGCTGGATGGCGGGCATGAGCCATTCAGGTGGGTCGCCTCCTGCCATCGCCTTTTGAAGCCAGGGCTTCTCACCCTCCCGCCCCAGCACGAACTCGCGAATGACAGAGTAGAAGGCCTGTCGGAGGTCCAACAGGATGCCGACGGAGCTGAGAGGCATTCGCCTGCAGATCCCGAAGAACGCTTTGATGGTGTGGGTGGAGTACGCACCTGACTTCTTCGGGATGCCGCCATGCTGGGTGACTCTCAGCAGGCAGCTGCAGACCCTCAGCGTCGTTGAGCGGGGCCACTTGTGGTAGTGCTTGGCCACCGTATTGTTGAGGAGGATCGACCTGTAGTACTCCAGCAGGGCCCTCGTGCCGCTGCCCTTGTAAAGCTTCACTGCAATACCTGCCTTGAATTGGATTGGTTCGCGGCCCCGCAAGATCGTCTTCAGGACGACCGGATACCAGTGGCGGGCCGTCTCCTCGGGCGCGAGCTTGAGGATGTCGTCCAGGTTGCCATCGGGCCCTCCTGCTCGGCCCTTCTTGCCGTCCGCGAAGCTCTCCACCAGGTCGTTGAGTGTCATGTGCAGGTGCTGCGAAAACTCGTCAGGTGGTGATCTGCGGGTACGGCTGCAGTTGTAGCGGTCCGCGAGGTCGTACTTATCCCTGATGTCTGCTGACTCGAACTTGGCGAAGTGCTGCAGCGTGGCGCGGCTGATCTCGCTCTGGCTGCCCATGATGGTACCGTCGGGCTGCTGCATGGTGGGTAGCGCACTGACGTATTTGAATTTGCGGCCGCCGTGGATCAGAATCTTCTTGGTCAGCTGCTTCTCGGTCCTGGCGTCTCTTGCTGTTCTGCTGTCCGCCAATTTGCTACCGAGGTCGTGGAAGTACTGATTGCGGTCGGTACTCAGCTGGTGTCTGAACGTGTCCCTAGTGTGGGCGATGAAAAGCCTTGCGGCGTCGTGCGCGATGCCGAGGCAGCCGGTGGTGCGGCTGAGCTGGCAGGCGCCCGCCAGGGCTGCCACTGCGCTAAACCAGCTGTCTTCAGCGCGGGCGTAGACCGACGCCTCGTAGCAGAGCCTCTTGCGGAACACTTCTAGTGGTGCTGGATCCCCATTGTTCGTGTAGGTCCGCGTGGAGCTCTCGGCATATCTGCGCAGTCGCAATAATCGCATGCTGGCCTCTGGGATTGTGGCGTTGCAAGGTGTGAGCGGGTCCCGTCCGAAATACTGCTTCGTCTTCTCGGCAATGAGTCCCGCCGTCTCATGATAATGGTCATTGACGTCTGCCTTCCATGGTGGTAAACTGGTGCTGTTCAGGTCCTGCTTGAATGCGGTGGTGCACTCTGGGTTCTTGAGTTTGTTAGTGTCCAGCTGAGCGGTTCCCTTCAAGTTTCGGTGGCGTCCGATGATGTCGCCCACGACTTCAACCAGCACGGGCAGGTGGTCTGCGGTCGTGTCGTAGCCGTTCTGGGCGCCATTGCTCCTCTGCTTGCTGTGCTCGTTCTTCTTCTTGGCGGTCGGCTTTTGGAAATCCCTCAATACAGTGCAGGCTGCGACGCACTTGAACAGGCAGGGAGCCATTGCGACATAGTCGATGCGGTTGGAGATCCCGTCCTTGTGGTATGTGTAGTCGTCGCTGTTCCCGTAGTATGTGTTGACGACGTGCAGGTGGCAACTGGCGACAGACTCATGGAATGCATGTCCATTCTTGTCTGTCAGCTGGTTTGGGCCCTTCTGACCCAGCCACTGCGTGTCCTCTCCGTCCTTGTGTCCTAGCTTGGCATTCGCGTCGATGAGCAGGATCTCTGGCTTCCACGTGTCACACAGCTCTCTGAATTGTTCCCACCAACCGTTGATGTCCTTGGCCTTCTGGCACGGGGCGTGAGCAACGGCGATGACGTGGTGGAACAAAGGGGCATGCACGCGGACGAAGAGCACCCTGGCCGAAGAGTGCAGTTTTGTGAGCTGGGACTGCTTGAAGTACAGGTATTTCCCTTTGAGCTGTCCGTGCGGGATCTCCACATTGAGTAGTAACGCGCGTCCCCAATTGCCGTCCTGCGCCTCGCTCTGTACGTTGATGAAACCTTGTCCTGTCCATGCGGCCCCCTTACAGCGAGTCTCCTGCAGCCCCGCGACGTGGACCTGAAGGTCCAAGAGTTGGGCTCTGACTAGAGCCCCCTTGCTGGAGATGTCCAGGTGCAGGTCTGTGGAAGGGAAGCCTCCTCCTTCTCCTCCTCCTCCTCCTCCTCCTCCCCCTTCTCCTCCCCCTCCTCATCCCCCTTCCTCCGTGGCCATTTCGGTTCAAGATGCTCGCACGAGAGGTCATCCGCGCTCTCGCGCCCAAGTGGGATTGCTCTGTTCCCCGAGCCAGTCTTCATCATTATTGCGAGGCCTGGTCTGCCCCAGCGCTTCGGCTGCAGTCCGTGCCCCGCGGGCGGGCACAGCGCAGCAATGGCGCCAGGAGACGGCGGCCCGGTGGCGGTGCTCTGCGGGCCCAAGACCCCTCACTGGGGTTGCACCTGTGGGCGCTCGGAAAACTGGGCGAGCAGGGTCATCTGCGCCTGCGGCAAGCCAGCGCCCAGGCGCACCGCCGCCGCCGCGCGGAAGGAACACGACAAGGCCCTAGCAGGTCGCGGGGGGCGGGGGGTCTGTCAGCCTCGACGGGCCGCGGTGGCCAGCCCCCAGGTGAAGGGGAAAAGGCCTGCAAGGACCTCAGCAAACGCCTGGCGAAGGTCGACGGCGGCCAGCCGGGTGGGTCTTCGGACGACCGCGAGCCCCGCGCGCCGCCGTGGCGGGCCCAGGCCGAGGCTGTGGACGGCGACGGCGCCATGGACGGCGACACCACTCGATCGCAGAGGCTGGCGTTCCTCACCACGGCTATCGAGCGGAATGCCAAGGGCGCGGCGATGCTCAGCCACGACGACGACGCAAAGCAGATCCTCACGGAACGGCTGGAGAAGATGCGGGCTGAAAAGAAAACGCTCCCCCCGCCGCTGCGGCCCGCCGCAAGTGCAAGACAAACGTCGACCGCGTCGCTAAGCAGCGATGACGGCTGGAGGCGGAGCTGGCTGAGGTCGAGGAAGGCCTCGCGCGCCTCGCCCGCGAGAAGGCCCAGAAGGGGGGTGAGCTCGCGGAAAAAGCCAAGGAGCTCCAGGCGCTCCATGAAGAGCTCGCAGCCAAGTCGGCAGTCGCCCCGCTCGCGGCGACGGGGCTCGACATCAAGGCCCACGCGGGCAGCGGCCCAGAGTTGCGCGGCTGCCTGGGCACCGAACTCTGGAGGAGGCTGCAGCAGCAGATCCTCGCCGGCCTGGCTCCGCGAGCGGCGGCTCCAAAGGGGCTGGAACTGCTCCGGGGGCTGCCGCTGCTCCTGCGCCTGGCGGCGGCGGGCCCGAGCCTGCCGCCAGGCTCGGAGGCCCAGAAGCGAGACCTGTGCCACGCCAGAGGCGAGAAAGGAATCAATGCCTTCATCGACGCGCTGTCCCAGATGGAGGACGCTGCTGAGATGGAGCTCGAGCGGCAGCGGCAGGTTAGACCACGAGAGCTGCGTGCTGATGGAACTGGCGCGCGCCGCCGAGGCTGCCCGGGGCGCCGGCGGAGGCGCGCGGGGGCCCCCCTGCGCGGGCGAGCGCGTCCACGCAGCCGCGGCCGCGGCCGCCTGGGGCGAGCCCGAAGGCCCAGGCGGCGCCTTTGCCGTCAGAGGCCATGCCGCCGAAGGCGGCCACCGCTTCCCGCTCGCCCTCGCGGACCTCGCGGCGGCGACGAGCGGGCAGTCGGCGCCCCCTGACGGTGGCCATGACAGGGTCCCCAGGGCAGCCGCGTACAGTGGCAACACCTGGGGCAGCGGCTTTGGCGGCTTCGAGTGGATGCGCAGCCTCGGGCCCCCCTCATGTGTCGATGGTTCAAGAGACCTGCTTCACCTTGCTGGCGGCGGCGGGGCAGGCGCGCGGCTGGGCGCGCGCCAGTGCCGCGCAGCTGGCGGCCAGCTCGGTCGACAAGGCGCGAAGCGACGCCAACGCGGTGGCGGCTGGCGTTGCGCACGTGACCTCCAAGCTCCTGGGGTCGGCCAGGCCGTCGCAGACGGGGGGGGGATCCGCCGCGCCGCATGGCGGCTCGCCTTCTCTCTCTGAGTCCAGGCTGCCAGTTGGTGGCGGTCAGACTGTACTTGGAGCACTACGTTGGCCTCGGCGAGTACAACCTGGCGTTGCTGGCGGAACCGCGCCGCTGGCTGGCGCATCTGGAGATGCCCCCCATCATCGGTGGCGATTGGAACGTCGAAGCGCAAGACCTGATCGACTCAGGATGGCCCAGCCTGGTCGGCACCTCGGTGGTAGCCCCTCTTGGGCCCACCTGCAACGGCAAAGCGTGCGACTTTTTCGTCGTGTCGCGGGAGCTCGAACCGCTGGCCCAGTCGGTCGCGAGCAGGCTCGACGCGCCGAACGGACCCCGCTGCCTGGTTCTCGTGCAGTTGGACGCTCGCTGGGCCTAGTCGATGGCGGAGGTCCTGAGGGCCCCGAAGAAAGCCAGGATCGATGTCAACCTGGACGATGGGGCGAAGAAGCGCGGGACGACTCCACGACGACGGTCGTCTGGCGCGAGTTCGGGCCCCAGGGCCGCGAGAGCGCCATCGGCCAATGGTTCGACGCGGCAGAGGAGCAGCTCGCCAGGCTCCACGGCCTGCAGAAGGCCGAGGCGCAGCGCCACCGTGGCCGGTCGCGAGGGCCGAAGCTCTAAGGTCCCTCTCGGCGCTGTGAGGGCGGCCAACCGCGGCGATCGAGCCTCTGAAGGCTTGCGGGCGCGGCTCCCTTTTGGGCATCTGGCGCTGAGGCGGCGCCAGCTGGGAATCCGGGGGGGGGGGGGGGGGGCGCGCCTGGGCTCGAGGCCAGGCCCTCTGGGAGGCCATGGTCAGCCACGGACCGCTCCTGGCCCAGCAGTCGTCGCGGCCGCTGAGCATCGGGCAGGCGCCGGCGCCGTGGGGCGAGATCAGCCACAACGCGGCGGCGGGCGAACGGCTGCTGGGCATGCTCGAGGCGGTCGCCGAGCAGAAGACCCAGGCCGACGTCGCCGCTGCGAATATGCGCTGGGGCGACTTCACGGAGCCGGAGCTGGCCTTCGAGAGGGGGGGCCAGTGGCCCACGAAGTGAGCGAGGAGGCGCGAGAGGAGCCAGCCGCGATCCTCGACCCTGCCTCGGAACAGCCGTTCGCTCTGGTGGGACAGGCTGCCATGGAGAAGGCCCTGTTGGACTGGAGCCCGCCGCGGGAGCACCCGGGCCGCCGAGGGCGTCGACGCCCCCGGGAATGGGAGACGCCGCGGCAGCCCACGCCCATCACGGCGGGCGTCGCCCGCGAGGCTGCCAAGAGCTTCAGCAAGGACACCGGCCTTGGGCGGAATGCCTTCCACGCCCGATTGTTGCTGGAGCTCGGGGACGAGGTGGCGAGAAGCCGGCGGCTATCCTCAACGCCTGGGAGCGAGCTCCCTGCCGGGGCTACTGCCTTTGCTGGCCAGGATCTGGCCACGCATCCGCCAGCGCGACTGCAGCCGCTGGGAGAGGGCGATCGACCAGCAGCACGTCTGGGGCACCTCCTCGGCCAGAAGCTGCGACGGGGCGGCCTGGCTCCACGACGCGTCGGCGGCCCGCGCCAAGGCGACGGGGTTCGAAGCAGCGTCCTGGCACGAGGATCTCGCCAAGTTCTACGGGAACATCCGACGCGACGAGCTCCGCGCGGCCGCGCGTCTCTGGGGCTTCGACGAGGGCCTGCTGAAGGCCCTCTGCTTCGTCTACGCGGGGCCGAGGAGGGCGCGCGTCAGCATGGCTGTCAGCCGGGCTGTGAACGTCAACGGCACGGCGGTTGCCAGGTGCTCCTGCGCCACGGCGCTCGGTAAGCTGCTTATAATGCTGAGCGCTCTCTGAAGGCGGCGGCGGCGCCGGCGGTGCGTCTGCTCGACGTCGCGGGCTTTGTCTCAGCGCGCGCGGTGGGCAGCGGGCGGTTCGTGGCCCACCAGCTGGCGCGGGCTCTCAGGGCCTTCAACGGCGAGGCGGCGGCCCCCCACCTCCCGCTCAGCCATCGCAAGACGAAGGCGCTGGCTACCTCCAGGGAGCTCAAGCTGGACCTCATTGCCAAGGAGGGCTGGACACTCCAGTGGGGCGACTTCGCGGAGGTGCACCGTGGCCTGGGCGGCGACGCCATCGCGGACTCGCACGGGAGGGTCACAACGGCGGTGGCCAGAGAGGGGGCTGCGAAGCCCGAGGGGCTCAAGCTGGCCAGGCTGTTCCACCCCTCGGCGGCCAGGAGGCGAGTCCACCGCGCGGGACCGACGGCCGATGCAACCTGGGCCTCCTCGGTCATGGGGGTGCCCGACGGCCGTCTCCGCACGCCCCGCGTGGGGGCGGCTTAAATCCCAGGGGCGGCTGCCCAGAGGCGCGGCGCTGGGGCTGGCCAGCCTCGCGCGGGTGGCTGGATGGCAGGGCGGCCCGCTGGCGATCACCACTGTGGGCGCCATCGCGGCATACGTGGAGATGGCATGGGCCGACCTCCTGAAGGAAGGAGTGGCCAGGAGGCTGGTGGCCCAGGCCAATGCTACGGCCCAGCGGTCACAGCCGTGGCGGCCGACGAAGGACCCGGTCACGGCCCTTGTCCTGACTATGCGCAGGATCAGGTGGAGGTTCGACGGCGCCGACCCCTACGCCCTGATGGATGCCAGAGGGGAGCGCCACGAGGTCAGGAGGCGCCCCCCCGCAGGCGGACGGGGCGCGAGGACAGTGGCAGTGCCGCGGCTGCTGCGGATCGCCCCTCCCCGGGAGCCTCGGCGAGCTTCAATGCGGAGCATGGCGGCGGCCCCGCGGCGCCTCCGCCACTGCGCGGGGGGCGCGGACTGCTGGCCGCTCCAGGTCGCCGCCGCGTCGAGGCGAGAGCAGGCCTGGGCCAGAGCTCTTTCCGGGGCCACAGCGTCCTGGAGGCCCTCCTGTTCGCTGACGAGGAGGCGAGGCCAGAGCGCCGTCGTGAGGCGGCCGCCCTCCTTGCGCGCACGTGCAGGGGCTGCACCTGCGACCGAAACGGCCGTGAGCTCACTGAGGGAGACCCTGGCAGACCCATCGCGTCTGCGAGTAATCATCACAGCGCGATCGAATCCCAGCTCAGGCCCCCTAAAATGGGGCGTGCCCTTCTGGGGGATCTCCGAAGCCCACAGTCGGCAGATGGCTATTGGGCGGTTCGGTTGGAGGTTTTTCGCGAGTCTGGGGACTGCCCTGGGAACTCCGAGGGAAGGCCTCCAGCGGGCTCCAGGCCAAGCCCTTGCAGCCCTCGTTCGCCTCGGTGCTGGCCACGATTGGCCTGGGCGTGCCGAGCTCGGGGCGTCGGCGGCGGCTGCCAGGGCCCTTAGAGCCAGGGAGGCGGCCGAAGGGGAGGAGTAGGCGCGGCGTCCGCCCCCTCTGAAATTCGGTCTCCCTCTGGGAAGTGGCGGTCCGCCGCCTGAACCGTGGAACAGGGTGGGGGTCTGCGGAGGTGGGGCCCCGCCCCTGCAGGCCCCCGCAGATCGGGCCCCCCCCACCCCGCGTGTCGGGAGCAGGCGGTCCTGGGACCGCCTCGGCTCAATCGTGATCGTTGCACTGAATGCATGACTTCTGCGGAATGTGTCGTGCCTCCTCCCCCCCTTCTCCTCCCCCACCTCCTCCTCGTCCCCCAGCGCCGCCGTTCTGGCCTGAGGATGTGAGACTGCTTTGCGACCGCGAAATCACATGATCGGCACGTACTCCCCCAAAATGTGGCTGCTGACGAGCAGCAGATTATGACGCACATCTTAGAGATTAGTTCGTTCACCTGCTTATGTGGAGCACGAGCTAGACGGGGGGATATATGTTCATATGTCCCATGTCTGGTATGATACGGCTGCAGGGCACTGAAACTAAGGCATTGCCACAGATGACATATATAATATCGGAAGTCCTAGACAGGCTTGCGGTTATTGCAGGGTGGAAACAACAACAAGTTTTAGCAACAGGAGCGCGGGATGCACATGTGTACTACCACCGAGATGGCCGCAGAAGGCGATCGGAAGGATAGATACGCAGCCAGCCATGTTACAAGGAAGAGGACTGGGTGTATAGCTTTGATTCAAAGGGGGTTCTTTCCATGCGCTCACACTGTATTTCCCCCCAAGCCCTCGGATCGCAAATCGATGCCGATATCTGTATCGTGCTGTGGGGAGCTGAGCAGATGGGCATCGACAATGAACAAACAGGCCCCGCATACTGCTAGCACGTTCATTATGGCAGGTGTGAATGACGGAATGCGATTGATGAAGAATGACGGACAATGGATCAAGGTGGGGAAGGACACGATTGGGCATGGACCTTCTCACGACAAAAAAACACTTGTGGGATGCAGGACATAGAGTGTGAGAAATGATGGAGGAGCATGGGCGTTTCTACCACTACGCAACGAAGAATTGCATCGACCTTCGTCGATGCACATGGGAATTCTAGTATGATTGACCATGGAATTCTTCCGCGTTAACTTGCAGCCAAAGTTAAGACCCAAGGTCCCTTGAAGCGCATGGGGCGCAGATTGTGGATCCCCCGCAAAAGCAGGCGCTAGTGCTCTTTTAACTGAACGCTGTCAGGGTTGCCCATGGGAGGACTCGTCGGGCCCCTGTGGAGCCATGTTTAGCTGTAGGTATGGTCTCGCTTATCATATTCGTACTGTACATACCAATGTAAACATATCGCACGTCACCACTTTAACGAACCAGTGCGTGCTTTGTAAGGAGGTCTGTGGCGAGAGGCTAACGGCGCGCAAACATCTAGAAGGGGCCCTTCTTCATGGACGGTGCCTTCGAAACAAAGCGTCCACACTGGCGGGGCTCTTGGTACCCGAGAATATTAAATGCAGAGGTTGTGGCTCAACTTCCCTGGAGCTGACTGATTACAACCAACACGCTCTCAGCCACCTGCACTATGCCCCCGCCCCGCAAGTAGAGCTGGACGTAGCAATGTTCGGAGAAGCGGAGCTTCCACCCTGGGCTGGAGTGGTCATCGCCCACAAGCGCGCAGCACATGCAGACGAAAGTTCGGGGACGCAGGCCAAGCAGGCCAAGGGCAACGGCAAAGGCGAGAGAGGAGAAAGATCTCTTCTCCACAAAGTGGCGGCGCTGGCACTTGTCACCGCTCGCGAGCAGGCGCTGCTCTCGTCAGTCGTGCTGTCGACCTTCCTCGTGCCGAGCGAGTCGTATCTGGCGAAGTGCGGGCCCGCGGCCAACCAATTCTACGCGGACACGGTGAAGAAGGTCCACGAGCGCAAAGAGGCGGGAGAGGACGTGGATCTTCCGAGTCCAGGGCCGCCTTTCATTACTATGTTCTTTCTCACAGGGATCGGAGCAGGTGCAAGCAGCAGCCAACACTTTCTTCCAGAAATATCTGAAGGATCCGACGCCCCAGACCATGGCGTCGCTGATCCGACACTACACAGTGAAGTCGCCGAGGGGGGCCAGGCAGCAAGAAGATGGAGGGGAATGCGAAGGTGACCCTCGCGCTGGGGCCGCATCCAGAGGCTCAGGCGGTGAGATCGTTGATGGACTTGGCATTGGCCGAGTGCAAGCAGCGCAGCTTGTAGGAGCGTCGCCGAAGGGACCTCTCGAGAGGCAGATCGCGGCGGCGCTCGAGCGAGCACGAATGTGCCAAAGGCTTTCGCCAAGAGCGTTAGATTTCGAGAACTGATGGCCAGAGGGGTGATTGCCCAGGTCGCCAGTCATTTGTTTGACACTCTGACTAGAGAAGGACGGGGGCGGGAGTGGTCGGGGTGGGAGTGGTCGTCGTCGTCGTGGTGGGCGGGGGAAGGGATCCATGTCTTGAGGCGCTGCTAGTGCCAGCGGGGTCGACGCGCGGGCTTCCGCGCCGTTCCCCGCGGCCTAGCGGCTATGTGGCCGCCGCAGGGCCACGACCAAAAGTCGAGAGAGTTGGCAGTGTCGCCGCAAAGGACCGAGGTTTTTTTTTTGAAACTTGGAAGCTGCACCGTGATTTGTAGCATCCCTTTCATATTCTGGAGGTGATTGTTGTTTTTGCTGCCTCCTCTCCAGATTGAGTGAGGGGCATGGCAACGGCCGTGCTGACACGAAAGATCGTCGAACTGGTCCCTATTGCTTTCGAATCGAATCCTCCTCCTCCTCCTCCTCCTCCTCCTCCTCCTCCTGCAGGGGAGGGCGCTCGCGTGGCGAGGAGCGCCGCCGATTGACGACCGAACACGGGGCGCCCCAGGAGTTGCTGCCGGAGCCCCACCCCCCGCCCGCGGCCCCGACCTCCCGGGCGCCGGGCTCGATGGGGGAGCGGCTGCGGCCTGCGGCCTCCCCTCGCCTCGCTCCCCCCCCTCCCCTCCCCTCCCCTCCCCTCGCCTCGCCTCGCCTCGCCTCGCCTCGCCTCGCCTCCCCTCCCCTCCCCTCCCCTCCCCTCCCCTCCCCTTCTCCCCCTCCTCCCGCTCCCCCTTGCGCCCGCCCATTATCGCTCTCCTCCCCCGCGCCCCTCCCTCCCTGCGCCCTCCTCCTGCCGTCCGCCTCTGGCTACTGCTGCGGCCCCGTGTGGCCGCACGTCCGTGCTCGAGCAGTGCGAATACCAGGCCACACCAAACATCGGGCGTCTCGAAAACATCCGGCGACCCTGTCGGCGTGTGCGAGAGGTTTGTCTGTTCGAGTCGTCGTCTCCGTCAGTCGTCGTCTGCGTCGTCCCCTTTCCCTGCACCCGCCTCAAGCCTGTCAGCGAGAGAAAAAAACTTGCAATGTCGTGTTCGAATCGAAGGGGAACCCCTTCCCTTCGATCCCTCCCCCGCTGGGGGGGTGTCCCAGGGGGGTGGAGGGGTCAGATCGCACCCTCCCCCCCTCTTGGGAGTCCTGCTGCAAAACATGCCAAAATAAGCCAAGAGGGCCCCCAATCGCCAAACGATCGGCCCAAAACGTCTTCACGTTCCCAGACTGCCCAGGAGACCTCCAAGACGCCCCAAGAGGCCTCCAAAGGCACTCCCGAGAGGGCCCCAAAAAACAAAAATCAATGATTCCCCTGAAGGTTTTGACAGATTTGGGATGATTTGGGTGTCCTCGCCTTTTCCGCTTCCCTCCGTTCCAAGACGGATGCACCCGAGATCGCCCCAAGACGGCCCAAGAGGCTTCCAAGAGCGCTCCAAAACATCCCTTAAAGAACCCCAAGATAACGCAAAACGCCCCCCAAACGGCTCAAAAAGCGTGCCTTGACGAGGAACCCGAACGGACATTTCGAGCCCTCGGTCCCGAGAAGCTCCTAGGAGGCCCCAAGAGGTTCCCAAGAGGCCCCAAGAAGCTCACAAGAGGCCCCCAGGACACCCGAAAGGGCCCCCAAGAGGCCCCCAAGAGGCTCCCAAGAGACCCCAGAAATCGTCCCCAGAGGCCCCCGAGAGCCTTCCCAAGAGATTCCAAGAAGCATTCCTGAGGACTCGGGCCCACGTCAGCGTCGTCGTCGCCGCCGCCGCCACCGCCGTCGTCGTCGTCGTCGACGTCCCCCCTTCAGGGTCGGCGGCACCGGACGTAAGGCCTTCGCGATCGAGACGGGAAAATTTTCACAGGGGCCTCGGGACCGTCGAAAAACGGCTCGGGATGAAAAACTGGTGCTGGGGAAGTGGTCGACAGATGGGGTTCCCGTGTCTCGAAAAAAACAATACGCCCGATGTCTGGGGCCGATGCCGACAGCAAGTCCTCTGGTAGAGCTCCCACGTGCATTGGGTTCGACTCGGATGCCGTCGCTTCGAGAGTTTGCGCCGCAGAGCCGGTTTAGGATATGTCCCCATAAGCCCAAACTTGCCTCCTGGAAAAGACGCCCGGGGCCGCTTTAGGACGTCCTCTGGCGAGGACTTGGGTTCTGGTGAAGAGCCCGTCAGGCCATATCTGTCAGAATCTGCTGCTGGTGACTTCTCAAAGACCAAGACGATTCCGAGCAGATCCTCGAGAAGCCCGACGGGGCGGTCGGTCCTCCTCGCCTTTCCCTGCTTCCCCTCCGCCCCCCCTCCCTCCCGTCGGATCGATCAGGGGCGATACCATCTTGTGGCAACCTGGAGCCTCCTGGGCCCTCGCGGGCCCTCCTGAAGTCTTTGAGTAGTGTTGAAGCCTGCTAGAGTTTCGGTTTCTCCTCCTCCTGTTCCTCCTTCTCCTCCTCCTCTTCCTCGATGTGTCGTGTTGGTCGATGTGGGTCAGCTGCTACGACGCGTGACGTTGGACAATACTAGAAGAATAGTCGGCGCGCAGTACGGCAACCATGGTTGGAGCCGGATCAGCAACGGTAAATGTAGGCCTTGGACTCTTGGCTTGATAAAGCAATCGATATCACGAGAGGCTGAATGATGTCAATCCATTTGTCCGCTGTATTGAATGCTTCCTTGTGTACTGCAGTAAATGTAATACGTCTCGTACTCAATAGTATTATATCACAGGGCGTCCAGACTGCCCCCATGTGACGTCAAACGAAGATTTGATCGCCACGCGCTCGAGAGTGACTGTCTCTCATGTGCGCTTAGGCGTACGTGTGTGGGAGGCGAGTGTAGCGTAGCACACCGTCTGTCACGACATGTGTTGTTTCGCCATGTGAAAGCACTTCATTTGGCCTGAACCAGTGTGGTATCTCCTCTGTCAAGACTTGCCAGCTTCAAAGGTATGAGATTGGCATCAGACCTCGGTTGACTTTCAATGGGGAGGTGAGAAAGTATGAAACACATATTGTCACATGTTACTAAATGGCCACAGCCATGCCTCTCTCCCAGGTGTACCAGCATGGGCTCCAGTTCAGGGCATGAGGCTTGTAGTCGGTGCTTTCGTGAGTCTGCTGGTCGTTGTGCTGTTTTTTGTCGTGCTTGTCGATGTGGGTTAGGTGCTACGTGGCGTGGTGCAGGACAATGACGGTAGGACAGGCGTCGTGTAATACGGTAATATGGTTGGAGCCGCGATCAGCACCGGTGGAAGTAGGCCTTCGTCTCTTCGCTTGATCGAGGTATCACGTCACCGTCGGGCTGGACGACGTCAAACCTTTTGTCCGCTGAGCTGATGGGTACTATGATTACTGTAGGTGGTGTAGCACGCGTCGTAGCTGTATGCATCATGTCACAGAGCGTCCAGGCAGTCCCATTGTGGTATCTTGTCAGGCGTGTGAGAGTGTCCAGCCATGTCTTCATGAGGTGTGTCTCGAACTGGCAATTCTCGATCGTGTCTGCGCTGTGCGTTGCTAGTCAGTGCTGAATGGTGAGGCTATGTGTTGATCCACTCTTTGTATTGCGCTAGCATGTAGAATCTCCTGAGGGAGCAGCGCGCTTTGTGACATAGCACCCCAAGTAAGGTCAAGTGGTAAGAATCAGTTGTGGTCGCTTGGTGTATGTGGTTGAGGGTGGACTGCAAGTCTTGTCTTCTGCAATGCACTCGGTGATAAGGGACATGCCACTTGCGGTATGTTGTAGCTTCCTGTGATTGGTGTTTCCGTTGCGCAGTCGTGTCAAAATCGCATATACTGTGGTTGCGCCTTTGATGCACGTGTTGTACCAGCTCGGGTATGTGCCATGATGCAAGTTTGGTTGATACTCGTGTAGGGTTGCCCATTGTGCATAGGTCAAGGTCGGCGGTCTGTGCCGCAGAGTGTCTTAGTTGTGGTGCATGCGATGTGTGCCCCATATCTGGTTGGCTGTGCGGTGGTTGCCTCGACTGGCCCAGGCGGTCTCGATGTTTGTTTCGTGATAGTTGCTGCTACTTCGCCTTGTGTGATCCTTGTGATCCAGGTGTCGATGACTTCGGTGGCGGCTAAGTCGGTATGTGAGTCGTCGCTCGTGCCTATGCTGATGCAGGTGTAATGCTGCGTTGTGTGGTCGGTTTCGAGGTGGGGCTGAATGTCGCGGTCGTGCCGTGCATGCTGATCTTTTTGTAATGTTTTGGTGGGTCGTGTCTTGTTGTCGCGTAGCGGTAGCCTGTCGGGAATACGTGTGGTCGTTGTCATGGTGGGTGGCAAAGTCGTGTCGAGTCGTTGTCTTGTTTGTCCTTTGCAACCTGCTGGTATGGCAACTGGTGTCGTTGCTGCGTCGTGTCGTAGGTCATTGCTTGCGTTGATCCAGTTCTCAATGTCTTCCTCCTGTCAAATTGCTGTTCGCATGTCTGCTGGACGCGTGGCCACGTTTTGGATGTAGTGCATGTAGCAACTTCAAACTCCATACTTGGTGTGTGTTTGTGAGTAGCCAGTGTCGCGTGTGGAACTGTTTGTTGCATTAAGGCATATGCTTCCTGATAGCCTGATACCGTGTCCGTAATTGGTATGTCGTCTGCTTGTGGATGTTTCATGTTTCGGTAGATCTTCCAGTTCTGTATGGTCTTGGACCTCTGCCCACGTTCGTAACAGATGCAAGCAGCTTGTTGCACCGGTGGGTCAGGTGGCCGGTCGCTGTTATCGTAGTCGAGCTATTGCGTACGTTGTTTCCAGAAGTCGGTGCTGAGTTTAGCGCTATATCTGATGTGCTCTCTTTTTTGGCTCTGACAACTTGAATGTTGAACTGCGTTGGTACGCCGTTTGCGTATTCGATCAATATGGCGATATCCCGGTGTCGTTGGTGGTCTTCTGCTGAAATGATCAAGCTCGCTAACCAACGCAAATCAATAATGATAAGTTCGATCGAGGTTGATTGTGTACCGTGTCCAGCTGGTTGTTGTCCTTGTCGTTAGTGGTTGAGGCCAGCGAGTCCTAGTACAGTGTGCGGGCCATGTGTGGTAAGGTTAAATGGGTACTTGAATCGTCGTGGCTTCAGCTCGGCTTGGTAGTCTGTTCTGTTTGGGACTAGTAGTAACCGTTGGTCGGAGATCGCTTGATCTGGTTGTCGGAGATGGTGTGTGTGGGTGGCGCTGTGGTATGCCTGGTTGTGTGCCTTCTTGAGCTGTGCTAGAGTGTTGTTGGTTATTGAGGCCTCCTCCTCCTCCTCCTCACCTCCTCCTCCTCCTCCTCGTCGTCGTCGTCCTCGTCCTCGTCCTCGTCCCCCTCCCCCTCCTCCTCCTCCTCCTCCTCCTCCTCCTCCTCCTCCACCTCCTCCCCCTCCCCCTCCCCCTCCTCCCCCTCTACAATGACCCAATATGAAAATTACGCTCTCCTCTCTCCCCTGAGTCTGTGGCGGAATCTGGCTCGTGGAGTGTTCGACACCCCACTCACGTGTTGTTTTCCACACAGGATGTCGGCGAATTGGGTTTTCGCGTGTTTTTGTTCCTAAATGCTGCTCTCGCTGAGGCGCCGTTGCAGCGCTGGCTTCATTTCCGCGCTTCCGCTGGTTCCGAATCGTGCTCCCGCTGCAACGCTGGCCTCATGTCCTGCTTCCGCTCGTTCCGAATCGTGCTCCCGCTGCAGCGCTGGCGTCATTATTTCCATGGTCATGCCACAGCATGCTTTTCGGCGAAACAAAACCCAAAATCTAGAAAATGGCCGCCCGAAACATACATCAGAAGTGATTACACAGTCGGTACCGATTCGTTGATATTCTGGGCCGCAGAAGCCCCCCCCCACTTTGGGGCGTCGCCACGCCATGCTATGTCATCCTACCCGTTGATCGTCAACGCCATGCGATGCCATGTAATGATATGCCATGCTACGACATCAAACTGTGCGAATAGAGAGGAGATCTACGCCACGGTAAGGGATGGGAGGGAGGGGTAGGACGTCAGATATGACGCGAGGGCACCTAGCCTGCGCACCTTCCTCCTCCTCCTCCTCCTCCTGCTCCTGCTCCTGCTCCTGGTCCTGGTCCTGCTCCTGCTCCTCCTCCTCCTCCTCCTCCTCCGTCTCTTCCTCCTCCTCCTTCTCCTCTTCCGTCTCTTCCTCCTCCTCCTTCTCCTACTCCTCCTCCTCCTCCTCCTCCTCCTCCTCTTCCCTCCCTCCCAACCTCATCTCCCTCCCGGTCTCCTCCCTCCATCCTCCTCGTTGCCCTTTCCCACTTCTCCGCTGCCCACGACGGAGGAGTTCTGCGAGAAATAGCGCCGTTGTCGCCGGCGCCGCCCCTGGGCCCCATCCTGGGGCTCACTCCAGCCAGCTGTCCGAGGCGCGCCCAGCCGCGCCGACGAGAACAGCTCAGGACCGGTCCGAGACCCCGGTGGCCCCGAACCGAACACGCATCAAATATGCAACCCTCGAACCTCGATCGCCGTCCTCGTCGTCCGCGTCGCGGGCCGTCGCCGCTGTCGTATATGTCATCGTCGTCGTCGTCGCCGCCGCCGCTTCCGTCGTCGTCGTCGTCGCTCATCGTTGTCGTCGTCTTCGTCGTCGTCTTCGTCGTCGTCGTCTTCGTCGTCGACTTCGTCGTCGTCGTCATCATCGTCGTCGCCGCAGCCGTCGTCGCCGTCGTCGCCGCTGTTGACCGCGGACTGCACCGCCGTCGCTGCCATCATTGTCGACTGCCGATGTCGCCAGCAGCCACGGCCGTCGTCGATCTTGGGCGCGCGGGGTGCTGATAGCGCGCCCGAGAAGCCCGTGGCGGCCGCGCAGGCGGCGTGGCGGGCAAGGTCCGGGGCGGGCTTGGCCGCAGCGGTGACAGCGGCGTCCTCGCCCTTCCTCCCGCCTCCCGCCTCCTCTCTCAAACCTCCTCCAGCCTCCTCCACCCTCCTCCTCCACCTCCTTGTCCTCCTTGTCCTCCTCCTCATCCTCCTCCTGCCTCCCCCGCTTGCTCCTCCTGCTGATCCTCCTCATACTCCTCCTCCTCCTGCTCCCCCTCCTCCTCCTCCTCCTCTTCCTCCTCCTCCTGCTCCTGCTCCTCCACATCTTGTTTTTCCGCATCCTTCTCTTTCTCCTCCTTCTTCTCGTGCTCCTGCTCCTCATGCTCCTCCTCCTCCTCCACCTCCACCTCCTCCTCAGCCTCTTCCCTTTCCTCCTCCCTCTCCTCCTCCTCCTCCTTCTCCTCCTCATCCTCCTCTTCCTCTTCCTCTTCCTCTTACTCTTCCACTTCCTCTTCCTCTTCCTCTTCTTCCTCCTCCTGGTCCTCCTCCTCCTCCCCCTCGACGTCGTCGTCTTCGTCCTCGTCATCCTCGTCGTTGTCCTCCTCCTCCTTCTCGTCCTCCTCCTCCTCCTCCTCCCTCCTCCGTCCCCCTCCTCCTCTTCGTCCTCCTCCTCCTTTCTCCCTCCCCCCTCCTCCCTCCTCCCTCCTCCGTCTTCCCTCCTCCCTCCTTTTTCCTCGCTCCTTTCTCCTCCCTCCTCCGTCCTCCGTCCTCCGTCGTCCGTCCTGCGGCCTCCCTCCTCCCTTTCATCTAAGTATCCTTATTTGTACTTGTTCGCAGTATCAGTCTTATCCTCAGGATTCTCATTCGCATTCGTATTCTTAGCAGCAGTATGCCTACAATTAGTATTAGGAATAGGGTTCGTCTCATTATTAATACTAGACCTTTGATGATTGCAGTACTATCAAGTGTAATAGCATTGCCATAGGGTATTATTTTATCGTAAAGGTGTCTCGTAGTGCTCTTCATCGTAGTATCACTATTGTTATTACTATTAGTGATATTCGTATCACTATCATATAGTTGTTAATGTTCGTACTGTTCATACTCCTCATCCTTTGCCTCCTCCCCCTCCTCCTCCTCCCCCATTCCTTCAACATAACCTCTCCTTGTCGCACCCCGAGGCTGGTTGTTAGGGTGGGCAGGGCGTTTCAGACTCCATGACCATTTGCAGCCCAAGAAATGAAAACGTGACAACGATTTCACAGATGGAGGGCGGGTCGTTTTCAAGATGTGTCTCTTGTCTCAGCGCCGCGCACACTCGTTTTAGACATTTGCAGAGGTTTCACGTATTGGGGGCGGAATCGTTTTCAAAATGTGATTCTCGCCTCAGTGCCGCGTGCATTTGTTTGCATAATGCAAGGGTTTCACGGATTGAGGGCGGTTCCTTTTCAAAATGTGGCTCTCGCCTTAGCGCAGCGCACATTCATTTGTCAAATTTGCAAGAGTTTCACGGCATCCCAGGATCAACGTGCCAGAAATGGCGTTCTGGAAAGACTTAGGACTATGAGGGCGCAACAGGTACGTTCATTCGCGGTGCTGAAGTCCCAAAAATGGAGCTCTAGCACGATTCAAGATAATCAATCCGCAACAATCAGGTTGTTCCGTGGCGTTGGAATCCCGAAAATAATCCTTTGGCATGCTTCCGGGTCTTCAAACGGTTGTCTTCCAACGAGGCGGTTTCCTCAACGAAGATGAACCGTTGTAGGGCCCCCTCCCAAGCCCTCCATCGGACAGAACGCATCCTCCTCTTCATCATCCTCCTTCTCTTCGTCTGCTTCGCCTGATATCCGCGTGAGTATGATTCATATGATTCGTATTCATGACAAGAGTATGAGTATCCGTATCCGTCATCTTTTTCTCAGATTCGTATCGTTGCGATGTGAATAGCATTACTAGTATTCGTACGATCAGTACTTAACAGAACATCCGTACCTCTTACCAATAGTTGCGTTAGCCATGACATTATTAGTGTGAATATTGTTATTACGGGTGTTTCTAGTAGTAGTCGTCACCGTAGTAATCGCAGCGGTAATAGTTGTTCTTGCTGTAGTGGTAGCATTGGTGAAACTAGTGTTGTTTCTATTAATATTCGTACGACTATCATGAATATTCGTATGATGGGTGCTAAAACTCGTCCCCCTCGTATTCATATTCTTCTTGCCATTATTTGTCATCCTCGCCCTCCTCCTCCTCCTCGCTCTCCTCCTCCCCGCCCTCCCCCTCCTCCCCCCTCTTCCTCCTCCTCCTCATCATCATCCTCCTCCTCCTCATCCTCCCACTTATCCTCCTCCTCCTCTTCCTCCTCCTCCTCCTCCCCCCTCCTGAGAAAGGGGCCTCCTATGCGCACCGCTCAAACATGAGCTGTATCCCAACCTCGCAAGGTGAGCCCTTTCCCAAATCCGTGCGCCAGTGCTACTCGTAAGGGCGCATCATTGCCGTCGTCGTTGTCGTGATGCGTGGGACTTGCTTCCCTCATGCAGCGACCCCCACCCACTCACCCTATGACTCCTCCTGCACCTCCCTTCTGCAATCCGTCCTGTCGTCCCTTCTCTCCTACCTCCTGTCACTCCTCCGACCAGGAAAGATTGACGGATCCAGCCGCGCGGAGCCACTGGGCAAGGATCGACCTAAACAATGGTGTTCGTTTTCGTGCTGTTGTCGTGTTCCATCGTTTTGTTTGAAATCCGCCCTTGCTGCTGCTAATGAAATCGAAACGGAGACGGCCCACGAAATCGCCAAACCGCCGTTTGGGCCGACACCCGCCGCTGGAGGCCCCTAGCAGGACCCCCAAGGGACCGACCACGCGCTGCCAGCAAGCGCCAAATCCCAAACTGTCCACAAAGCCCACATCCCAGACTACCAACAAACGTGCACATCGAAGCACACTATCTTCATATGCCGCTCCTCGCCCTACTCCTCGCCTTCCTCCTCCTCCTCCTCCTTCTCCTCCTCCTCCTGGAGGGGGAGGAGGAGGAGGAGGAGGAGGAGGAGGAGGAGGAGGAGGAGGAGGAGGAGGAGGAGGAGGAGGAGGAGGAGGGAGAGGAGGGACCAGAGCAAACCTAAGACTGATCAACGATGTTGGAATCCCACCCTCCGTCTAAACTCTCTCTTCGTAGGCCCAATGCGAGGGTTCATTTCCACGGATTGCCCCGTAGGGGGACATACGTGAGAAAATCCTGACGCGTGCCAACACATCATTCTCAGGAGTGCAACGCCCCGCGTTAATCTGACTGATACGTCTTGGCGATCTTACATCGTGCCAGAACACCAGTCCTGGGACACCAAGGCCGCGGATCAGCGTATCTGTTGCGCCCTGGCAGCCCTAAATCGCTCCCAAACACCACCTCTGGTACGTTAACCGTGAGAATCAGGGAAACTCTTGCGAATGTGTGAAACGAATGCGCGCGGCGCAAATGCGAAAACAACATTCTGAAAACGAACCTCCCTCGATCCGTGAAGACCTTGCAAATATGTAAGATGAATGTGCGCAGCGCTAGATGTAGAATCAGATGTTGAAAACCAATCGCCCACAGTCCGTGAAACTCTTGTAATAAACGAATGCGCGCGGCCTAAAACGAGAATACCATGTTGAGAACTACCCCCCCGAAGTCCGGTAATATCTTGCAACTTTTTGCAACGAATGTGCGCGGCGCTGAGGCGAGAACGACGTTTTGAAAACGAGTCGCTCTCAACCCATGATTGCTCGTTTTGCTAATTTGTTGAAACGATTGTGCGCGGGGCTAAGGCGAACAGCACATTGTGAAAACCACCCGCCCTCATTCTACGAGTGCGCGTGGCGCTGAGGCGAGAGCCACATGTTGAGAACCGCCCGCCGTTCATTTATGATCCTGAAGCTTAGGAAGTGCGTCAACTTCTAAGCTTCAAGATCATAAATGGTGAAAAACTGTCAGGCGAGACGCCCAGCCCGCCTTTTCGACCGGCCTCGGGGTGCGACAGTGAGAGTTATTTACAAGGAAGACGAATTAATTCATCAGGGACGAACGAATAGCGAGGAGGGAGGAGGAGGAGGGGGAGGAGGAGGAGGAGGACGAGGAGGAGGAGGAGGGGGAGGGGGAGGAGGAGGAGAAGGAGGAGGAGAAGGAGGAGGAGGAGGAGGAGGATGAGAAGGAGGGGCACGGGGACCCTTCTGAGAGTCAGGGGGGGATCTTCGGAAGCCCTCCCGAGAGCACGCTCGGCGGAGCTCGAGACCGCTCGGGAGGATGGGCTCCTCTGTGGGGGGGATTGGCTCTGGTGTGCTGGTGCGCGGGGAAAAGAGGGGGGGCCAGGCATGAAGTGGGGGGAGCGCATCGTGGCCCGGGAGGCCTGGGTCGCGTTGTAATAATGATGGTGATAATAATAATAATAATGATAATAACAATAATATCAACAATAATAATTATAGCAATGGCAAGAAAGCGAACAAGAAGAAGAGGAAGAGGACAAATAATAATTTTGGTAAGAAGAAGAAAGAGAGAAGGACCAATCGTACAATAATGGTAACAAGGTGTGGAGTCTCTGTTGTGCAGCAGCCTCTCTCGACACACCCACAGCGTGGACCTCCAGAGCAAAGGCCGGATCACCGACTCTGTGGGCCTGCCGTGCTCTCCGGAAGAAGACCCCTCGAGAAGAGCGAAGCGCAGCGCCGAGGCCTCGAGAGGACAGCCCGGCAGGGAACATTTCGGGCGCGCAGAAGGTTCATATTGGCGGCGCGCAGAAAGGGGGTGGAGGAAGGGGGAGGGCTTCTCAGAAGGAGGGTGCTTGTTAGAAGGCGCCGGCCTTACATCTGTAGACCAGGCCCGCGCCTTCTAAGAACCAGGGGTGCTTCTACGGAGCCCTCCCCCCTCTCCCCACCCCCCTCTGCGCGTGGCTGAGCAGGGGAAGGGATCACGACGTCGGGGAGATTCCTTGGCCGAGCCCAGGATTCGGGGGCGTCCAAGAGGGGGTTTCCCAGGGGGGGGGTGCAAGTCATGGCCCGAGGCAAGTGCGCAGACCAGGGGGAGGCCAGGGAACGCATTGAATTAAGAAGAGGGGCCATGAAATCTGGGGAGATATCATGGCCCCTGCCATGATATCCACCCCCGCCTAGTCATCCCCTCCTCTTGGCCGCCCCCGAAGGGTACCTCACACCCCTGGCTAGTCCGGGCCAGCCCGACCCTGGGCCCAGGATGAGGGAACGCTTGGTGGGGGCGCCTTATGGGAGGCACAGGGACATACTAGTACTATATGTCCTCCTTGGAGGCGCGCGTCCGACCCGAACCGAGCGGCGTGGCCAGAAACCGCCCGCCACGACGCATATACTATAAGATTTCTCGGTGCGAGCGTCGCCCGTGGGGGTGCGACGCACATATAGTGTAGGTATGATGGGGTGACGCAGATGATACATCGAAAGAACTGTTCTCTGGCCACTCCAGGCCTGAGCCACACACAGGTCCCACGGCATGGCCGGTTCCAGAAGCCCTGAACCCAAAAATGCTGCCAGCTCTTGGGGGACTTCTCTTTTACGTCCGCCGCCTTCCGCCAGCTTCCGCCGGCGGAGGCGGCCTCGTTTTACTCATGCCGCTTTCCGCCAGCCTTCCGCCGCCTTCCGCCGCGTAAGAGATGGCAGTTCCTTCGATTCTCGAAGACAAGGCAATTTGTGGAACGCCTCACATGAATCCAAGGAACGGCCCGGAAACCCGAGCCCCTCGTGAGCCCAGTGCGGTCCTTCATTTAGCGTTTGGGTAATATGCCCCTTGGGTGTAGATCGATGCCACGAACACCGAGGGAAGCAGCAGATGTTCCCAACTTGGGAGGGCAGGTCGGACAGCGGGCGCAAGGCTTTCTAAGTGGAAGGACAGGGTCACAGTACACGTCGGTCGGAAGAAGCAGGCGAAAGCATGAAATAGGAAGGCGGATACGTACGGCCGGACGTAGGACAGCAGAGCACTCCTCAAGAACATGAGACCATCAGCCAACCAAAACATGCAGAATATCCGTGGATACCCTCCCCATGATGCACAACAACATCCAACAGGCGCGAAGAACATCAGGGTATCCTCCCCAAAACGACCTTGCTCCTTTACTTCGGTCCGACTGCAAATTGGGTGCAGGCCCTCCCAGGGAACCGGAGCACAGCAAGCGCGCATCGGTTCTTGAGGTAGGCAGGCGCTTTCCGCAGGCTGGAATCCGGGAGTGCAGAAGTGACGACCGCGTGCGCAGCGAAAGAACTCGCCAACAAAAAATCTGGGCACGTCCCTCGTCGACGCTCCGCTCCGTCAAGGGCCCCAGCGCTCCGTAGGCCCATCGGGGCACACGGAATTCCCGCTGGGCACCTGTTGGCACACCAGCCTCCGATAGGGTGCGGCTACAGTGGGGGCCAGTCCACAAGGAGCCTTGCACGAGAAACCCAGCCCGGAGACCCCAGGACGCCCACTGACGTTTGGTATGGGCACGTCGCGCTTTCCATGGCAAAACCATCAAAACCCAAGAAATCCAGGGCACACTGGAGGCAAGCAGGGTGTTTCTTGGCATGGGCCTCCACCGTAGGTTGGAACATCATGAGGCGAGGATGCTGGCCTTCTGAGGAGGCATGGCGCTACCTTGGCAGATCCGTCACCTTCAAGTGGGAGCCGCCGCGGGAAACCATGGAAGGCTTTTCGGAGGACCACCAGAGGACCACAAGGGCACAAAAAGAACCCGAGGGTACAAAAAACGAGGGTATAAGAAAACGTCTTATACATCTGGATACAAAAGAAAAAACATGTTTATTGGCATGGGCCCCCACTGTGCTGCAGGTCTGGCGATGCTGCCGGCAACGAGCTCCGAGCGGGCGAGGACAAGGGCCCCCGCCCCCCGAGGACCGGAGGAGGGCCGGATGTGACGACGGCGGCGGTCTCCGCCAGCCCAGCTCCCCTCAAAAACGGTGCCCAGGTCCATCCTTGGAGGGCAGAAGATCCACCCCGAGAATCCCCCCCGACACGCGGAGCCGTCAGTAAACGCACCCAAAGAAGGGATGCCACACGGCGGGGCTGTTGAGTAAACGCCCCGGGCCGTTTAGCAAGCGCCAAGTGTCCGGTCCGTGTGGTTCTTCCTCCCTTGGAAAACGGTGCCCAGGTCCACCCTGACCCGTCTGTCGAAGCGGAGCCCTCGGAGATCCGACGTGCCGAGAAGAGCTAAGGGAGCCACGCCGTGGAACATCGCGCCGGGAGCCCGGGACCCCCTCCTTCGGCGCCATGCTTCGGGCTGGATCGATCTGTGAGGGTCCCGGGGCCCCAGATGCGGCGAAAGCGCCCGGCGTGAAGAGATTGAGACGCCAGGACCTCCGGGGTTGTCGGAGCGGACCCCGCTGTGGCGACGAGGAGCCCCCCAACAAGACGGCCCGAAGAGAAAGAGAGCGGTGGCGACGCGGGCCTCCCAGGAGGAGGCCTCGCAGAGGGAAAAACACGCGGGGAGGGCAGCGGCACGGGCGTCTCTCCCCCCTCTGAAAGCGGGCCTGGCCGCGGCGACGAGCAGCCCCCGAGAGGCTCGAAGAAGAGAGCAGAGCGCGCCAGGGAGGGCGCCGCCCTTGCCTCGACGGACTGCCCTCGGGCGATCGCCTCCCGGGCCTCCGGCGGCCGTCCACAGCGGTACCGACCGGCACCCCGGGCGCACGCCCGTGAGGAGGCGCTGCCGATGGGAATCGTCCTGGGCTTCGGTCGGGCATGTCCTCCTACAGGCGGGCTCTGGAAGACCCCCGAAGAACACAGATTCAAGACAGAATTTTTAAAAGGAGTCCCCCGGAGCATGTTTGACTACTTTTGCATATTCCTCCTGTGGAGGGGCGTGCCCGACTCAATCCTGGGCCCAGACAAATCATTGAAACGATGGAAGACACTCGGCGGCGAGCGAGGGGTGGAGGTTCGAGGCTTGAAGCTCGAGGTGTTCGGGGGGGCCGTCGGTTCTCGGCAGTTTTCTGGCCTCGGGGTGCGTTCCAGCGGCTGCGCCTCGCCGAGACGTTATTCTTTCTTTTCGGGCCTCTTGGGGGCGCCTCGTCGCCACGGCTAGGTCCCCGCTTCCCTGAGACCCTGGCTACTCAATTTTGTCACACTGTGCGTTTTCGCTCCATCTCGGGTCCCGGGGCCCTCACAGATCGATCCGGCCGGAAAAATGGCGCAGAAAGATGGGGTCCAGGGCTCCAAGCGCGGTTTTTCACGGGGCCTCGATTTTCTCGAGACGTCGAGTCTCAAGGAAGACACTCGGTGGCGAGCCAGGTGGGGACGTGAGAAGGGGCGGGCCTTCTCGGAAGGCGGCGGGACTTCTCAGAAGCCCTCGCGCCTTTTGACTGAGTCTCTGGGGAAGGCTTGGGACACTTCTCGGGAGGCCGAGGAAATCCCGAGCCTTCAGAGAAGGTCCGCCCCTTCTTACCTCCCCCCCGAGCGCGCCGCCGAGACTCGTCGAGAGGAAAACCTCCAGCCGTGAAATCTGCGCGGACCTCCGAGTTTTTGGGTTCATGCCGTGATTCGCTCCCCTGCCCCCCCTCCCCTCCTCCTCCTCCTCCTTCTCCTCCTCCTTTTCCTCCTCCTCCTCCTCCTCCTCCTCCTCCTCCTCCTCCTCCTCCCCATCCTCCTCCTCCATTCGTGTCCCTTAGAACTGATATCTCCCTGTCGCACCCCGAGGCAAATTGATAGGGCGGTAGGGCGGGCCGGGCGTTTCGCCTGAGACTTCCTCAACATGTATGACCCAGAAGCTGAAAAAGTGGCAACAGTTTCACATGGAGGGCGGGTGGTTTTCAAAATGTGGCTCTCGCCTCAGCACCGCGCGCACTCGTTTTAAACAATTGCAAGAGCTTCACGGATGGAGGGCAGGTCATTTTCAAGATGTGTCTCTCGCCTCAGCGCCGCGCACATTCGTTTTAAACATTTGAAAGTTTCACGGATGGAGGGCGGGTCGTTTTCAAAATGTCGCTCTCGCCTTAGCGCCGCGAACATTCGGACATGTGCAAGAGATTCACGCATTGAAAGCGAGTGGCTTTCAAACTTTTGAAAGAGTTTCACGGGTGGGGGGCGGGTCGTTTTCAAAATGTGGCTCTCGCCGTAGTGCCGCGCACATTCGCTGCGAGTCGTTATCGTAATGTGGATATCGCCTTAGCGCCGCGCGCACTCGTTTCAAACATTTGCAAGAGCTTCACAGATTGAGGGCGGCACCTTTTCAAAATGTCGTTATCGCCTCAGCGCCTCGCACACTCGTGTTTGAGCATTTGCAAGGAGTCTCACGGATTCCCATGATCAGCGTGCCAGAAATGGTGTTTTGGAAAGATTCAGGACTTTGAGGGTGCAACAGTTTCATTGGTTCGCGGTGTTCAAGTCCGAGGAATGGTGTTCTGGCCCGGTCCAAGATCGTCGAGACGCAACGGTCAGGTTGACCCGTGGCGTAGGAATCCCAAAAACAGTGTCTTGGCATGCTCCCGAGTCTTCCAACGGGTGTCTTCCAACGAGGCAGTTCCCTCAGTACAAATTAACCGTTGTAGGGGGCCTATGAAGAGGGAGCTCGGAGGGAGGGTGTATTCCAACATCGTTGATCCCTCTTGGGTATACACTGGTCCTCCTCCTCCTCCTCCGCCTCCTCCTTCTCCTCCCTCCAGCGCTCGTCGGACTCGCGCGGCCGCGCCTCCCCACTCCCCGTGGGGCCCCGCAGGCGCCGTCCTCGCCGAGCGAGGCGCCGAGGCGACGCGCGAACGCCTTCGGCGAGGGGGAGGTGGGGGGAGGAGGAGGAGGAGGAGGAGGAGGAGGAGGAGGAGGAGGAGGAGGAGGAGGAGGAGGAGGAGGGAGAAGGAGGAAGGAGGAGGAGGACGAGGAGGACGAGGAGGAGAAGGAGAGCAAGAGAGAGGAGGAGGATGAGGAAGAGGGGGAGAAGGAGGAGGAGAGGAGGAGGAGGAGGAGAGGAGGAGGAGGAGGAGGAGGAGGAGGAGGAGGGGGAGGAGGAGGAGGAGGAGGAGGGAGAGGAGGAGGAGGAGGAGGAGGAGGAGGAGGAGGAGGAGGAGGAGGAGGAGGAGGGCAGGAGGAGAAGAAGGAGGAGGAGAGGAGGAGGAGGAGGAGGAGGAGGAGGAGCAGGAGGACGAGGAGGAGGAGCGGGAGGAGCAGGAGGAGGAGCAGGAGGGGGGGGCGCCTTCCCTCGCTCCACGCAGCTCCTCGACGCTTCCCCACGCGGGCCGCCATCCTCTCCACGTTCTTCCGCTCCCTCCTCCTCCTCCTCGCCTCTCCTCGCTCCTCCTCCTCCTCCCCCTCCTCCTTCCCCTCCTCATCCTCCCTCCTCCCTCCTCCTCCTCCTCCTCTTCCTCCTCCTCCTCCGCCTCCTCCTCTTCCTCCGAGCCTCCTCCTCCACCTTGCCGTCGCTCGGACGCCCATTCCCCGGGCAGTGCTCGGCTTCGTGCGTGCATTCTCCCGCGAGACGCCACAGGATGTCCCCCGACGGTCCCTGCCGAGAAAAACTAACACGTCCGAGCGATGCCAAGCCACCCTCCTGCCCGTCCTCTCCTTTGCTATCCTTTTCCTGCTCGTCGTCTCCCCCACTCCTGGCGTTCATGAGAAAGCGCTCGGCGGAGGAGCGCCATCCCCCGCCGACAGCCCCAAATCGACCCCTGTCGAGGAAACGCCCGATCGAGACCCAACCACCGCGCGCCCGCGAACCCATGCCGTGTTTTTGTTGTTCGACGCGCGACGAGCGTGCGCGAGGACGCGGTCGCCGTTCGACAACTGGACCCGATTATCCTCATTTCGCGTGTCAATGCCAACGTGGGCTTGCCCACCGAGGCCTTCAATCCGACGTAGCCCTGACGTGTGCTTGCCCACCAAGGCCCTTCAATACGACGTAGGCGGCACACCGAGGGCCGACACAGGCTGCGCGCTATCATCAGTCCCCCCAAAACGACGACAACCCGTCCCAAACCCGCCCGAAACCCTCCGAACAACCTCCTTGAACCCTTCCTGGATGGTTTTCGGAGGGTTTCGGAAGGGTCTCGAGTGTTTTGGAAGGAAGCCAGTCCGCAGCGAAGCCTGGCCTTTCGAACGCTATCGTTGTGTCGGGCGTGTCCCCCTATAGAGTGATGTTGGACGAAACATTCAAAATAGACAACAGATATACCAACAACGCTAAAAACTACTCAAACAATCGTCCCAGTCGGTTCTTCGACTATTTTTGAATACTCCTCCTGTAAGGGGACACGCCCGACTTATCGTCATCGGCGGATCCGAGCGGGGCGAGCACACGCTCGGGGCGCTCAGTCCGCGGCGACCCCCTGGTTGGGCACCGCGCGAGGCTGCGCAGTGCAGCGCCCGGCTGGCGCATGCGCAACAGCGATGCTCTCCAGCGCGTAGGGCTTCCCCACCTCCGCAACCATTGAGGCCTCACTGAGGGCTGCACTAGCATTAGGTCGGGCATGTCCCTCTACAGGAGGACTATTCAAAAATAGTCAGCCAACAAAATAAGATGGGGACGATGTGTCACGATGTTTGGCAATGTTTGGAAATATCTTTTGATTATTTATTTGTTCGCCCAAAATCCCCCTGCAGGGGGACAGGCCCGACCTAAAGCTAGCAACACACCGCGAGCTGTACACCAACGCCGAGTCCAGGGAGCAAGTATCACCCGATGTGACCTTTCGGTGCGCGGCCCCGAGGCCCGACCCCTTCCCCTGGGACCCCGTGCTTCGTCCCCGACCAAGCTTCCTTGGTGGTCCTGGGGCCCGGTGACGGGCCCTGGGAGCCGAAATCGAGGGAAAGCATACTCCGAGTTTCTCAATAAGCGTCGGGGGGTCGTCGCCCCCGCCGACAGCCCCACATCGACCCCCGTCGCGGGCAGCCACCGCGCGCCAAAGGCGCTCCGACCCCCTGTCGCGGTGCGACCCCCGGGGCGAGGTTGAGCACCGTCCAGGGGGTACCCCCCCGACGCTTATTAAGAAACCCGGAGTAGGAGATCTGTGCCCCAGCGCAGCGCATCTTGCAGAGGAGGAGCAGCGACCTGCCCGCGCGCCAACAAGCGCTCCCCCGCCCCCCCCCGCGATCCTGCCGCCGCCACCGGGACCCGTGCACACGAGGCCGAGGCTGCACTCGAAGCAGACTGCGGAGGAATGCCACGACACAGCGACCAGTGAGGGGAGGGAACGAGGAACAGCGCGCGCGGAGGAATGGAGGACGCGCAGGCGAGGGGGGGGGAGGAGAGGCGGAGCAGGAGGAGCGGTAGCGGCAAGAACAGCAGGGGCTTGAGGTGGAGAGGGAGCCTTGCAAGCTGAGGGCCACAGGACGGACTTGCTTGACGAGGGACTGGAGGTGGCGCTGGAGCCTCCAGCTCGGAGTGGCTCTCGAACGCGCCAGGCAACGCGCTCACCTAGCCCCCAGCGGTCGTCGCCTCCTCTTCTCCTTCATGATAGTGCCCCTTTTCCTGGTCATCACTCGCGAGGTCTGCTAATTGTGTGACGGCAACGAGTGGGCGTCAAGGGAATCGTCATCGCCATCGTCGCCGTCACCTAATCGTCTACGCCACCGCCTGAATGACACCATCATTCAATCCATCGTCATCGCCATCAGCGTGATCATGAATGTGAGCAGCATCCTCAACTGCAACAACCTCCTCCAAGAACAAAACAACGAGATACACCAAAGCACAACAAACATCGGACTATCGGAATGCGCGACTGGAAGCGTCCACCTCGCTAATGATTAATTATGCCTGATAATCTGAGCCAGATTGACCACACCTTGGCTCCGCTGCCCAAAATTCATCAGAGCGCCAAACGCTGGCCGTGATGCGCATTCCCTGGGTGTCAAGGGCCCTGTTGGACCAACCGCGTGCGCGCGCGAGCTGCCCACCACCCCTCCGTCAGCGACGCTCGAGGCCACGGCACGGATCCCGAGCCGCCGCCGAGCAGGCCGGCGAGGGTGGCGAGCTCCTCCGAGGCCCGGACGGCGGCGGCGTGGTCGTTCGGCGCTGACGGCAGAACAGGCGACAGCGGCGGCGGCGACGAATCAGTGGAGGCGGCGGCGACCGCGGCACCGCCGAAACGGCCTCGGCGGCGGCGGCGTGGACGTCCAGCGCCGGCGGCAGAGGAAGCGGCAGCGGCGGCGGCGAAGAGTCGGTGGAGACGGCAGCGGCGGCAGCGGCATCGACGAAACGACCCCGGCGGCGGCTGCAGCGGCGGCGTCGACGACAGGCGCCAGCTGCAGTGGAGGCGTCAGCGGCGGAGGCGAAGAAGAAGAAGAATCCGTGGAGGCGGCGGCGGCGGCAGCGACACCGACGAAACGGCCACGGCGGCGGCTGCAGCGGCGGCGTCGACGACCAGCGCCAGCTGCAGTGGAGGCGTCAGCGGCGGAGGCGAAGAAGAAGAATCGGTGGAGGCGGCGGCGGCGGCGGCACCGACGAAATGGCCCTGGCGGCTGCAACGGCGGCAGCGGCAGCGGCTGCGGGCAACGAAGAGGGGGGATGGAGGGAGTGTGGAGGGGAGGCTGGAGGGTGGACGCAGGAGAGAGGAGGAAGAGCCGGGGGAAGCTGCAGTACTGTCATGCCAGTCCCTGTCTGTCCCTCTACTGGCGGGTGCCGCGGCGGAGCCATCTCCGCCACATGAGGGGAGAAGATAAGCGGGTACAGAGAGACGAAGAGAGAGACGGAGCGAGAGAAGCGGGGGATGGGGGAGGGGGAAGAGGTGAGGAAATGGGGCGCGAAGATGACCGGAGGAAAAATGGGGTGGGAGGGAGGAGCAGGAGCTGGATCACGAGCCGGAGCGCCTGGAGAACGAGCATCGCGAGGAGGATCAGGAGGATCAGGAGGACCAGGAGCAGAGCGGTGGAGAAGGTGGGGCATCGGGTTCGCCGAGAGGGGGGGACTGGGAAGGGTGGGTAGCGCGTCATGGTCCGAGGAATACGAGTGGACGAAGCGAGTCCAGGGGGCGGGTCCAAACAATAATAGTGGGACCGCAAGACAAGGGAGACATCGTGGCCCCGGCCATGAGTGAATCCTCCCCCCCGCGTCGGCGCCTGGTTGTCTTCGTGTCATAACACGGGCTCCGCCGGCCGTCCGGGACGAGCCGGGCGCCAGCAGAACACTCTCGACGAGGGCAGCAACCTTTAGAGTAGCCCGAGGCGAACAAAAACTCTAAGAGCCGACGGGAGTAGCCTTCCCCCCTCGCCCTTTGACGACGAGAAAGGTCCTGCCCCCCCCCTCCTCTGGACCCGCCGGAATCCGGGGCCAGGAGGATGGATGCGGCTGGGGGTCTGAGCTGAATAGACCCGGGGAAAATATGTGAACAAAAAGGATTAAACGCAAATCCGCTCTGAATCGGTCCCCGGAACCCTGCCGGGGCTCATCCGGCGCACTTTTCACGACGACAATGACATGATCGAAGCAGTCGATGCTTGGCTTCTGGTTGCACCACGTATTGAGCGGGGGGCCCACCTCTCGGATGACACAGAAACCCCGCCCGACACAGCAGCTCACCGCTCGGAAGATTCAGTGCAATGAGTGCTCGTCGCTGCTGTGTCTCCCGCAGCGGAGGGTTTGCCTCGTGCCTGGGCGGCCGTGCGCTGCTAAGGTGCCGCGCGCATGTTTGCAGGCGGTCAAGCTCCGGAGCGGCGGGGTAGATCCCAAACCCCGTTGCGGCCCCAAGGAGTTCCATGATACGGGGCGTGCGCCGTGTAGGCCTGCCACCCTTCAAGAGAGAACCCGTCGAGAGGTCAGCGTCTCAGCACAGAAATACAGCACCGCGTGCTGTGTGCATGCTGACTTGTATTAGAATGGTGAGGTAAACGGGGGGAAACTCTGGCCATGGAATGGAGCAGGCAGGGGGGAAGAGGGAGGGTAGACGCCCAGCTACGGCGCGCAGGAGAATAAGAGAGCGCGTGACAACATCAGGAAAACAATATAAGTCGGCGGCCTCCGCGTCAGCAGTGATAGGGGAACCAAAAGTGGCATAGGCATAAAAACTCGGAAGTCTGCGCGGACTTCTCGGATCGGCGTTGCCTCCCTCCCTGGCGCGCTTCGCGCGCCAGGGGCGGCGCTGGAGGCACCGCCAAGAGAGTCCTAGCGCCGATCTGAGAAATCCGCGCGGACCTCCGGGTTTTTATGTTATGTCACTGTTCGTTCCCCTCGGTGAGGCATGGGTCCTCATCTTTATCATCAGCGCGGGGTTCATGGACGGATCCTGGCACTGTCACTTGAACTCGGGTCAGCGCGGGCGTCGAGGCTGAAATGACTTCTCCACTGACGAACGTCATGTGGAGATCGTGCGAAAGTGATCCAGCTAGGTCGATATTTTCAACCAGAGCCAACCCGCTGGGGCGGGGCCCGCATGGTTTTGGGGACGGCCCTCGGCCCTGAGGCCATCGATCACTAGCATGCGGGCTGGCCTTGGCGCCCGTTGCTAACTTGGCGATGTTCAGGTCGTGTGTCTTGCCGAGTATGATGGATGATATCGCTTATTGCATTCGCTCTACGTCGATCGTCGGTTCTGCGGCCTGGGTCCGCCGGCTGGCACTTCTCGAGGTATTCCTCGATCTGTGCGCGAGCCCTGCCTCGAACCTCGCATGTCGCGAAACGATCTAGCATCGCCTGGGCGAAGGCGAGTGTCGGAGGCCCCAGCTTCTTGAGCGAGTGCTTATTCCTGTCGGTACGGTAGCCGCTGACCCTCGTCTTGAAGAGCTCCAGCTCGTCGGAGATGTGGGCTGTAAGAGCGGGCGGCTGACTTCCATCGTCCATGTGTCTGCCACCGAGCACATGATCATGCGAGTCTTCTGGGTGTTCTGCAACGTCAGGGTCATAGGGCCGTGATGAGCGCTTGGAACTTCTTTCCCTTGTTCGTCCATGTTGTCCGCGTGCTGCCCTCGATTCACTCGTCGGCCTCCTCAACGTCAGGCTCGTCGTGACCCGTCTTCCGCTTCCTCCGCTTCCGCTGTAAGCATTGGCTGACCTGATTCTTGATCCCCTGGGCGCTGTCCGCTGCCCGATCCTTGCTGTCGATGTTGCGTGGGCCGTCGCTGTGCTGTCGGTTCGCTGTCCTTGCCATCGTTGTCATCGATGACGGTGGCGGGCCTCTCCACGCTGCTCGGCTGTACGGTGTCTTCGCTCCTGCTGCCGCTGCTGGTGCCGTTGGCCCCGCTGCGTCTTCCATCTTCAGATGCTGCAGGTTGTGGTGGCCGTGGTAGAGCAGGTGTAGAGGTCGGCGTCGCTATGGTGGATGCGCTGAATATAGAACGCGTACAACGACCAAGCTTAGTCATTGTACGTGTTCTCGCGGTACGCGGCCTTAGGACGTTTGACGTAGTAGCATCTTTAGCTATCGCTCTATCTGAGGCGTCCAGCAGTCGATCAGCAGCTCGTCGAACTCCGCGTCGTAGATGTGATGTATGTGATGGTTTCCAGGCTGGCGCTGGTAGGTAGCGCTGAGGCACCGCTAGGCCGCGTCGTTCAGCCATCCGTGCTGAGCGCGGTATTATATTGAGCCAAGTTCCATATGGCGACGGAGGTATGTATGTTCTCAGATGTGCTCGAAGGGCCTCTGGATCATGATGTTCTCGCTTGCAATTGAAAATTCGAATAAGGTGCTCACGGGGACACCTTATGTGTGCAGACGATCTATCATGTACCGTGCGATCGATAAAACAGAGTCCTTCCATTCAAGATCGTCGGTGGTGATATCGGCAATCCCGCATACAACCGTACACGTGGTCACATACCGAACATGTGTTGCCAATCGTGATCGTAGATAACAGGGTAGGTGCGCCGTGGCCTGGAAGAGCTGCCGATATTTGATGTGCAATGAGTGCCGAGAACGTGCAGAAATTATTGGTGTACCCCTTGATGTTGCAGACGTACGGGTTGGGATCGTCGGGGTCGCTGTCGGGGTCTCCAAGGAGCTCATCTGGAAGCATGTGTTGAAGGTGTCCTGGAGGAGCCCACGACCGGGAGACGTGGGCCTGCCGAACGTCGCTGACATCGATCTTCTGAAAAGCCTCCTGGACCCCTGGAACCGAGAAAAGCTCCGAGATGCCAGAATCGCTGCCACGGGTCTCGTTCAAGTCGTGGGCAATGGGTTTGGACGCCCGGAATGGGTACCGAAAAAATCTGTACAATGCCCAACAGCAAATGTTGTCCCAAACCAACAGCGACCGCTGTTGGGCAGGCGGCCCTCTGTCTCAAATGGACACAGGCCGCGGCGGCGTGGACAGCGAATCCTGTCCAAATTGAACAGGAACTGCTGTTGGGCGTTGTACCCATTCTTTCAATACCCATTTCGGGCGTCCAGAATGGGGGCTGCCTCGGACACAGAACCCCGCACCCGGCCCCCTGTGCCTTCTGGTCAGAACCAGTGCTGGGCCACCTCGGGCCCCCAGCCGGCTCCAAGGAGGAGATGCAGGCGGGGGCCGAGGTGAGGGCGACGTGGCTCCCATCGAACTACGGACCACATCTCAAACATCACCTCGAGCACCCAGAAAAGTGTCGAAACAATGTCGAACGAGTGTCGCCTCTAAGGGCCCGACACGTGAAAACCCTCAAGTTTCGGTACTTCCTTGGTGTTCGAAATTCTTTCTGGTGGTCAATAGAAGAAGAAAGACCACATAAGCATAACCTTTTGGCGATCCGCGCGGATGTCTTGGATGTGCGTTGGACCCCCCTCCCTGGCGCGCGGAGAGCGCCAGGGGCGGCGCCAGAGGCGCCGCCGGGGGGCCCAGACGCGGATCCAAAAAATCCAGCGCGAAGCGCCAAAAGCTGATGTTTATGTGGTCTTCTCTTCGAATCAAGGCTAAAGTTGGTTGGAACATCGCATTGTGGGGCGAGCAGCAGGCCTGGGATGGTCGCTGGGCGGCGGGCGGCGGAGGGCGCAGGCGGCCCGGCCACGGCCGCGGCCGTCCTCGCGGGGCATCGGCGCGCGCTCCGTCTGCATGATGAGGAAGCCCACCTCGCCAGTGCCAGCGACACGCACGGGGCGAGGGATGGCGGGTGGGCAGGGGCCTCCCGGATGTGACCGGAGCTGATGGGGTCGGAGGACCTCGCCGCATCGTCGATGCATCATCGATTCGGCGCCATGCATCGGCGGCGCATCGGCGACGTCGACGATGCATCGGCGACGGTGGCGCGGGGACGACGGGGCTACACATCGAACCGCATCGGCGACGCATCAGCGATGCGGCGTGATCCTCCGACCCCATCTACTCCGACCCCATCGGGGCGCCGAAACAAACGGGTCTTACGCAAGATGACGCAGCGACTTTAAGCGGAGGCTGACGCGGGCCGCCAGCGCGGCACGCTTCACTGGAGACGAAAACGCTTACGGGCGGCCTTACATGGGCGGTTTACGCTGTTTGCTTTCGTGCGTGGCTCGCTCATCGGGGAGGAATGACAGGAGGAGGAGGAGGAGGAGCAGGAGGAGGAGGACGAGGATGAGGTGGAGGAGGGGGATGATGATGATGATGACGATGATGATAATGATGCTGATGCTGCTGATGATGAGGAACAGGAGGAGGAAGAGGAGGAGGAGGAAGAGGAGAAGAGGGAGGAGAAAAGGGAGGAGGAGAGGGAAGAGTAAAACGGCAGGAATATTCGGGAATGGGCAAAACTAGGTTCAATGGAACCTGGATTAACGATGTGTGCTGCGGACGCCCCCCGTCCCGTTCCACTAACCGGAACTGCCGTCACCCGAGAAAACAAGAAAAAAAACAGCTACGGCAGACCTGGTTTAGTGTTTCTGCCGAACTTAAGGGCTCCAGGGCCCTACTACGAACCGAATCCCGTTACCTGGGGCCCTGGCTATACCCGAAAGATGAGGGGAAAAAGGAGGTTGAGGAGGACGAGAGGGAGGATGAGAGGCAGGAGCAGAAGGATGAGGATGAGGATGGGGATGAGGAGGAGGATGAGGAGAAGGAGGAGGAGGAGGAGAAGGGGAGGAGGAGGAGAAGGGGAGGAGGAGGAGGATGAGGAGGAGGAGGAGGAGGAGGAGGAGGAAGAGGAACAGGAGGAAGAGGAGCAAGAGAGGGAGGAGGAGGAGGAGGAGGAGGAGGAGGAGGAGGAGGAGGAGGAGGAGGAGGAGGAGGATAGGAGGAGGAGGAGGAGGAGGATTGGAGGAGGAAAAGGACAAAGACATCCGCATCAAAGGGGCTAGCGTCAAAACACCTACGCTGGTGCCTTGCGCGCATCTGAAAAAATCCGCAACGAGTGGTTGCGCAACGGCCCTGACGTCTCACTAGGGCCGGCGGGGGACACGCCCCGTTGCTCAAGGAGTGAGCTCCGAGGTGGCCCCGTGTGAGAGGCCCGCTACCTTACAGTTACGGGCCCCTGCGGGTCACTGCGGGGGGAACAGATGCTGGACCTTCCGCGCGCCCAAGGGATGGGGGCGCGCGGGCTTAGCAGGACGCCCGAGCTAGGGGGAGGAGACGACGGCACGATGACTCAAAAGGAGACGCCCGAGCTAGGGGGAGGAGACGACGGCACGACGCCTGAGCCGCGGCCAATGGCCGCGGCTCAGGCAGAGAGAGGCGGGCTACGAGCTGGAGTCTGTCACCTGTCCCCGATGCGGCCGCGAGGGCGAGACCCTATTTCACCGTATTTGGTCTTGCCCTGCAAATCGGGGGTGCAAGGAGTACGACTCCACCAACCACCTGGTGGGGCAGGCCAGCGTCCAGCACGAGAGCCAGCCGTCGCTGTGGCTTCGTGGTCTCCCCGCGCTGCACCCCAGGCCGCCGCTGTACGACGAAGACCTTGCGGAATGGCCCTTCGAGGTTGGTGATTTCCGAGGTGCCCGTGGACTGATGGAGTGCTTCATCTTTTTGGAGACGGCAGCGGGAGGGCCCACTCTGCGCACCCCCGCCGCCGCCGCTGCGGAGCCGCTTTTTGCTCCGTATCCTTCGACGAGGAGGCGGCCGCCTGGCGCCTCGACGGAGGCGTCTTGGGCGGGCTGCCAGCGCGCCAGACTGTCCCGCGTGCTGAGCTCTTGGCCTTCGCCCTGGCCGTTGAGGCGACAGAAGGCCCCTTTATCTTTTACACTGACAATCGTGCCTTGTATCTTGGGTGGCTCTCGGGGAGGCAGACCTCTCTTCTTGGGCTGAATGGGGACCTCTGGGCTCGCGTGAGGCGGGGCATTGCCTCCAGAAGGCCCCAGAGAACTGCCGAGATTTCCGTTGTGTGGATCCCGTCCCATATGGACGAGCAGGCCCACTTGTTGGTCTCGCCTAGTGTGGTCTCCCGTGTTGCTGGGAACGCCTGTGCCGATGCCCTGGCGAGCGTCGCGGCCCAAGAGGCCCTCTCTCGGGGCCTCATCGGCGTCGCCCCGCACACCGATGTATGGGACACTATTGCCGCGCAGGTTAGAACTCGTGCAAGGAGGGCCCTGGTTGGCACGCTCGAAGTAGACGCCTGGGAGGCTAAGAGGCCTCCGAAGATTCGGACCGCTCCTCAGCCAAAGCTCACCCGAGCCTTGGCGGCCAGCCAGCACGCTTGGACCCCCGTCCACGGCGGTTGTTGGCTGTGCTCTGTTTGCCGTCTTCTGGTTCCTGGGTCCAGGGTCGAGGAAGCGGCTGAGTCTTCGTGCACCCCCGCCCCTGCGCCCAGAGTCGGCGGGTGGGTGGGCGTCCCGAGCAGTATTGTGAAGAGTAATTCGTACGTGATCCTTGGGAACCAAGAGGTCCACCAGTCACATGAGCTGTACCTGTGGCAGGAGCACGCGCTTTATTTTTGCAGTGTGTGCGGCTCGACGGCTACCCTCAAGTTTGCTGGGCTGGCCGAGCTGTGCCACAGCCCCACCTAGAGGGGGCGTCAGAATCTCACACGAATCAAGCAGGGCAAGCTCCCGAGCTACGCGGGCTTGCCAAAAGGGGGCCAAGGATGCTTCCCTGATTCTGCTGTCAGGAGTAGGAGCGGCTCATTTCGAGGGCTCCAACGAGGGACCTCCTGAGAGCTCTGTTGAGGGCTCCAACGAGGGACCTCCTGAGAGCCCGTAGGGTGGTTGGAGGGACGATGCGTCCCCTTGGTATCTCATATCTCATATCTCATATCCTCCTCCTCCTCCCCCTCCTCCTCCTCCTCCTTCTCCTCCTCTTGCTCCTCCTCCTCCTCCTCCTCCCCCTCCCCGACGCCTCGAAGATTCAATCTGCGATGGGGCACAGTAAGTTTGGGATGAATTCGGGGGCGTCCTAGGGGTGGGGGGCGAATTACCTTACTGATTTAATTATATTCCATGATCACCTCTGTCGCTCGGCTCACTTCTCTTCCACGTCGAGCCGGCAGTGGGCCCATCCCATTGTCACAGCTGTAATATGATACCCTGTTGGAGTATCCCACTGTTCCCCCTAAAAGTGCATATGGGGTAACGCATGCCGGTAAACACGGTATGTTGTCCGCGGGCCATCGAGGATGCGTTCTGGTGGCCTTCGTGATGATCACTCTTTTCCCCAATCATCACCCTGCAATAGTATACAAATCGGCCCTCAACAAAAAAAGACTTCCCATGGCGATGTCGGTGCAAGCACTATGTTTGTCCGTCCTGTTTACCTATAGTCGCACTTCGAAGTAACCTCGCTAATGCCTATATTGGCTTTGCCAGTGGGCTCGCCCAGCTTGCCCAGAGTAACACTCCAAGAAAACCTCGCTAATGAATCTCTTGGCTTCCCAGTGGGCTCCAGAGGGTGCTCTCACTGGTGGCCGCTGGAGGAGCTGGCCGTCGTCGTCTCCTCCGACTTTGGGCAGGCGATCTTTTCCCCGAAGATCTCGGTACTATCCATCAAGGTCTGCGTGCTGTCTCGTAGCTCCTGTCGCTCTTTGAGCCTTTTTTCACTTCCTCTGCGTCGAGATTGGCCTCGTTACTCAGCTCCGCCATGGCGACCTTCATGATTTTGCGGAGGTTCTCTTCGTCATTCCTCTAAATCTTGAACGCCAGCTCGCACCAACTCTGCACAGTGACGGCCTTCTTCCCAGCCCTTTCCCACGCGTCTACAGGATACCTTGCGATGAGATCTCAACCTTTGACCTTGTGCGTCATCGGGAAGGCCGCGGGGATCAGCTCGAGAAGCTCCTCTGGGCTTATTTTCTGGGCGGCGTCGTAGAATTTGTAGTGGCACTCCTTGATGGTGTCGTCTAGCTGCTGCGGCAGCCTTTCCGCTACGAGCGCTTCCCGAGGAGGAGGCGGAGGAGAAGGAGGAGAAGGAAAAGGAGGAGGAGGAGGAGGAGGAGGAGGAGTTGTAGCAATAGGAATCCCGCGACGGGAAGCTGCTGGCACCGCTCGGCCTCCCAGGCACGAGACGCCGGCACGTGGGCAGGAGTCCAGACCCCTGGGGAGCCACGCTGTGGAAAGAAACGGCGTCAAATGTCTGGGGCCGGTCCTTGCGGTGGGCTTCGCTTGGGGTCCTGGGTTTCCGTATCTCGTCCCTTTTCGGTCCCTTCGGGCCCTTCGTCGTTCGTCTACATTCGGAGTCGGGGCTTGACGCTGATCCACGAGCGCATTGGAAAAGTCGGATCTCTGGGGATGGGAAGAGGCTGGGGGGGAGGAGGGAGGAAGAGGGGGGAATGGGACGGATGAGGAAGAGGGGGAGAGAGGATGGACGAGCAGGGAGGAAAATGGGGGAGGGAGGAAGGATGAAAAAGGGAGGAGGGAGGAAAAGTGAGGAGGGAGGAAGCAGGAAGGGGGAGGAGGGAGGATGAGGAGGAGAGAGGAAGAGGGAGGAGCGAGGAAGAGTGGGGAAGGTGGGGATCAGGAGGATGATGGGAAAATGGACGGAAGTCGGAAGCAGGTGGAATACAGTCGGACCTGGGACCGGAGCACATCCCTAAAGAACACGAGGCCCCCCGCCAGCCAGAACACCCAAAACCATAAGAGCACTCGAGGGTACCGTCCCCCAGGATGCACAACAACATCAGAACAAAAAAACGAAGGACGCCAGGGTATTTACCTCTCCACGAACCGACCTCGATTTGATACCTCGGCCTGGCTGTATGTGAAGGGGGGTGGGAGGAAGAGGTGGCGCGCACAGCTGGCGACCACGTCGACGCCGACATCGACGTCGTCCGCGGCGTCGCTCGGGAGTGCTCTGCCGTTGTCGTGCTGCTGGAGGCACCCGTCGCCGCGGCTGGACGCGGCTCGGGAAACTGGCCAGGATGGACTCCGGGAAGGGTCTGGGGGGCCGGGTCCGAAAGGATGGCGGCCAGGGGCGAGGGTTAGGTCGGGCATGTCCCCATAAAGGGGGATTTTGAACGAATCATAAAAACCTTCAAACAAAAACACACGCACACACCAAACAAAAAAATGTCCCCAGACTATGCTTGAAAAATGTTTGAATATTCCTCCTGTAAAAGGACGTGCCCGATTTAAGGCGAGGGGAGGGCAGAAGGCACCCTGAGAGGGAGCTCGTCGCCGCGGCTCGGGCAGCTGGCCAGGACGGGGGAAGGGTCCGGGGGCCGGCTGTGGAAGGACTTCGGCCAGAGGCGTGGGGAGGGACGATGGCACTCTGAGAAGGAAGTGGGCGTTCTAGATCACCCCCCCTTCTGAGGAGCCCCCCCCCTTTTGCGCACATTTCACAGGCCCCCAAAAATCAGAGGCCCGAATGATTATCCTGAGAAGGAACACTCCGGCAAGAGAAAGCCTGAGCGAACGCACCCAGGAGATGGATCGAACAGGGCAGGGTTGTTTGATAGACGCCAGATGTGGGAGTCGGGATGGCCTGCCACTTCTTGAAACAGGCCCCCCCCTGCCTCCGTCACAGGCCGACCCCCTTGCCCCGACCGCCTCGCCAAGAGCCGCGCAGGAACCTGCCTCTCCCAGACCTCCCCATCGCTAGGACGTCCATTCCCCGTGCACGTTTCGGCTTCGAGGATCCAAGATGCTCCTCGATGGTCCTCGCCGAGAAAAAATGCACACGTCCGCACGACGCCAAGAGACCCCCTCGCCTGGAGATGTCCGTCCTGGCAAGCTTTCCAAACCGGGCCAGGACCACGGGGACGAGAACCTCCGGGAGCACATGCGGAAAAACCAACAAAAAAACGACTGCGTCGAAGGGGCCCCCAGGATTAGGTTCATGAGTTGCGACTACAGGCGGTCCACGACCACTTCGGGCCAAAAAAACAAAACCAAAAAAAAACACCAGGAAATCTTGAGACCAAAACCTGGGGAGGTCGACATCCTGAAAAAAACTCAAACACCGAACCTGCGAAAAACTCAACCCCACAAAAACATAGAAGAATAAACCTGAAGCTCAAACCTGGGGGGAAAATTCAAACCAAACAATCACTCCAGAAAATCTCTAAGCCGAAACCTGGGAAACACTCTGGAACAACTCTGGAAAAACTCTGGAACAACTCTGGAAAAAACTCTACAAAAACACTTGAAACAACTCTGAAAAAAAATCTAAACGACTGACAACTCTAAAAAAAATCTGGAACAACTCCCAAAAAACTCTAAGCGCTTGAAAAATCGCAAAAACGTCATACCAAACTCTGGAAACAACTAATTGAAAAAAACGCTGGAAACACTCTAAACAACTTTTTTTTATCATCAAACAAATTCAGTGTTTGAGTTGTTGTTTTCCGGGTTTGAGCTTCAGGTTTTGTCTAAGTTTTTTGTGGGTTTGATTTTTGTTCCCAGGTTTCGGCTTCAAGATTTTCTGTAGTTTCTTTTGTGTTTGAGTTTTCCCCAGGTTTTGTGTTTGAGATATTCTCAGGTTGTCTTGGATGTTGAATTTCCCATTCAAGATTCTTAACATTTTTGGGGAGTTCGAGTTTCCGTCCGAAGATGTTTTGAAGATTTCGGCAGGTTTTGCTATGGACCGCCTGTAGTCAATTCACGAACCTAACCCCAGGAGGCCCCAAGAGGCGCCCAAGAGGCCCCCACGAGGCCCCAGAACGGCCCCAAAGAGACCTCCAAACTGCCTCCAGGAGGCCCCCGAGAGGCCTCCCACGAGATCCCAACGAGGGACCTGCCGTGGGCAGCTGGATCCGCCGCCCCCTGCTTGCAGGGGTGCACGGCGTGCTGGATGTTTCAGGTTTTGGTTTTGGTTCTTTTTCCAAAAGAACTCCCCAGTGGCCTCCGGCAGAACCCGCCGGCCACCCGGAAGGCCCCCAAACGTGCTCAACGACCGGAACAAATCCTCCAAAAAACGGCCGTTTCGCTCGGGACATCCTCAAAAAATCGCGAAGATGGCCCAAGATGGCCTCCAAGTCCGCCCGAGATGGTCCAAGACGGCCTCCAAAACGGCCCAAGAGAGTCCAAGACGGCCCAAGACGGCCCAAGAGGCCCCCCAGAGGCCTCCCAGACGGCCCAAGAGGCCTCCAAGAGGTCCTCCAGGAGAGTCCGAAGAGGCCAAAATCATTGATTTTCCTTGGTTTTTGAAGGATTTTGGCATTTGCGCCTTTTCGGCTCTCCGACGGCTCGAGACGGCCCAAGAAGCCCCCAAGATCGCCCAAGAGGCCCCCAAGAGAGCCCCATGATGGCCCAAGTGGCCTCCAAGATGGCCCCTAGAGGGCCCCAAGAGGGCCCAAGAGGCCTCCAACACGCCCAAGATGGCCTCCCAGACGCCCAAGATGGCCTCCAAGACGGCCCTGGAGCATTCCAAGCGGGCCCCAAGTCGGCCCATAGAGGCCCCCCAAACGGCTTCCGACGGCTTCAGACGTGCCAGGAACCCACCAAGATGGCCGAAGTTGGCTCGAAGCTGGCCCGAGACGGCCCAAAAAGCCCCAAAGATCGCCCAAAGCTTGCCCAAGAGGCCTCCAAGACGGCCAAGATGACCTTCAAGATGCCCACGTGTTCCCCGCCCCCTGCTTGCAGGGGTGCACGGCGTGCTGGATGTTTCAGGTTTTGGTTTTGGTTCTTTTTCCAAAAGAACTCCCCAGTGGGCTCCGGCAGAACCCGCCGGCCACCCGGAAGGCCCCCAAACGTGCTCAACGACCGGAAACAATCCTCCAAAAAACGGCCGTTTCGCTCGGGACATCCTCAAAAAATCGCGAAGATGGCCCAAGATGGCCTCCAAGTCCGCCCGAGATGGTCCAAGACGGCCTCCAAAACGGCCCAAGAGAGTCCAAGACGGCCCAAGACGGCCCAAGAGGCCCCCCAGAGGCCTCCCAGACGGCCCAAGAGGCCTCCAAGAGGTCCTCCAGGAGAGTCCGAAGAGGCCAAAATCATTGATTTTTCCTTGGTTTTTGAAGGATTCTGGCATTTGCGCCTTTTCGGCTCTCCGACGGCTCGAGACGGCCCAAGAAGCCCCCAAGATCGCCCAAGAGGCCCCCAAGAGAGCCCCATGATGGCCCAAGTGGCCTCCAAGATGGCCCCTAGAGGGCCCCAAGAGGGCCCAAGAGGCCTCCAACACGCCCAAGATGGCCTCCCAGACGCCCAAGATGGCCTCCAAGACGGCCCTGGAGCATTCCAAGCGGGCCCCAAGTCGGCCCATAGAGGCCCCCCAAACGGCTTCCGACGGCTTCAGACGTGCCAGGAACCCACCAAGATGGCCGAAGTTGGCTCGAAGCTGGCCCGAGACGGCCCAAAAAGCCCCAAAGATCGCCCAAAGCTTGCCCAAGAGGCCTCCAAGACGGCCAAGATGACCTTCAAGATGCCCACGTGTTCCCCGCCCCCTGCTTGCAGGGGTGCACGGCGTGCTGGATGTTTCAGGTTTTGGTTTTGGTTCTTTTTCCAAAAGAACTCCCCAGTGGCCTCCGGCAGAACCCGCCGGCCACCCGGAAGGCCCCCAAACGTGCTCAACGACCGGAAAAAATCCTCCAAAAACGGCCGTTTCGCTCGGGACATCCTCAACAAATCGCGAAGATGGCCCAAGATGGCCTCCAAGTCCGCCCGAGATGGTCCAAGACGGCCTCCAAAACGGCCCAAGAGAGTCCAAGACGGCCCAAGACGGCCCAAGAGGCCCCCCAGAGGCCTCCCAGACGGCCCAAGAGGCCTCCAAGAGGTCCTCCAGGAGAGTCCGAAGAGGCCAAAATCATTGATTTTTCCTTGGTTTTTGAAGGATTCTGGCATTTGCGCCTTTTCGGCTCTCCGACGGCTCGAGACGGCCCAAGAAGCCCCCAAGATCGCCCAAGAGGCCCCCAAGAGAGCCCCATGATGGCCCAAGTGGCCTCCAAGATGGCCCCTAGAGGGCCCCAAGAGGGCCCAAGAGGCCTCCAACACGCCCAAGATGGCCTCCCAGACGCCCAAGATGGCCTCCAAGACGGCCCTGGAGCATTCCAAGCGGGCCCCAAGTCGGCCCATAGAGGCCCCCCAAACGGCTTCCGACGGCTTCAGACGTGCCAGGAACCCACCAAGATGGCCGAAGTTGGCTCGAAGCTGGCCCGAGACGGCCCAAAAAGCCCCAAAGATCGCCCAAAGCTTGCCCAAGAGGCCTCCAAGACGGCCAAGATGACCTTCAAGATGCCCACGTGTTCCCCGAAGGCTTTCCAAACCGATGGGGAGAACACGTGGTCCGATAGCTTGGCAGGTCTGGCCTCAACGTTCGGCCACATAGGCGCTTCCAAAAAGGCAGGGGGCGGCGGTGATTCGCCGTAGGCGTCTTCGATAAAGAAACGACTGCGTCGACGACGTCGATATCGTCACCCTCGCCCCGCCGCCCGCAGACCGACTTTCGCTGCGCCGGCCGCTCGCGAGCGCGCCCGCGGAGAGACGCGCTCGCGGTCCCCGTCCCGAGCTCGGCAACCGAAGCACGGCTGGCTCGTGCCGCAGCGACTTCGGCGTTCAACCTTGGGTGTTCGCGGGCTCTTCGATTTTGCGCAGATCCCTCGGTGGCGGCCGCTTCCTGGCCGCCAGTGGCGTTCAACCATGAGCGTCCGCGACGGTGTCGCCACCGCGTCGACACGACGCGAACTTACCGTCAGGATGTCGGGTAGTGGCGCAGGACCATCTGACGTCTGCAAGGCATCGGGCCTACATTAGCCAGCAATGCATGGCCAGGGATGCGCCGCAGGAAGTAAGGATTCGAACGCAACGCTGGGGGAGAAGGGATGACGACGGAGGGGCGAGAAAGGGCGACGGCAAGGAAAAAGAGGAGCAGGGGAGAGGAGAGAGGAGGGGGAGCAGAAGGAGGACGATTATGACGGAGGAGCATGGTGAGAGCTGCTGTCGGACCTCGGCCAGAAGAACATCCCTCAAGAACATGAGACGCTCTGCCTGGCCAAACTGAAAAACATTCGGGGGTGCCCTCCCCCCGGAAGCACACGAACATCCAATTAACAAAGAAAGAACACCAGGGTACCCTCCCCGAGCCGATCTCGATCTGATACCTCGGTCCGACTGTACCAAAAGACCATGTTGTGGCCTGACCCCTCGCCCGGCGGGGAAGTGTTAGGTCGGGCATGTCCTCCTACAGACGGACCTTGGACGAACAATACCACAAAAAACAAAAAAACATGTCAACACACACTCGAAAACAAAAATCGTCCCCAGACTATTGTTTCAACTGTGTTTGAAGATTCCCCCTGTGGAGGGACAAGGCCCGACTTACGGGGAAGTGCCCCGCACACGCCACAGCCCGGTGGCCCGACCCCTCGCCGCGCGGGGGAAAGTTCCAGAAACGCGAGGCGCCCTGCGCCCGCACCGTCGCCGTCGCCGCACGCCGTGCGGGGCGCCCCGTCTCCGAGACCCTCCCAGCCCTCTTGACACGCCATCTCCATGGATATCTCGAGTAGGGGATCGACTGCACAGTTGATTTACCCCAAAATGGATTTTCCTGGCGAGTCCACGAATATGTAGATACATATATACATACATAAATGCATATATATATATATATATTATCCATTATGCTCGATCGATCTACGGAGCATTCGGCGCACTTTCCGCAGATCCGACGGAAGAACCAATTCTGGGATGAACCAATTCTGTAGTCGATCCCCTACTCGCATGTCCAGTGTCGGGCCATCGCCGCCTCCCAACCTTCCTGGGTGTCCAGCCCAGGCGCGCATCTGGAGGTGCTCGATCATCGCGACCCTATGTCTCCTGCTTGCGCTCCAGGCTGCCTTGCACAGATCCTCGACCAGCTCCCTCAGCGACCTGGTGCCACTCGCAGCCTCCACCCAGCCACGTTGCTCCGGCTGCTGCGAGGAGGAAGCGGGAGGAGCAGGAGCGAAAAGGAAGGAGAAGATTTCGGATTTCGGAGGAATGGGAATGGGGAGGTGTACAGAGAACGCTCGGAGATTGTGTTGAGTTCGCGCGTGCAAAGAGAGCGTCCGCAGCCCACCAGGCCCAGAAGGCATTGCACCAGGAAGTAGCTGCAGATCGCGACCTTGGTACGTCACCTCCCCGATCATTTGCCTATCACCTCCTCCTCCTCCTCGTTCTCCTCCTCCTCCTCCTCCTCGTTCTCCTCCTCCTCCTCCTCCTCCTCCTCCTCGTTCTCGTTCTCCTCCTCCTCCTCTTCCTCCTCCTCCTCCTACTCTTCCTCCTGGCCTGTCCTCTCCCCCGGGTCGTGCACGATGGCGGAGCAGTAGGGTAGATACCGTCCAGACCCCGGGTGGCTCCCCGAAGTGGGGACGAGACTGGATCCAACTGGCGGATCGAAATTGTTTCACGAGGCCCGCTCCGCGGTGTTGCATCGCTCACCGCGATCGCCATCCGCAGTGGTCCGTTTCATCCTCCCTCAGCAATTTGAGATCTGCCCGCGCCCTGCGCTGGGGATGTGTCGGGCAGCGACGGGGACCCCCCCCCACAGGCCAAAAACGATCAGCAAGACGAAAACGGTGCAATGCGAACGTGACCGACGCTCCGGCCCCGGAGCACTCTGGGCAGAGAGCCCCCGAGCAGGGCGCGGCCAGATACACGCCGCTTGCGCCTCGTCCAGGCCGAGCTCTTCGGGAATCCCACCAAACCTTTGGGCCTGGGCCCAAACCCCATCTTCCCCCGCGGGGAGGGGCCTATCACTGCTTCTCACAAGCTATTGAGAACCGTCCCCCTCTCCGCCACTCGACCGGCGGCAACGGAGGAAGCGTGCGCCCGTCCCACCATCCCTGTGACAAGAACGAGTGCCATGTGCACGCGGCGGCAACATCCAAATCCTGCGCGTAACCCCCGTCGTGCGTATTGCACTTGTCTTTGAAAGGCACGGCCGAGGGGAGATCAAATTGCCCCGCTCTGCGCTGGCCCGCTATTAATGTCAACAATCCATGCGAACTCGCTGCGGGTGCACAAACCAGACACCATTCACAACGCTGGCCACCCCACCACCACTTTGCACTGGTTTCGACACGGATGGCCGGGGTGTCGCCATGTGTCCCGATGTGTGCTGTCATCTGCATTGGCGCACCTGGCGCACAGTCGCGCGCCTGGCCCAGCAGGAGCAGGAGGCGGAACACGTATCGCATCTGGCGCACCAGTCGCGTCTGGCACGCTTGGGCCCCTGGAGTTCCTGGGGCACCTCATGCGCGCAGCACACCTGACACGCGCGGCACATCTGGCGCCGTTTACCTTCCTGGACACAGTCGGAGGGCGCGTGGGATTGAGCGAAGCACCATCTCTCGTTGAGAATTGGACCGCTCCCCTCATGTATCCCCGCACCTTGGCCTGGACCGGGGGGAAACGAGATGACCAAGATGGCTCTAGGCAGCCCAAGATGGCCTCCATAATGGCCCAAAATGGCCCAATGTTATGGCTTCCAGTGCCAGCATGCCTCGAGGAGGCCCCATGACCACTCCAAAGCGGCCCCAAGTGACGACGGAGTTTCTCGCCTTCTCGCTCTTTCATGTTCCATGGGTGGTGTGGTCATCCAGATGGCTACAGGATCGCTCCAGAACGCACTATTTCAGTGTCCCGATACGGCGCGAAGAGCGCCCCAAGAGGGCCCAAAAAAGGCGACTGTTCGAGTGCAAGGGTGACAGCCTGAATCCGCGCGCGGTGCCCACGTGTTTCTCGATAGCCTGCTGAATGGCCCCAGTACGGCCCGAAAGGCCCCCGAGTTGGCCCCAAGCGAGCCCCAAGAGGGCCGCCGAGGCCCAAACATGGCCCCAGGATGGTTACAAAACGGTTCATACAGGCTCCCAGGGATAAAGACCTGCGACGGCCTTCATGGTTGGGTATTCGTCGTTGCCGCCGCCGCCTTATTCTCCCCACCTTCATGATCCGTTTCCCTCTCGCACTTGCACAACACACCATGCTCCTCCTTCTTCTCGTCCTCCTGACTGACGGACTCGTTGCGGACGGTGGATTTTCCGTGCAGCCATCGTTTCCTGCCCCGCCCCACGGTTTGACCCGGCGGGGCGGGGGGGCGTAGTCGGGAAAACATGAAAACGAGGTGTAGACGGGGCGGGGGAAATACCAGCGCGGGCACCTCTGATTACAGAGAGAGAGGAGAAGGAGAGCGCCTGGACAGCACGGCGAAGCAGTCTAACTAGCGCAAGTGGGGGAGGCCACTGAGCCCGCGACAGGGACACCGAACAAAGGGGGGGCAGCCGAGGGAAAAAAAAGAAATGCATACGCGCATTTAGACCGCCGAAGTCAGAACAGGCGTGAACCAAGGAGGTGGATCCAGATAGGTGACGAGGTGGGGGGGGGAAGGAAGAGGCGGAGGTAGGTGGGCAGGTAGGTGCGCGGGGCTATAGGCCAGAACCGCCCCCGCCCCCATCGAACCGAAATCCTCTTTGCGCCCCATCTTCCCATATGCATTGAAAGAGGGCTGTTGCTGGCGAGGCAAAAGGTAGAACAACCGCGACAGGCGGCGGCATGGCGCGGAAAGAGACTTGGCGCAGCGAGGGCGGATGCACGGAATGTCGGCAGAGAAGATGGAGGACTACATCAGGAGGGCGAGGTGGGATACATTTCGGTGAACTGTAACATAGAGTCGGCGCGGAGTGGAAGCGCTGCAGTCCGCGCACTCTTAGGGCAAGGGACAGTGCTGCAATTAGCTTGCAAGTTTGGCTTCGGTGTGCGTACTTTTTTTGAAACGAGATAGAAAAAGCCCCCCCCCCACCGACCGCGAAATAAGTTGGTGGCGGGAGGCGCCCCTTTCACGACTGCAAGGTGAGCGGCGCGATGGCTGACGTAGCGACACACATGGCAACGCTGCGCACACAAAGCGCGGAAGGGGTTGAGCGCGGCGAGGGGGAAGCAGGCACATCTATGGGGGAACGGCGTGTGCGTTCTTGCTTGCGGCCATGTGGGCCTGGCATTGAATGGGCGCGGCGTCGCGCGGGGGCGTGGATGGCCATCGCCAGCTGCACGGAGCGCAGGTTGCCGACGTAGTCGTTGAACTTGCCGAGGAAGTCGCGGGCGGGATTGCTGGCCGCGACGATTTCCTTCTGAATTGCCTCGGCCGTGTTGTAGCTGACCTGTTGCCCCCCCGCCACTGTGGCAAGGGTGTCGAGCTTGTTCAGGATGTCGTGGCGGTTGTAGCGGTAGTCAACGATGGCGTCTGCGATCAAGGCTTTCCTGCTGCTTCGCATGCCGTTGGATTGGGCGATAGCGCTGCGCGCCCAAAGTTCGCTGTTGCTGTTGAAGGACACGTTGGGCATCGTAACGTCGTCGCCCTCGTTGACGCTGATGGCGCCGTGTGCAAGGGGGCCTACGTGCTTCGTGTAGCACGGGCGTCGCGTGGTGGCGCCCATAACGAAAGTGAATGCGCATGGGTTTATCTTCTCCGAGGTGACAAACGTAACTGAACTGGGAACCAACCGGTGGCCTTCTGGGGCTCCGCCTGGGGGGTGGGCGGTTGGCGGTGAGGCTGGGCGTCGTGGCGCTGATCGTCGGGCCAGTCGAGGCAGATGGAGTGGCGGGCCTGCGCTGGTCGCCTGCTGGGGGCGTTTCCAACTCGGTGCGCATAGTAGCGAGGTCGGTCAGATCTTGTGTTTGGGCTTGGTGCTCATCCTTGATGGTCGGCATGATAGGTGGGGTTTTTACCTGCCGAGATCGGGGTCTGCGTTGGGCACGTTCGGAGAAGGGGTGGCGCGGCCTGGGTGTGATGTCGCGGGCGAGGTGCTTGTTGCTGGAGTTGTACTTGCCATGCTAGTACTGCCGCCGTCGGTAGATGGAGCCGCGCGGGTGTCTTTGGGAGCGTTCTCGGTCACAAAAGTCGATTCTGGCTGCGCCGTCTGAACCGTTTCGCCCTGCGGCGTCGGGGCGCGCTGCGGGGGGGTCTCGACATGGACAGCGCGCTCGAAGATGCCGTGGGCGTCGCGCGGTGCGAGGATAGATTGTGGGCTGCGCATTTGCTTGATGCGGCGGAGAACGCAGCCGGCGCGCGGGGCGGGCGCGCCCGCCTCGCGAATCGGTGCGGAGACGAGAAAGTTGTCGTCGAAGAAGATGACGTGCTTGTTGGCTTGGGCGGATTAGAAGTGGGAGAAAGTGGCCTGGCGCTTGCTCACAGCACCGTAGGCAAGCTCGGTCGACCCAGTCGTGGAAGTTTGGGCCCCGCTGGTAGTCGGCGCGCATCTGCGCGAGCAAGTCGTGGATGGTGAGGGTCAGAGCCTCGTCAGCCTGCTCGCGCATAGCTGGGAACCCTGGGATAGGGGGGTTGTCGGTGAAAGGTGGGGGGTACATTGGCCTGAGGCTGCGCTGGAAGCTGCAGCCCCGGTTGATGCTGGAGGCCTCCGCGTTCTGGTCGGTAAGTCGCCGAATGCAGCGTGGGTCGTGCATGGAGTCGCCTTGGAACATGCCGGTGTCCTTGTAGTAGTTGCAGGCGAGACTTCTCTGCAGGTCGGCGCGCACGGTCCAGCCAGGCGGTAGTCTCCCACAGTGGGGTGGGTCGGGCGGGAGGGCGTCGCCCTGCCTTCACGTTGGGGGGAAGCTGGGGCCAGGGAACCTGCGAGTGGCCACGGGAGTCATTGTGGCACCTTGGACGGGGTGGTAAGCGCGCGGGGTGGGCCAGGCGGGGGAGGCGGCTGCTCGGGGGTCGGAGCGTTGGACTGCTGGTGGAGGAGCGGGTAGGCGTTTGGTACAATGGTGGGGATGGTCTGGCGGCATTGTGGTGTTCAACGCCGCTGGATGATCTGCAGGCCGGTGCGCGTAGGAGCCGCGCGCGCAGGGCGCGGTGCTTGTTGCGGTCTAACCCCTGGAAATGCCGCATTCCAGTCAAGGAAGGTGCTGTGGGTCCAGTGGATAAGCTCGAAGCCGGCGTCGCGTGGTTTGCGGCAGTAGTAATGAAGGTACCGTTTGCTACGATCCTCCTCGTCGTCGATGAGATACTGTCTCGCGGTCCTGGCGTCGTTGTCGCATAATTTGTCGCTGTCGGCGACCCTTACCTTCAGGATGCCGCCCAGCAGGATCGACGGGCTGCTTGTATTCAGGCGCGTCGTAATCAGGTCGGTGTCTCGTTTGGGGTGAGGCGTCCGCGTCGGGGGTGAAGCCCACGTGGCGAACGACGATATCCCGCTTGGCGGCGTCGGTGCGGACGTTGGCAGTTTCGTCGATTATGAGCGCGCAGGTCTCCGACATGGTAGTAATTTCCTGTAGGACTTGTGCGGGGTAGTCGATGCGGGCGTTTTTGGTAATCGCTGGCCACTTGGGGCGATCGCTGATCGGCGCACTCAGCTTGAGGATCGTGACGTGATCGATCTCCTTTGCTGGTAGTGGTGGCGTCTGGTATGTCCACGTCCATGTAGATAGCAGAGCGGTGTCCCGTTCGTGACATAGGTAGACTTGTACGTTTTATCCTCTCAGGTCGGTCCCCGCACAGCGTAGTCCGCCTATCGTTTGTGGTGTAATGTGATGGCGATCGACGGGCAGGATATAGTTGTCCGCGCATGGGTGTAGTGCTCCTCCTCCGCGGGTTTCAAGGATGAACGTAGCGAGTATCCCTATCTCGGAGGTCGGATGGTAGGTGCTGGAGGTGTCGGTGATCGCGACGATGTTGATATTCTCGCTGTAACGCTCGATGTTGCTGTGGATGGTTTTGCGCTCTATCGCCTCGTAGGCGTTGCGTTTCTCCATGCCCTTTTTTGGAAGGTGTGTAATGTCGGTAAATTGGTGTATGGCTTCTCGTCTTTGCTCTTCCACGGTGGTGTTTGGAGCTGTGGTGGGTCTGTACTTGTGAGTGCTCGGATTTCCTGCCATTCCAAATTGTGGTGGGCCTCTTGTTGGGATCGCGGTCGTTGGCGGCGTCTTCTGGTGTGCTGTATTTGGTGGCCGTGGGCAGTTGTCGGGTCTATCCATCTAGTGGTGGATGTCAGTCCACAGCACATTGTTGGAGTGGACCAGAAAGTTATCGCAGACGGTGTCCCAGCCTTCCTTGACCTTGTCCTTCCAGCTGTCCCCCGCTGCGGCGAGGTAGGTAATCGTGATGTGGTGCCGGTAAGTAGTTCGCACAAATGCGCCCTGAACTGCAGCAGTGATCCGCCCTTAGATTCAAGTCCGCCCTCCTCCTCCTCCTCCTCCTCCTCCTGCTCCCCTCTCTCTCCTCCTCCTGCTCTTCTTCTTTCACCTCCCACCCACGGTTCACGAAATGGACCAGGAACGTGTTTTCTCGAACACGCAATCCTTCTTCTCGCCTTCCTCCTCCCTCTTTCCTTATGCTCCTCCAATTCATCTTCATCCTTCTCCCGCGCCCTCCTCATCCGTCTCCTCTGCTTCCTCCTTCTCATCATTCGACAGGGCCGCGAAAGCAAACATGGCTCAATCTCTTGGGTCTGCTCATGCTGATCAAACAAATTGAAATTGGTTTGCCGACTTCCAGTTCCCCTGTGTTCCACTGCGTCTCTGTGCGAGTCGCGGAGACCCTCTCGGTCTCGGGGGCGATATTGGGGCCGACCTGGCGCCATGCGAATGCAACGGCGGGATGCAGCCCAGGATTGACATGTGGTGCGACATCTCTGGGAGAGCATCCAACGAAGCACAGTCGATGAAGTGCGACTGGGCACAGCGCCCTCCGAAACTGTATCAAATAAAGTGGTCGAGAAGGTCAACGGCCACCCAAACGGGGCCTGCGTGTTTACATGTCGAGAGATCGCATCGCACTGCAGGTGCAACGGCGACGGTGGGGACGCACAAAGTCGGGCTGTGGATTAACCGCAGCGCCGACGCACCGGCAAAGCGGGGCGATCCTCCATCTCGCTCCGGTCCACTCCTGAGCGGCCCAGAGAGGATGGTCACTCGTCCGTGAGCAACCAAAAAAGGACCCCTAACCCTTTGGGAGGGAACCTGACTTAGGCGGACCAACAAGCATCAGGGATAGGGGGTCTTCTCTGCAGATGTATCCAACCAAACCGTCCTTACCCGTCAGGCCACATCTTCATCGTGTTACTCGGGTTAGGGGTTCTCTTGTTCTCGATCAGCGAGTCCGAACCACCGCCCAAAACGGCCTGGAGAGGACAAGCGCCCTCCACAAGCGGGATCCCGAGAGAACGAGCGGCAGGACTTGGCCTCGCCCGCGCGCGCCCCGCTGGGCCGCCCGCCCATCTCGCTCTGGACGCCATGGCGCCGAGCCCGCGCGAGGGGGGCGGCCCCCCAAGCGCGGCGCGCGCGCGAAAGCGCGCGGTGGGCCAGCCAGCTGACCGACTCTAGGGCCAGCTCGGCTGCGTCGGCATCGGCCAGCTGTCGGCGTGCGCGCCCGCACCAGTCCTGTCCAGTGTGGAGAGAGAGTCGCGAGCGGCAAACATACGGCAAGTTCGCGCCGTGTCGACCCCAGCGTTGGTTTCCGACACTGCGGGGATCGTTCCACCTTGAACGATCGGCCGTTGCCGAAGCGTCCAACTCGTTCCACATCGCACGATTCTGGGTCGCCCGCGGCGTTCAAAGTGGAACGCTGCTTGCGGGGTCTCCGCCGGTCGACACTAGGGGACCGCATGCGAACCCTACCCCTACCCCCACGATTTCTGAGGGGGAGGGTGGGGTTCACTTCGCTTGGGAGCTCCCGAACGAAAAGAACGAAGTGAACCCGGGGTTCGCATGTGGCCCCCGAGACACGACACGAACCGACCGTATCCACAGCCGCGCCCTCACGGTCTGGGCTCCGGGGAACGACCCCGGTGCGCGGTCAAGTGGCGAGGCTCCACGTGGGACAGCCGCGAAAAAGCGCACCGTTCCGCGCGGTTGCGGCCCAGGGGCCTGGCCCGCGAGGCCGTGGGCACGGCTGATTTTCGCCCATGCAAGGGAGAGGGAGAGAGAGAGAGAGAGATAGTAGAGTAGGGTAGAGTAGAGTAGTGTAGAGTAGAGTAGAGTAGAGTAGAGAGATAGAGGGAGTAAGAGGCCGTGGATACGGCTGATCTTCGGCCATGAGAGGGAAAGGGAGAGAGAGTATGGAGAGAGAGAGAAAGAAAGAAAAGAGAGGGAGAGAGAGAACGAGAGAAAAGAGCGATCTGAGTCACCTAACTCGGCGCATCGCTCTCCGAGAGGCGCTACGCACAATCCCCGTCCGCGCACGCGTGACCTCGCGCCGCCCCCCTTGGAGAAGGGCAGCCGCTCCGGCACTGACCGCGGCGCGCGCAGCGCGATCACCTGCGCGCACCGCATGGCGACACAGGAGAGAGAGAGAGAGAGAGAGAGTCCTTCAACAGAACACGAAGGAGAAAGAGAGAGAGAGAGGGAAGTGACCCCCCCCCCAAAAAAAACAAAAAAACGAAGGAGAAAGAGAGAGAGAGAGAGAGAACCCCCTCAACAAAAACGAAGGAGAGAGAGAGAGAGAGAGAACAAAAAGAGAGGCCGCCAGAGATGTTCGCAGGAGGCTCCACCTGCACCGCCGCAGGGTGCCTGGGGGAGGGCCACCCTCGGGGCCGCGAGGCACGGCGTGCGCCTGGCGCGAGGCACGGCGGGCACCGCGGGACACGGGCCCTGGCTCCCGGGGCTGCTCCCCACGACGCTCACGAGCGCGGGGGGGGAGCCCTGTGGCGAGGCAAGCAAGCAGGGGGGGGGGAGGGAGGGGGCGGGGCAGCGGGGACAGGCGCTGCACCGACTCAGCTCTGTGCCTCCGGCGCGCCCGCGCGCGCTGCCCGGCGGGTGATTTCCCAGGACGCGCACCACTCCCCAGGACGCGCTGCCCTCCCGAGTCGTTCTGCTGGCGGCCCCGAGGCCCGCGGAGTGCCCTCTGGAAGGCCCCGGAAGGCGCCAAGCCTCAGGACCCGCTTCCCCGCACGGCCCGTTTCCTGCACGGCGACGTGGGCGCCCCGCGGCTCCGAGGGCCAGGCGATGGTGGCGGCTGGTGCACGAGGCGTCCCCGGGAGGAGGGTCCTGGCGCCGATGCGCCCGCTCGTTGGCCCGTACTCTGGAGAAGGCTTTCCTTCTTCGGGCCCTCCAAGGGGTCCAAAATTTGAACAGATCACTCCTCGCGCGGCTTCCTCCAGCCTCCTCTCGTCTCCCCTCCTCTTCCGTCGACCCACTCCTTTCTCCTCCTCCTCCTTCTCCATTCTCCGTGCCTCTCCCCTCTCCGCCTCGTCCACCCTGCGGGGGCTGCAACTGCGCAACTGTCGCCACTCTCGTGAGCCGGCGGTCCAGCGCAGTGGCTTGATACGCACATCCAGATTCAGACTGGACCTCGCGGCTCCCTGAAGCTGCTGACACCTGCGCACATGTCGCAACATTCGTGGGCTATTGGGAGTTGCAGCACACTGGTGTCTTACACGCATCCAAACTAAACCTCGTGGCTCCCAAGGGGTGCTACCACCTGCGCAACTGTCGCCACGTTCGTGGGCTTGAGCTGCCGGTATGAGAATTGAAGACTGTATTGCGCGGCTCTTTGAGGAAGCTGCCACCTGCGCAACTGTCGCCACTTTCGTGGGTTGCTGGGTTGCCCAGCATCTACATCCAGACTAGACCTGGCGCATCCGTAAGGGCGCTGCCACAGCCTGCATGCTCGTGAGCTGCTGGGAGGTCCAACTATAGCGAGTGGCGATGCTGCTCTCACTGCTTATTGGTCCTTTTCCCTCCTGATCCCCCCCGTCTGCTCTTTCTCTCCCCGTCCTCTTGCATATGATTTGCTCATCGTCGCTTCCGTGGTCACGTTAATGGACGTTCCCTCCCGTCCGTCGTTACTATTCGGCCATTGCCACCCGTTTAGCTTATTACACGACGCCAATCTGCCTCCCTTATCCCATCTGTCCGTACTCCGCCGCAAACCTTGTCATAGTCATCGTCATATGTCCAATGTCGTCGGTCAACTGAAACGTTCTGAACTACCGTCTGCATCATTCAAATTTGTGTTGTGATCATGCGCATACGGCGGGCCCGTCACTACAGTCACATGCATTCACATGTTGCCGATGGGTTGATTACGTCGCACGGTAGTCTAAATCCTCTGGCAGACATCTTCCACTTGCGTCGCGCATGGACCGCCTACAGCGCTTCAATCATGCGCAAATGCAACACACATTTTACTCCGTTACAAGGTACATTGCTGCAAGAAAACATGGGCTCGTGAACCTGCTTGCTCACACGCGCGCGCGCCCGAAAAATAACTACGAACACGTGCCGTCCCTCCCTCCCGGTGTCCACTCAAGATCGCCGCTCGGACCGCTCCTGGACACAATCCTGGCAGATTTGCCAAGCGACGCCCGCACACTGCGACGAGACATCCAAAAGCTGAAGCACGTAAGCACCGGTAACGGTATACGCTGGCACAAGGACACATACGCGGAAGAGCCTTGCTTTTAACACCGCTCTGACATTGGCTAGGTCAGCTCTTCCTGGTCACTACTGACTGCATCAGGAAGCGACAACGCAGGCGTGCCCCTCTCTTGTCCCAAGAGGGGCAGCCGATGATGGCAAGCAGGAACAGGGAAGGGGCAAGAAGGGAGGCAGGGATGAGGAGGAACACTGAACATGCAAGTATAAGTAATAATTCGAAGAACGGAAATAGGAGCAATAGCCGAAGTGCAGTCCCAAGCCGACAACCTCTGATGTTGGGCAAACGACTTGCTGCCTCAGGTTCACAAGTTCGAGGAGACTCCGACAGCGAGTCCATTTACGAGTGGGCAAGAGCTCATGTTGGAGTTCGTCCCCGTTCATTCCGTATACAATCGGCGAATACAATAGGACACGCATGTATATATACATATATATATATATATATATACAACACAATTGTCGTTAGCACCCTCTGCGTGCCGACGCAAGCCACCGTCACGCGCAAACTCACGCACAGCCATGGCGTGCCGACGCGGGTCGTCGCCAACGAGCGTCCGCACGCAGAGCGTTTTGCGCTGCTGCGAGTCCAGGTCCTTGTCGCGAGGTCCAATCGTATTCGCCGATGGCAAACGGTGCGACTGGGTCGTGAGGATACTCTGTCATTAAGGATGACAGGCCCTCGGACGCTCATTCGAACGCCGAAGCTGGAAGTGCATGGCTAAAGGCTCGGATGACCGAGAGCATTGGGAAGTTACCCATCGCAGTGATGCGCTCTGACTGTGCACCTGGTAAGGCTTTTGACAGCGCGTGGACAGCCCCCCCAGGCAGTCTCGACTGGCCTCAGCAGGCCCCCGAGTAATCCCAGATGGCTTCGACAGGCCTCCACAGTTAACCCGGGCGGTCTCCACACCTCAGCCCTGGGGCGCGGAGCGCCCCAGGGGCGCCGCTGGAGGCGGCGCCGGGGTGTTGTGAGGCCCGCTGGGACCTGGGGCGCTGTCCGTGCGCAGGCGGAGGCGGCCCCCTGGGCGCCGCTGGGCCTACTCGTTAGGGCCTTTTGAGGCCAGCCGGGTCGACCAGGGGGGGGGGGCCTGCCTGAGCGCAGCCCGAAGCCGTACCATCCTGGGAGGCCCAGAGAAAGATATGCGCGGCCCCCGTCGGCGATGCATCGGCGGCGTCGGGAATGCATCGGCGACTTCCGCATCGCCGATGCGGCGTGATCCTCCGACTCCATCTGACTGCTTCGACCCCACCTGTTGCCCGTTGTTTTCTTTCCCGGGTAACGGTTGTTACCCGGGGGAGGGGGGGGCTTCGGCGGGAGGGTCAAGCCAAAACGTGCATTAATGATGGGTGGTAAGGACGCAAGACCCTTGGAGGCCAAACATTTTGTATTTTTGGGTGGCGGGCGACCCGTGGAAACGGCAAAGGACGGGCAGCAGAGGCAAGGGCACACAAGGACTAGATGAAGGGGCGCGTCCTTACTAAGCGCGCTGACTGTAGTTAACGGTAAAGGCGGACGCGGCGTGCATCCGCCAGGGTGCGTCCGCGCCACCGCCGCATCCATCGGGTTGCCTAAATCGATCTGGGATGCCTGGATCTGACCCCACCTGGGATGCCTAGATCGATCGGTGCGACCCCACCTGGGATGCCTAGATCTGACTGTGCCCCCCTCAGGACGGCCTGAATCTCTGGGAGGCCCTCCAGGGAGAGGCAGGAGAACTCAGAGTCGAATCGGTAAATCGGATCGGCGATCGAAATCAATCGGACTGGCCGTGATCGGCAGGCTAGTATGCCTCCGACGAGAAATCGGAACCCACATCGGAATCCGAAGTCGAATCGAATCGGAATCGGAAGCCATCGAAGTCGAGCCGAATCGGATCGGAGGAATCGAAACGAGCCCTGGAGATGTGCGCGGCCACCGACGTCGTGCCGGGGCCCGGGGTGAGACTCACAGCCGGCCCGGCGCGCCGCCCCTGGCGGGCGCGGGCTGTCAGAACGTGTGCCTGCGCGCGAGGCGCGGAGGAGGGGGGAGGGCCGGCGGTGGGGGCGGGAGGGCCTGGCTGACGTGGGGCGAGAGGAAGGTGCCCCTCCCTCTCCTCATCCTCCTCCTGCTCCTCTTCCTCCTCCTGCTCCTGCTCCTCCTCCTTCTGCTCCTCCTGCTCATCCTCCGACATAGAATTACGCCAGTGAGTGATCATAGTGCTTGAGCTGTCGCGAGCGCGATGATGACCGAGTGGATGCTGCTGACGTTAATGCCCCACTGCGAGTTTTGCGCCCCCGTCTATCCCTGCCCCTTTCCTGCGACTGCCTCCCCCTCTCCCTCCCTTCCCCTTTCCCCCCCTCCCTGGGAGGCGCGAAGTAAATTGCGCGGTGCGGCAAACAGCTGACTTTCATGCTTACACATCTTCCTTACATGTTCCATGCTTCAACGTGCACGCACAGCTCCATGGAGCGCTCCAAAGTGAGCGACCAGCCCGCCCCGCATGGCGGTCTCTGGAGAGCCCGCCGCAGCGGCGCGGGCACTGCCGGCAGCCAGGCCAGGCCCTCTTTTCCTCCCTCCGCCCCCCCTTTTCCGCCCCTGCCTCTGGGCTCAACAGGGAAGGGTTCAGCTGCAGCGGCAGGGACCTCCGGATGTCGTCCTCCCCCTTAAGTCAGCCGCAGCGGCGGGGACCAAAGGAGGGGGATCGACTCCGAAGGCTAAGGTTGGCTCCAGGGGCGAGAACCTTAGCAGCCAGCTGACTACATCTGGTCGGGATGGCGCTCTAGTCTGCCGTAGAGACGGGTCTTTAGCGTCTGTCCGGAGCAGCCGAGTCTCCTCTCGGCTGCTCGAAATGAGGCGCAGAGGCCCAAGGCGCAGAGGCCCTGGCAGGCTGCGAAGCGTCCACCAAAGCGCGGTTGTATGCAATAATAGGGGGCCACATGCGAACCCTACCCCTACCCCCCACGAATTCTGAGGGGGAGGGTGGGGTAGGGTTCGCATGTGGCCCCCGATATAACCAGATCTGTATAATATTCCAGTGCCCTCGTCGTGCCTGTAGCAATCGGGATCCCGCCGCGCCAAGGAACCGAGCCGAATTTCTTCCTCCTCCTCCTCCTCCTCCACCATTCCTCTCCCTTTTCCTCCTCCTCCTCCTCCACCATTCCTCTCCCTTCTCCTCCTCCTCCTCCTCCTCCACCATTCCTTCTCCTCATACGTAACCCCTCCCCGTCGCAACCCGAGGCCAGTCGAAAGGGCGCGCCATGCGTGTCGGCTGAGTCTCCTCACCAAGTATGAGCCTGAAGCCGAAGGATTGGCAACAGCTTCGCTGATGGAAGGCTGGTGGTTTTCAAAGTGTGGCTCTCGACATCGGGCCGCGCACACTCGTCCTAATTTTCTCAGGAGCTTCACTGATCTAAGGCGGGCCGATTCCAAAATGTGGCTCTCACCCTAGCGCCACGATCAACCGCTTTCAAAATGCACGAGTATCACGGATTGAGGCCGGGTCGTTTTCAACATGTGGCTCTCGCCTCAGCGCCCACAGCAGTCGTTTTAAACAATTGCAGAAGCTTCCCGGATTGAAGGCGGTTCCTTTTCAAACTGTGGCTCTTGCCATAGCGCCGCAAGATTTTTTTTTTGCAAGCCACTGCAAAAATAGCTAAAAGTTCCCATGGCTAACTGACCGTATGTTTTAGACCGGTTCACGATGGTCAGGGCGCAGAAATTGCGTTGATTTGCTATTTGGGAATCACAGAACAGTTGACTCTGACACGATTCAAAATCGGATCGCCAAGACGCAACAATCAAGTTGATTAGTGGCACTGAAGTTCCGAGAATGATGTTTGGCCCGCCTCAGGATCTTCAAACGGTTGTTTCCCAAAGAGGCGCTTTTCACACTGGAGACGAATCCGTATGGCGGCCTACGAAGCGGGAGCTTGGGGGAACGGTTTATTCCAGCATCGTTGATGAGCCTTGGGTTTGCACTGGTCTTCCTCCTCCTCATCTGCCTCCCTCTTCCTACCTCCTCCTCCTGCTCCCGCTCCTCCAGCACCTTGGTAATGCGTCAATGTCGAGATCCTTTGGGTTCCTCCTCCTTCTCCTCCTCTTCATCTTCCTCGTCCTCGTCCGTCCCCCTCCACTTCCTCCTCCTCCTCTATCCTCCTCCTCGCCCTCCTCCTCCTCATCAGCCCTCCTCTCCTCCTCCTCCTCCTCGTCCTCCTCCTCCTCGTCCTCCTCCTCCTTCTCCTCCTCCTCCTCCTCCTCCTTCTCCTCCTCCTACTACTACTACTCCTACTCCTACTCCTACTCCTCTCCCTCTTCCTCCTCCTCCTTCGCCCGCCCTCCTCCTCCTCTTCCTCCTTGTCCTTTCCCTCCTCATCTTCCTCCTCCTCCTCGTCTTTCTCCTCTCCGCCACCGTCCTCCTGATCCTCCTCCTCCTCCACCTCCTTCTCCTCCTCCTCTTCCTCCTCCTCCTCCTCCTCCTCTTGTTCCTCCTCCTGCTCCTCTTCCCCTCCTCTTTCTCCTCTGTCTTCTCCTCCTCCTCCTCATCGTCCGTCCTCCTCCTCCGCCTCCTCCTCATCATCATCAGCATCGCCATCGCCATCGCCACCACCATCAACATCACCATCACCATCACAATCATCATCATCATCATCATCATCATCATCATCATCATCATCATCATCATCATCATCATCATCATCATCAGCATCATCATCATCATCATCATCATCATCATCATCATCATCATCATCATCACCACCGTCATCATCAACAACATCATCGCCCAAACCAGCATCATCATCAGCATCATCATCATCACCATCAGCATCATCATTAGCATCATCAGCATCATCATCATCATGTCCTCCGTCCTCCGCCCCCCGTCCTCCTCCTCCACCTCCTCCTTCTCCTTCTCCTCCCCCTCCCGACTCGGCGGAGGAGGGGTCTGGGCGGCAGGGCGTGAGCTGCCATCGACGGCGCGTGGGGTCCTCCCTGCCTCATAGAAGCCAGAGCCCCCCCGCCCCTCCCGCCTCCCGCAACGGCCCCAAAGGCTCCCTGAAAGGACGGACACCCGCAAACGGGACTCTGGGGCGGCGGCCCGAATGTTCGATCCGATCGCGCCCGCGCGCCACCGACACCTGCGCCTCCCTCTGCGCGCGCGCGCTGCCGCGCGCACATATCGCGGGGGGGGGGTCGGCGGCGAAGGCTGGGGAGAGGGACTGGGCGAGCAGGACCAGGGAGGAGCAGGAAGATGAGGAGGACGAGGAGGAGAAGAGAAGAGAAGGAGGAGGAGGAGGAGGAGGAGGAGGAGGAGGAGGAGGAGGAGGAGGAGGACGGACGATGATGAGGAGGAGGAGGAGGAGGAGGAGAAGAAAAAAGACCAGTGCTTCCCCCCCAAAAAGGATCGCACACACAACAGATCGCAAGCGGTGGCCCGTATGGGGTGGGGCCAATCCTGCCGCCGCGTGGATGTCATCGGCATAGGCGATGGAGAACCACTGGCCGTACACCCACCACAAGGAGACATGGAACGACGGAATCATTAACACCTGAGAAGAAGAATGCCGCCCCCGGGTGGTGGAACAGAGGCCCCCTGAGAAGGAACGCGTAACAGGTAGGCCGCCTCCGGGTGCTGGAAAGGATCCGACTATCCAACGTTGCCACCCGAAAAATCCGCAGGACACCCAAGGCCAGTGGCAGCACCTCCAAAAGTCACGGAAAACCACGGCTCAGGTCCTCTGCGCGGCCTTGCTCCAATAGGGGTTGGTCGGGTTCTGCTCCTCGATGCGCTGCAAAGCCCTGTGTGGGAACCGAGCCCACTCATCCAGGGCCGCGTCCATCTGCGAGTACTCGTCGAGGTCCACCCGCATCCGCCGAAGAAGGGGGCGGGCCGCCATGTAGGGCTCAACAGGCATCCGAGAGTGCTGCAGCCAAACAAACTGGTCACACGTAGCAACAGGACCATCCTGGCTCCAAGGAAGCGAAGCAAGAGCAGGAGGGCGAGGTCGACGGCGAGGACCCTGAGGAAGACGCCCGAACCCCAAAGGAATAAAAGCCACACCAATACGAGCACCGCCATCGCAAGAAGCATGGGGACAGTCACCAGCTTCGCAAGGAGCTTGATCAAGCTCACCACCATCAGCAGCTCCTTTTGCAGCACGACTGAGGTCACCACCGGACCGAGAGAGACCCACAGAAGAACGTCAACCACACCACCACGAACACCTTCGCGACCAGGGACATTTTGAGCAGGAACTTTACCATGAGCATCGCCATCAGCAGGAAGAACGTCGCCATCATGGTCAGGAGCACAATCACGATCCACACCGACCGCAATTCCGTCTGCCTCAGCCTCAGGAGCGGGGCCGCAAGAATACAGAGGACGACCCAACAGAAAGTTATCGAGTCTCCCCATGAGATCCGTACGGGCCCCACAATCATCATTCACACAAGTGTCACCAGCAATAGCAGTACCAGAATTCACTTCACCATCAGGCATACCCACCGACGCAGCAGCAGCAGCGACCAGGTCGGGCGCGAGGACCTCCGCAGTCCCATACACCGGCGCGGGAAGGAAAGCAGGAGCGTCCTTGCTGAAGGGGAAAGACGGGATCGTCGGCAACTCGATGGAGCTGCACCCGCCAACCTGTGGCCACGCGGGAGCATCGGCAGGACCAGCACCGTTACGATGAGGGCAAAGCTGAGGACGCCTAGCTTCAGGCCCACCGCAACTCCACCACTGCGTCCGCTGCGACAACGACTCCCGCCAGGACCAGGACCGCCTCCAGCAGAACCGTCGTCGCAACTGTAACCATGGGGGTCGCCACGTCTAAGACGAGGAAAGGGATCAACAGCGGCAGGTAAAGGATGATACGTGATAGAAATATGCGATATGACATTCGAGCTCTTATGCCCGTGATCAACCACCACGGCATGATCCCCAGTGTCACGGCGAGAAAGGGGGTCAACGAAATAGCAGCACCGTTCAGAATACGAGGACCGAGTCCAGGAAGAAGCTTGATGAACATGACGACGCGGTCACGGCCGGATGCGGGCGACCTGCGAGCAGGCTGCCCCGCGCGGAGCTGGGCCGGCACCCATCGAAGCCGAACCGCCGACGCCATCAGACGAAAAAGGGGCGAGGAGGCAGCACGTGCCGCCGATGGCCGCCGAGGCGCACAAGCGCCTGAAACGGCTTAGGAGGAGGAGGAGGAGGAGGAGGAGGAGGAGGAGGAGCACGATAATAGAAGGATGGATAATGCAGGAGGGAAGGGGGAGGCAAGAGGCAGAAGGCAGGAGGAGAAGCGAGGAGGAGCGAGGGGGAGCGAGGGGGAGAAAGGTGAGGGAGCGGGGAGGAAGGGGGAGGAAAAAGTGAGGACGGGGGCGGCCCAGATCCAGTCGCATCCAGCGCACGCGACGCCCAAATGAGACGTCTTCGGGCGGAGCACCAGGCAGGCACGGCTCGTTCGTTGACCTCCCTCCGGCGCAATTCCCGAGCCCGCTCCCCTGCAGCCGGGAGGGCTGACAAACAAAAACGGCTCTCGAAGATCAGCCCCAGCAGATCGCCAAGGAAACTCGAGGTCCCAGCACGCGCGCGCGGCCAACCCACCAGCAATGCTCACAACGCCTCGCCAGGACCTTGTGGCCGCCCGAGCGCCGGAGGACAAGTCAAATGGGTGACCACTCCTGAGCCCAAATCTCTGGCGAATCCGCCGACCCATTGTGGGTCTCTAGGCGTGTGAGATTGTCCACCCCCAAGAATCCCCCCACCAAGAACCCCAAACCGTCAATATGACCCCCAGGGCCCGACCCGGGGAACGGAGGGCTCCAAAACGAGCCAAGGAGGCACCAACATGCTCCCCAGACGGTCCCAGAGGGCCACGGGTCGCCGAAATGTCGTTCCCTGACGCTCACGATGGCCTCCAGACGGCCTCCGAAGCTGCCAAAACGCCCCCAAAGGACCCCAAGATGCGTCCAAAGAGGGCCCCAAGAAGCAAACATCGCCCCATTCCCTTGGGGGGGGAAAAGAACATGTCTCGCAGACGCACGTCCAAGAAGGCTTCCGCAAACGTCCAAAAAGGGCAAAGAAGCCATCAATATCGCCCCTGGACAGCCGAAGGGGCCCCCAAGAGGGGTCGAAGAGGTTCAAAAACAACTCACGAAGCCCCCAAGACAGCCCAAGAGGGCCCCCAGACGGCTCCAAGAGGGAGAGCAGAGGGCACCTTGTCGAGCCTTCGGCCCCAAGACGCCCCCAGCTTGCCCCAACAACACCCCAAGAGGCCCTGAGGGACCCCCAAGAGAACCTCAAAGGCCTCCAAGAAGCCTCCAAGGAGGCCCAAAAACTTGGCCCAAGATGCCTCGAGGCGGCCAGATATGGCCTGCAGACAGGCCAAGATGCCACCAAAAGGCCACAAAAGAGCACCAAGAGGTACGATAACAGCAACGAAGCAGCAGGAACGATGTCGAGCGCCGTGCCATGATTCAGACAAGCCTCGTGAACTGCAGTCCTGGAGGCGCAATAGTTTAACTAGGGGTCGGCGGATGTGGCGTAAGCCTATAGAATCCACGTCCGGAAGTGACGTGTTGCCGGAGGCAGGTCGCGCAGCGGAGAGAAAAGCCCTAACGCAATGGATCCCATGTGTCCAATGCTTGCATAATTGCCTCGTGCTGTATTGTGTTGCATTATTATGTCTCCCCCCCACCCACCCCCCCCGGAGTCGCGCCACTTCCGTCGACCCCAAGGTGGAGGGCCCCTTCTGGGGCCCAAAAACCTACAAAAAGCTATTCGGAATCAACAAATTCGGCCTCTTGGGCCTCTTGGGGCCCCAAGAAAGTTTCAAGACGGCCCAAAATGGCCCCAAGACAGCCCAAGCCGGCCTCAAGGCGGCCCAAGACGGCCCCAAGAGGGCCCATGAGGCCCCCAATAAAGTCCAACAGGCCCCCAAGAAGACTCCCGAGAGCGCCTCCAGAGGCAAAAATCTGTTTTCCTATAGTTTTGGAACAATTTCAACGTTCCCCTCCTTTTTCGGCTCTCAGAAGGCCATGACGGCCCAAGCAGCCTCCAAAAAGGCCCCCAACAGCCCAAGAGGCCCCCAAGGGGGCCCCAAGACGGCCCCCGAGGGCCCCGAGACGGCCAAAAAAGCCTCCAAGACGGCCCAAGAAACCCCCAAGACGGCCCTAGAGGACCCCAAGAGAGCCCCACGGCGGCCGCGAGAGGCTTCCAAAGTGGCCTCCGAAGTGGCCAGACGGCGTAAGAGCGCCCAAAGACGGCTCCAAGACGTCCCCAAGAGGCCCCCAGAGGCTCCAAAGAGGGCCCCAAACGGCCCAGGAGGGCCCCAAGACTGCTCAAAGAAGCCCCCAAGGCGGTCCAAAAAAAACGCTGAGGCGGCCCAAGAGGATCCCAAGAGAACCCCAAGGCGGCCGCGAGAGGCCCCCAAGACGGCCTCCGAAGCGGCGGAACGGCGCAAAAACGCCCCAAGACGGCCCAAGATGCCCCCAAGAGGCCCCGAGAGGCCCCCAAGAGGCCCCCAAGGAACTCCCAAAAAAAACATAGAGGCCTCCAAGAAATCCCCAAGAAGCCTCCAAGAGGCCTCAAAGAAGCCCCCACAAGGCCACACAACGACTGGAGCGTAATGTTATTTCCCCCCCTGGGCGAACGACGGCGCAGCGCCAGCCAGGTGGAAGTTGGTCACGGCGGCGCGCATGATTAGAGCTGGCGCTGGAAGGGGATATGGAGAGGGAGCATGAACAGGAGGGAGGGGGGAGAGGCCCAAAAGAAGCCCCCAAGAGGCCCAAAGAAGCTCCCAAGAGGCCTCCAGGAGGCCCCCCAGAGGCTCCCAAGAGGCCCCGCGACGACGTGATTGTACGTGCTCCGGACGTGCACCCCGCGAAGCGAGAGGAATCTCAGGATGGACGTACATCGCTCCAGAGCGTTCCGGAACGATCTGGAATGGCCGCGGCAACCAAGGCATCCTCCAGATCCAACGGCTCTCAGAGATTGATTCCTCATCTCACCAGTCGTCCAGATTTCTCCTCGTCCTGTCTTCGCCTCGAGCCACGTGGGTGGTTGGGCCTCCACCGTGGGGCGCCCTGGCAGCGCGCCAAGGGCCCAGCTGCGTCGGGAAGCACGCTGCATGGGGCGAGGCACGAAACAGGGGTGAACTACCAGCCTGGAACATATCCCTGTCCCTATGCTGCATGCATCGCCTCATCACGATGCCAATCTCAGGGATTCCCTTAGGTTTTGTGGGCGCATCCCTAAGATTGGCATCGCCTTCTGGCGTGTCAATCTTAGGGATAGGGATAAGTTTGAGGCTGGTGAGTGAGAGAGTGACGGCGGCTTCGGGCCAGGGCAGGATGTGCCAAAGGCCACCAGATGATCGGAGGAGGAGGGACGAGGAGTCTCCGGAAGCTCTCGGAGACCCTCCGCGGGTCCCGGGGAGGAGGAGGGGGAGAGCGACGAGGGAGACTTCCGACAGCCTCAATACTCCATTCCCCCTGCGCCTGCACGGTGGAATAGAGGAGAGAAAGAGAGAGAGGAGGGAGAGGAGGGAGAAATTCGGAGGAGAGAGGAGGGAAAGGCAGAGAGATAGAGAGAGGAGGGAAAGGCAGAGAGAGAGAGAGGAGGGAAAGGCAGAGAGAGAGAGAGAGGGAGAAATTCTGAAAAACGTTGGTCATTGATGCTCCTGTTCCCCGCGCTCCTCCACGGGCGGAGCAGGTAAAGCTTGTGCTCCGCCCTCCGCGCCCACCCCGCCCGAAGCGCTGCGGCGGGGGATGCGGCGGGGCGCTGCTTCTGGAGCAGCCGCTCGAACTCCTGGCGCCGGGGCTGCAGGCGCGCCAGGCAGAGCGGGCGGGGGAGCGCTGGGGAGAGGGGTGCGTGGGCGCCACCGGTGCACGATGCGACCAGACCTATAGTGCACCAAAACATCCTCCGAGAACATGAGACCCTGCGCCGGCCAAACCGAAGTACATCCGAGAAGACCGTCCCCCAGGATGCACGAGATCATCCGGCACACACACACACGAAGAACATCAGGGTACCCTCCCCGAACTGACCTCCATCTTATACCTCGGTCCGACCGTAGATAAGGGTACTTTGCAGTCGAATGATTTGCGGCTGCGCTGAAGTGTAGGAAAGGGAAGAGGGTGGACCAGTGCCACCAGCCCTTTGGGGCGCAGGGGTTGCAACGGTTTAGAGCGCTTCCTCTTACAACCTTCTCCTCCTCCTTCCCTGGGTCTGGACGGGGCGCCCCGCGACCCACTGGAGCGTCCAAGATGGCCTCACCGGAAAGGCATGAAACATAATTCCTTTTGTTGATTTGGGACTTCTTTTTGCCCCGGGGGGGCAATGCCGGTAGAGGGCCCCCTGTCTTTGATCGATAGTCTCCAGGGAAGCCCCAAGACGGTCCGAAATGCTTCCAAGATGGGCCCAAGAGGATCCCAAGAGGCCCCCAAGAGGCCCCCAAGCGGCCCTAAGCGGCCCCCACGAGGTACTCGAGATGCCCCACGAGGCCACTCAAGGCCGCCAAGGCGGCCCCAAAGACACCTCAATAGGCCTCCAAGAGGACCCCAAGGGACATCCCACGAGAGCCCGAGAAGCTTCCAAGAGGCCTCTGTCCCAATCCCACAGAGGCCCCCCGCAGCCCGAGCTCTCAAAGTGAAGGCACGCTCCCTCGATAAAAAAACAGTTTCCCTGGGCGGCACTCCTGGATGGGCTGGTCGGGGTGCGTACGGACGGCCACGGGAGCAACGATGCAGGGCACGGGTGCAAGGTCCACGTCGCAACTGTTGAAGCAACGTTCGTGCTAAAACGCTAACTCAGGACTGGCCAAGCCAACAAAGCATGCAGCGCAGTCCAGTGCCTGCCGCCAGATGTTTCGGTGCCACCACTCCCTCTGCCGATGAAAAGGTGCAGCCCGGCTGCTGCTCCAGTGGCGCTGCCTCCCCCGACGCGCGCGAGGACTCGGCCGAAGAACCCTTCGCGCCCAGAGCGTGCCCTGGCCACTGTCGGGGGCGCGCCAGCATGGATTAGCGATCCATGGATTTGGCGCGCGGTCGCCAAATCCATGGATCTAGGGAGGTACCCTCCCCAAAATGCGGCCGGTGCCGCCTCGCTCGGCGGCGGAAATCCGCGATTTCCCCTGGTAACGGGACCCGTCGCTAATCCACTCCCCCTTGATCCACGTTTGCGATCGCCTGATTTCTGCCGAAGGGAAAGGAGAAGCTCGGATGCTGCTCCAGGGGCGCTGGCTCCCCCGACGCTCCCAAAAATGCGGCCGGTGCCGCCTCGCTCAGCGGCGGAAATCCGTGATTTCCCTTGGAAACGGGACCCGTCGCTAATCCACTCCCCCTTGATCCATGTTTGCGATCGCCTGACTTCTGCCGAAGAGAACCGGCTGCTGCTCCAGGGCGCTGCCTCCCCCGAGACGCGCGAGGACTCGGCCGAAAAACCCTGCGCGCCCAGAGCGTGCCCTGGCCACTGGAGCCCAAGCGCCGCACTCCCGCGAGGGAACCCCCTGCACACGCCGAGGGCAAGACGACGGCAGTCCAACCACGGTCGGGGGCGCGCAAACATGGATTAGCGATCCATGGATTTGGCCCGCGGTCGCTACATCCATGGATCGGGGGAGGTGCCCTCCCGAAGATGCGGCCGGTGCCGCCTCGCTCGGCGGCGGAAATCCATGATTTCCCACGAAAACGGGACCCGTCGCTGATCCACGCCTTCATGATCCATGTTTGCGATGCATCCGGATCCGTGTCCTGGCGGTCTGGACTCCCGGGCGCGAGCCCGCGGCTACGCGGCCGCACGGATACGCTGCGCTCCGCCGTGCCGCGTGCCCGCGGGGTCGCGGTCCGCCTGGCCCACGGGGCTGCGGACACGGATAATCCCACCACCCCTCCCCCGTACCCCTTTCCCCTGGACCTGGACGGGGGCGGTCGCGAGGTGTCAGAGGGCATTGGTTCGCCCAGGACGGCCCCAAGAGGGCCTCAGGAGAGCCCAAGATGACCTTCACGATGGCTCAAGATAGCGCAAAGGGGGCGGCTATAGAGAAATTGATGTGCGCCGAACCGTTCACATTGTCATTCAAGTGCCCGCGAAGCCATGACATTTTCATTCGGCAGCAAGATTAGCAATGAAGTCAGGCCTGGAATTCACTCGCGGGGGGGTTCGTCCACGCGCTGCCTTGCGACACGCACAGGCAACACTGCAATACACATCCCCGGAATCACCGACATCAGCAACTCCCGGAGGGCACGCGTTCTGTGTTTTAGCGTGGCTTGACAAGTCAAACCAGGCATGTGCACAAAGGTTCGGGGGAGGGTGTCGCGGCCAGCGTCCAGAAACGACAATCGGGGGCTTTGCCTTCAAGGACTATGTGGGCACATTGCGTTCTACTGCAAATGCCTCGGCCCGAGCATATGCGCTCAAAATCTCTTGAATTGTCAACTTGTCAACAATATTACCTATCATGAATCGGGTGGCTTTTCGCCACTCGGTTCCCACTGACAGACATGTGCGTCACGAACTACAACTTTCGAGGGCGAAGCTGCCTTCTCGAAGCTGGGAAGGCGGCAGGGCATCGAGGTTTGGGGATTCTAGATCACACAAGCGCCCCCCCAAACTTACGGCAGAGAAGGACAATTCGCAGAGAACAATGGGCAAAACGGTTCCCGACTTGGACCTTCATTCGGTCTGACACTGAGATGTTTGGAACGCCAAAAGGGTATGCATTTGTCTCAAGCGGAGGAGGCTTTCCTCTACGGGCTCATGAGAAGGTCGCACAAGGGGCATTCCATCAAGGCCCCTCTACATTCGGGCTTCTGGGCGAGCGGTCACTTCTCTCTGGAAATCTCTCCTGGTCAGATCAAACTGGGGTCCGCGTGTGACGTCGTGAACCTCCCGCTTCCCGAGAAGAGGTCCTCCCCGCCCCAGTCGCGGGCAGTGTCGGCACCCCGAAGAACCTGCTCTGGCCCGCGATGTTCACCTGGAGATGCTTGGCGCAAGTGGTGGTGTATCCTCTGAAAGGTCTTGGCAAACTCTGCCACCTCTCCAGATTCCGTTCACCTTTTTTCGTACCGCGCCACACTGTTCATACTTTGCCATCTTCCTCATGTTTCGGATCTCCTCAAGCGGTCTCAAATTGTTTAGAGCGTCGATTGAGGCCCCACTGTGGCGAGGTAGGTATGCAACCATGTGAGGGCATGCCGATCATGGCCGCAGCCCCCTGGACAACTTGGGAAAGTCCTCGCGGGCGCACTGCCGCAGCGGGCCCCCCGCCAGGCGCCCTTCCATCATCTGGCTGAAAAGGCCCGCGACCCACTGGAGACGAGGGCGGCCCCGCTCTGCAGCGTCGCCGAAGCGCCCGACCTCGGCGGGGGCGCGATCCTTGCGCGGCCGAAAGACGAGGGCCCAGCGGCGGCCGATGTCGCGAGCTGGCGCCGCCAACCAGCGAGCGCGCAAGGCGCGCGCCTTTCCTGGGCGCGCGCAGGTGCCGAGCATGACCAGCAGCTCGAGCGCCGCCGGTTTGGATTTCTGGGCCCCGCCCCCTCGGCAGTTCGGCGCAGGGGGCGGCCCGCGCCTTGGAAGCCGCCAAAGCCGAGAGAAGCCCGCGGCCTGCCTGCCCCACCCCTCGAGAGCACGATGAGCTCGAGGAAGACGCAGATCCCGCATCTCCCCGCGCTCGGGCATGTAGCCCCGTGCTCGGGCGCGTAGTCCACCTGGTGGCCCGCGTGCCCGCCCTCGCCCTCGAAGCACTTCTCGTCGAAGAGGGCGCGCAGCATCCGAACGAAGTCTGGGGGGCCCAAGGGATTCACATCCATCACCTTGGCGCAGTCATAGATCATCTTCGCGGACTGGGCGCGGGCCCCACTGGCGGCGGGCTTCGCCGCTCGAGTCTCCGCGAGAAGCTTCTGCCACTCTGCGCGGCTGAGGTCCGGTCCTTGCTCTGGGCGCGTAGTCTTTTCCCGGCGCGACCCTACTCGGCGACCAGTCTCAGCCCAGTGCACTGGTCCTCTTCAGGGCCCGCTCCTCCGCTCCACGCGAGTGCTCCGCCCAGCTGCCTTGTCTTGGCATGCCCCCCCAGGTCGGCGGCCAGCGCGGGGAAACTCGCCGGCGCCAAAACGCGCCGCGCGAGGCCCATGAATCGCGCAGCCGGCGCTGGGAAGGGTGAGCCCGGGAGGCGGCCGCGGGGCCGCGCCGCCTCAAGTCGGCTCCAACCGGCGAGATGGCCCATCAGCGGAACGCAGCTCAGATGGGGCCAATCACGCCCGAAACATACAAATGGTGGCCATCAAGAGGGCCGCAAAACGTCTACAACATCAGTTGAGTTTAGCATCGCGCGCCCTTCCCATTGAAAAAGCCAAGACCACGATCATATGATCACATAGGTGCTGACGACAATGGCAATGATAACGACGCTCCTTGGGCTGACGCCGGAGAACCCAAATAAACGCCATCGCCCCTGGAATACGAAACGGGTGTTTCCCAGTCAAACGCCCCGAATCGAACGGGCGCCATTAAGCATGTGTAAATGGGCCAGAGGGCACCTCGGAATACCCTAACAGTGAAGGGCCCGAAAGGGCATCTCGAACACCAACTTCTAGGCAACGCCTGGCACGAAGACGACGGCGAGAGACCCTCCGCTCTTCTGGACTACGGAGACGTTGTCTCTCGTCACGACGACCACATCCCTTCGCGTAATCATGACCCACGTCGGCCGCCGCGACCCCGATCCCAGTCGAGCAGGCGTCAGTAGCTATCGCCCGCTGGTCCCAGACAAGGTCTCAAGACGACCCGGCGAGCATGGAGGCCCCGACAGGCACCAAGTGCTTTTGCAACGGATCCCAACGCGAGCAAACTGGTAGCAAGACACCAGCACTGACAGAGTAGGCCCCCTCAGCAGGAAGGAGGAGGCGAAGTGCCCGATGAGCATCTCCACGCCCTTCGGACTGAGAGCTCCGCGGGCCAGCGCCCAACTGATGCGCCGATCCAAGCGCCAAAATCTCCCCCCACCGGCGCGGGCCACTGAGCGGACTAGCCAAGAATCACCCCAAGGTTGGCACTCTGCGGCTCGGCCTTCTCGTCGTCGCGCGCGCCGGGGCCTGCGCCATTCGACATCTACGAGGCCTCGTCGGCGAAGCGCTGGACAAGGCCCACGCTGCCGCCGAGCACCCCGGCGCTATCTACATACATAGATGTAGCGCGCAGTATCATGAGTGCTTTGGAGGGGCTGCCCCACCCCAAGATTCTGCAGCCGACTTGAGTGGGCTTCAGACCAGGCACCCTCGCGACCAGCCCCAGGCTGGCCACCTGCGCGAAGTGCAGACTCCACTTAAACCCCATTGGCAAGGCAGCGACAGAGGGATGGACCCAAACGCCGGGCTCGATGACGGCACCCGCCAAAAACTCCCCCGCCAGCCCAGCGCCGCGAGCTCGAATTGCAGGCAAACCAAAATATCGGTTCAACCCCTCGTCGATCCTGAACATCTAGAGACAATCCTGCACGTCCGTTGAAACGGCGCGCGCCGCATGATCATCCGACACCTCCAGCTCGCCAATGATATTCACATGTAGCGAGGCTCGCAGAGGGTGGGTCGGGAAAGCGGCGATTTGCACGACGGGCACGATCAGGCGTTGACGTCCGCCCACCCTGCGCGCGAAGAAGTGGGCCACCCTCTCCTTCGCATAGCGGCGTCATCGCACGACGCCCTTCTCGAGAAGCTGCCTGGCAAAGGCGGCGCACAGGCCAACATCTGACTCCAAGCGCACGACTAAATAAGCACAACGGGACCTTCATGATCCCCGATCGCCCAAAACTCTACATCCGATCTGACGACCCGCTCCTCGAAACGACGGAGAACCTCACGATCGCGACCCCCCATCAAGTCCACGGCAAACTGGCGCGAGTGGCCATCGGGCGAAAAGGGGGAATTACTCACTGCGTGGAGCTCCCCATAGCTGCACGTCACGTGTAAAGTCATGTCATAGCGAGCGTCTGTTCATGAGCGTATGGTTATAACAGCGCGCCCACGTGGGCGGCAGGGCCGACGAAGACGAGCGAGTCCTAATGTGAGTGAGTGACTGAGTCAGAATGAGCTTCGAGTATGATTGAATATGAACCTCGCATTCATTCCCCCTCCTCAGCTGCCAGACCGTGCCCTCGTCAGCCTGTGGCAATGTGCATGTGTTTTAGGACAGTTGGCAGTGGGGCATGCAAAACAAGCGTTTGGCCAAGGGGGCAGCGCGCCCAATCTCCTTCCTCGCAGCATGAAGACGAGCAAACCGCTTGAGATATCCCCGCAAAATGGCCGCGAACGGGCCCGTGCCCCACCCCCTGGCGACTCTCCTTAGGGATGCTGAAACCAGCGCCAAGCCTGAGACTTCCTCAAAATCTGCTCTGGAAGCAAGGGAAGTCGGGCAAGACAACGAGCAAACCGCCTGAGCATCCCCGCAAACTGGCCGCGAACGAGCCCATGCCCCACGCCCTGTCGGCTCCATTTAGGGGCGCTGAAATCAGCGCCACGCCTGAGACTTCCTCAGAATCTGCGCTGGAAACCAAAGACGCCGGGCATAAAAACAAACAACCGCAAAGGACATCCGGCCGCGAAGAGGCCCGTGAAAACACCACTGGCGGCTGCCCTTGAGGGGCGCTGAAACCAGCGCCCCGTCCGGGGAACCCCCGCAATCTGCTCTGAGAGCAAACGATGCCGGGCACGAAAACACGCAAACCGCCTGAAACATCCCCACAAACTGGCAGCGAACGGGCTCGTGCAAACACCCCTGGCGGCTCCCATTAGGGGCGCTGAAATCAGCGCCCCGCCTGAGACATCCTGGGCATCCGATCTGAAAACAAAGGATGTTGGGCATGGAAATACGCAAGCCGCCTGAAACACCCCCGCAAACTGGCCGCGACCGGGCCCGTGAAAACGCCCCTGAAGGCCCCCCCTAGGGGCGCTGAACCAGCGCCCCCCCCGCCTGAGACATCCTCAGAATCTGCTCTGAAAGCAAAAGATGCCGGGCATGAAAACGAGCAAACCGCTCGAGGCACCCCCGCAAACTGGCCGCGAAAGGGCGCGTGCAGAAGGAAAGCAAAAACGGCGCCCCGCCTGAGACACCCTTGCAATCTGTTCTGAGAAAGCAACAGGATGTCGGGCATGAAAACGAGCAGCCCGCCATGGAAATCCCCACAAACCGGCCGCGAACGGGCCCCTGGAAACACCCCTGGCAGCTCCGCTTGCGAGTCCGAATATAACTAGGTATGTCTATGAGTAGGTCTCAGTCCGTGCGTTGAGTAACTCAGACGAGGAGAAGGTCTGAGCATGTATAGGCCTGGGTATGAGTAAGTCTGTGTCTGAGCAGGTATGGGGACGAGTCTGGGCATGCGTAAGTCTGGGTATGAAGGAGTCACAGCATGAGTAAGTCTGAGTATGAGTAGGCCTGCATGTCGAGTGTTGAGTAAGTCAGGCCATGAAAAGGTATGACTATGACTAGGTTGGAGTCAGCGGCCCCCATCTTGCGATATGGGGGACATATTTGGCATAAACGGAACCACAGGTGACTCTTCCGAGCAGTGACCTGCTCGGGCACGCAGAAACTTGTGGGGGGGAAGGGGTCGCGCGGTTGCGGCGCGGGCTCAGTGGGCGCGCTGTCCCTCGCGGCCACCATCAGCATATCCAGGGCCCGAGAATGACCCTCGGTGAACACCTCGGGGACAACGCCATCGCACCCGACACGCCAATTCAGCGACTCCACGGCGTGGTTCACCCGCCAATCAGCGTGACGTTCTCGCCCAGCACGCCGTCGAGTCCTTCGTGAATGGCGCTTCCAGGCGGCTTCAGGAACGGCCACCAGGGGAAGTGGAAAGAGCTCCACCAACCCCTGCAGCATGTCTACATTTCTGGCGGCGACCCGCCTCAGGCGTCAGCCTGCTCGCCTCGGTCTCTCCTCGCCTCCGTCCGTCCCCGAGGACATGGCCGAAGAGAGGACTGCTTCTCGCGTCTTCCTCGGAGGCAGAGGACCCTTCTTCGGTCCCCGCGCCTCCTTCGCTTTCTGCCCGGCCGTCTCGATCTCGGCGAGGTCGTTCGCTCCCCTCGCGATGTGGGCTGACAATGGCGGCGCAATGCCCGGGGTGCGCTGCTGGACACCCACCCTAAACCCAACGCAGTCGAACTTCGGATCGCCAGGGCCCCCCCGAGCTGGCGTCGAGAAGCAGCTGCCACCACCTGGACAAAGCTTCGAAACAGGGCAACGAAGGAATCTTAAATTGGCCATACGATCCAGCATACCCGAAGGCCCTACAAAACACTTGCAACTCGTAGGCCGTCCGACCCGCAGGAGCAATCCTTGACTCGACCAAGAAACTATGAGACCATTGCATCGGCGACCCACCAGCCCGCTCCACATGCACCAACAACCATTGGGTAGTGCGCGGGCCTCCGAAACGCCAGTCTTCAGAGAAACTTTCTGAGAAAAGGAAGCTGCCACACGTCGCCACGGTCGCCAACGCTCGCATTGCTCATCCTACAGAACAGACAAGGTACGAGCGTCGTCCTCTGCTCCGTCCTCAGCGGGCTTGGGAGTGGGATATTCAGTGCCAGCACCTCGCGGCGTGGCCGAAAAACTTGCCCACTCTTGAATGGCGCGGCGTCTCCGCGGCGACCGCCCAGACCATACCAGGCTCAGCGTGCACTCGAGGTGCTCCAGCGACTGCCCCAGCCATAGGCGCATCCAGTAGATCACCAAGAAGAAACTCGGCACCACCCCAATCACCCCAGCCTCGTACATCAGCGGGCTCGCCCAGGGCGCCAGCTCCTTCCGCGTGAAGTTGATCAACCTCAGCACGCCCTTCCCAGATGGCCGTCCGAACAGTCTCCACGTCCAGGTTGCCTCGAGAACGGTAGGCAGGGTGAGCAAGATGGGCGGGAAACCGACCTCCTTTTTCGCACAACATATACCTCCTCGGCGTCCTCATCCTCCACCGCGCAGTCATAGATGTCACCGTCTGGGGCCAGGACGACCGACAGCTTATTGGAGAGAGGCCGGAAAAAAACCCGTTCGTGGGCTGGGTTCTCGTCGTACTTGAATAGGAGACGCGTCCCCGACACCAGCGATTTCTACAACGCCTCTGACCCTACCCTCGATGCGCCAGCGTCCAACATCTTGCTGTCCAGGACCAGTAGCCCACTGACCAATCAGAGCGATAGCCGATCCAACCACTTGCGAATTCCTCGGGCCACTTGCCCCTCTTAAGGTGTAGCGGCTGGCCAGGCTGGTACAGACACAGCTGGGCACTCCAGATTAGGGCAGCTCACGCCGCAAGCAGGACACACCGTCGATTCGCCACAATGCAGCTCACATGGTGGGCGCGGAGGTGGGCAAGGGCACGCCGCATGTCCCGATATGGCGGCCAGTGAGCTGTGACCGAGAGCCCGAACAAACTCTTGGAACCCGACGTTCCCAAGGAGGGCGGGAAGCATGCAGACCCAGTCGAACGCTCGAGAAAAAGGACGGCTATACAGAAATGGGTGTGCGCCGAACAGTTCACATTGTCATTAAAGTGCCCGCACAACCAATCACTAATTATTGTTGTTCTCGCCCGTTTGCTTCCGATACTCTTCCGAGGCCTCAGGATGGCTCAATGATGGCCCCAGAGGGCCCCAACAGAGGCCCAAAAGAGCCCCAAGACGGCCTCAAGAGCGCCCAAGAGCGCCCCAAGAGCGCTCCAAGAAGGGTCCAAGAGGCGATGTGTTGGGCTCCCGAGGGGGGGCCCAACTGAGGAACCGCCCGTCTTTGATCGATCTCCTCCAAGATGGCCCCAAGAGCGCCCCAAGAGCGCCCCAAGAAGCGCCCAGAGAGGCAACCAGGATGCTCCAAGAGGCCCCCAGGACCGCCCCCCCAAACCGCCAAGATGTCCCCAAGACGCTCCCAGAGGCCTCCAAAAAGCTTCCAAGAGACATTCGAGGAGACTCTGAGAGGCAACTCGCCTGGGCATCGTTTCTGGATGGGCTGGTGGCGACACGCGAGGCGTCAAGACTTTGTCCACGAGGGAGGAGACCCTTGTTGGCCACACATGCGCCTCGACCTGCCAGGAGAGATCGAGGCAAGGGCTGGAGGAGTCGCACCGGCCATACTCCGAAGCAAGGACTGGGACTGATCTGGAAAGATTTCGATGCAGGATGCACATCGCCCCGTGGATGGCCCTGACGCGTCAGGAGAAGTTTAAGCCCCTGGCACACCGCGTGTGGCCTTAGGTCGGGCGTGTCCCCCGCCCGACCTAAGACCAAACGCAAAGTCAATCAATCGTCCCAAGACTATGTTTTAGTATTTTCGAATATTCCTCCTGTAGGCGGACACGCCCGACTTCATTGTGAGCCCCTGACACACCGCGTGTGGTCCAAAGAACCTGCGCGCACCAGGGAGGGCAATGGGCTCCTGCTCCGCACTGGGGCTTGGTCCTTGTCCACTGGCTTGGAGATGTGCCCACGATGTGGTCGGACGAGACTGCTGTCACTAGATGCAGGTTTAAACAAATGTTACCACTCGCGTTCCTGCAGCCCCCTGTGGGAGATGAGGAGGTCCCCGACGACCTGGACATCGTGGAACAAACCATTATCATGACATCTTGCTCCTCTGGTGTAGCCTGCCCTCCTCAGGAAAGGGGCAGTCGGCGGTGGACAAACCTCCCTCTCGTAGACCTCCCCTTAGCGAAAACGGCCTGGGACCGAAACCGACGGGCCTGCACCCGCAAAAATGACAACCGCGGCGCCCTCTCGCGAGCCGAAAACGGTCAATTCCTTAATCGACGTGTCAGGGTAGGAGGCCTGTCCACCTCCGAGGCAAGTATACATACGAGGTGTCATCCCTTGGGGACGCATGTCTTACTTCCGCCACCTCCCGCCGCCGGAAGAGATGGCAACTCCTTCGATCCTCTACGGCGAGGCTCCGTTTGGAACGCCTCACATCCCCCAAAGGCGCCTCGCGGGGTCCTCGGGCGGCCCGTCTCGGGATGGGGCGGACGCGGCCCAAAAGTATCCGCGTCCTGGCCAGGTCCCGAAGGGCGCATGGGCCCACAGCCGGAGCTCTGGTCTACACACAAACTTATACACACACACATATATATATATATATACATATATATATATATACAGATACACACACGGCCAAAAGTAAATAGTATCGGCGGCGAGCGGGGGGGGGAAGTGAGAAGTGGCAGACCTTCTCAGAAGGCTCATGAGTCTTCGGAGGCAGAAGGCGGACCTTCTCAGAAGACGGACCCTCTGTGTCTTCGGGGAAGGCACAGAAGACTTCTCAGAAGGCCGGGGGCCTTCCGAGAAGTCCCGCAGCCTTCTGAGAAGGCCTTCTTCTTCTCTTCCCCCTCCTCGCTCGCCGCTGATAGGAAGGATGCGGGATGAGCATGGACGACCCTTGGCCGCCCATGTCGAAGCTTCTCACGTAGGGCCGTCCATCGAAAGTGATGAAAGACAGACCAAAGAGGCAAGGATGCACGGGTACTCTCGGGAAGGTTACCCGTTCTTGTCATCGGTTTTGACTGTACCTGTCCTCGCCCGCCGCGGTCGTGACGCTCGTGCGGCGCGTCCTGAGCGAGGTCTTGGTGCTGCGCGCCGAACAGGCGTGACGCCTCCGCGAGCGTCTCCTCGCGCGTCTGCAGCCTGCTCTCCGGCCGCGGGCGGCGTCGTCACAGTCGCCGTGATCGACGCCGACTCTGTCGGAGAACGCTCTTGTACCTTTTTGTAGATGGCAGGATTCGAAAGAGGAAGTGGTGGAAAGAGGGGGGAGCGGAAGTATATAAGACAAGACAGTATTGGATAAGACAAGACAAGACATATAAGATAAGAACACCACTGATGACTGCAGGCGCCACGGCTCGCGGATGGCCCACACGCGGGCCCGATGGCACAAACCGCTGGCCTCACTGCCCTCCCCCCGCCCCACGCCCACCCCCCGCCCCTTCCTTGTCTCAGTCGAGGAGGGGAAGAAGAGAAGGAGGAGGATCGGAAAAAGGGGCAAAGGAGGACGAGTGGGGGCGGTCGGACAGGGCGGAGGCGCATGAAGATTAGCCCCACCAGACCTCAGGGCGTAGGTGGTTTGGAAGGTTCCTTATCTCGGCGGCGAAAGTGAGAAGGGGAGGGCCAGAAGGCTCGGAAGGCTCGAGCCTCCCGAGAAGTTCCCTAAGCCTCCCCCGGAGACAGAACAAACTTCTCAAAATGCGCGAGGGCTTCTGAGAAGCCCCGGTGCATTCTGAGAAGGTCTTCTGCTCCTCACTTCCCCCTGCGCCCGCCGCCGACTATCAAAACCTCCTTCTCCTTGCGGGAGGGGTGTATCACTGCTCACACCCGAGTAATGAATGTATGCATGCCAGCGAGGACCCTAAGCAGTGACCTCTTGCAAACTGGGCCTGTTCGCTGGAACGACGGATGAGGACGCCGACGCCGACGCCGACGCCGACGACGACGACGACGCCGAGGACGACGACGACGACGACGCCGAGGACGACGACGAAAACGATGTCGACGGCGGCGACGGCGTCGATAGCGACGCCGACGGCGACGGCGACGACGACACGGACAAAGTCGACGCCAACGGTGGCGTCGACGAGAACGACGACACCCTCGGCGACAATGACGCCGACGCCGACAACACCCAGCAGCACAGCGACGACGGCGACCGGGTCAGCGACCACCACCAGAGCGACGGCGACGGCTTCGGCGACGGGGGCGGCGACGAGAATGACAACGGCGGCGGCGAAGGAGGCGAGGGCGGCGGTGGGGGCGCACTGGCTGTTCAGGCGCTTGATGCTGGTCTGGAGGGGCGCCGGCCGCCCTCCCGTGTGCGCCGTGGGCCTTCTCGGCCGTGCGCCCTGGGCCTTCTCGGCCGTGCGCTGCCCTCTTCGGAGGTCCCTCCCCGACAAGACACTGGCCGCTCGGAGAGCAGGGCAGACTCGGGGGTGCACCCCGAGGGGCTTCTCGGGCGCTCTCCTGTCGAGGGTGGCCGCCCCACGTACTGCGTACCCCCGAGCTCGTCCTCCCCCCGCATCTGCCGACTCCCTGAATCCGTTGCTCCTCCTCCTCCATTCTGCTGATGTAATGTGTGTCCTCCGCATGATCCGTCTTGTCTTGCTCCTCCCCCTCCTCCTCCTCCTCCTCCTCCTCCTTCCCAATCTTACCCTCAACATCACTACTCCTCATCTGCAATGTTTGTCCTCCCCCTCTCGAGATGCGTCGACACTCACCTTGGGGGGTCCTTGCTACCAGATCATCTCGAACTGGTCGACAGATGGTGAGAGATCACTAATTAGCTGTTGCGTGCGCTTGGAACGCAGTCAAGCGAATACCAGTTAAACAAAAAACGCTGAAAACGGACCGCAGTCCCTTTATGGCCCCACTTGCGCCTGGTCGAGCCTCTTCAGCATCAAAAATACGGCTCCGTATTTCATCGACTTGACTGCTTGTTCGCTGGGTTTGGCTTGGTAGCGAAGCGAGGGTGAGGGCTGGAAGAACAAAAACGAAGCCAGGAGATCTATCGTTGCGGCTAGACGTCCTCCTCCGCAAAAATTGGCCCGCTGAACCTTCATCCTGGGGTCGCGTTCTGGCCGGGACGCCGGGGCGGGTCCAGCCGTGGCGACGAGGGCCCCCGAAGGCCCAGGAAGGGCGAAGACACACCCTGGCCCACCTCTTTATTCCCGAATCTCGATCCTCGATCCGCGCCGCCTCCGACCTCCGCCACCCTGGCAGGAAGAAGACACGACGGTGCAAACACTAACGTTTCTGAGTCCGCGCAGATTTCTTGGGTCGGCGATGGACCCCCCTCTCTGGCGCGCATGGCGGGCCAAAAACGAATCTGGAAACGCCGCCATGGAGGGCACACCTCAAATCCAAAAACACCGCGAGGACCCGAACATGCATGCTCATGTGCTTTAGTTTCTGGACAGAACCACTCATCGAAAAACTGCCGAAACAAACCCTCCAGCCAACAAAGGCCCAGGCTCCCGGCTCACCCCTCTGGCAAATCCTGGTCAAAGAATTTGTTACCGCGAAACGCAATGACTGTTCTTCTTCGACGCATCCTCACGACTTGCCCTGACAACCCAAAAGGTCGGCTGGGCGGCGCTTGCGAACGCCGTGCGCATTGTTTTCACCCGGTCTGCGGGGCGCAGACCCTGACCAGGGCGGGAGAAGAGCAAGCGCGATGGCGACGAGCATGAAGTTCACGCCGCCCTCTGGGCGCGATTCGGCCACCAACGGGCAAGAGCTGACAGTCGGAGGGCAGAGGGAGAGGGAGGAAGAGGAAGGAGGGAAACGGAGGGCGCATGCCCCCTGCCCCTCGGGGTGTCGGGGCTGGAGGGACCAGGAAGCTGTCGAAGGCCTCGTTGGACAGGACTCTTCTCGCCTTTCGCCCCGCGCGGGGCGGCAGGCAGAGGCCACAGGGCGGCGGCGCGAGGGCGGCGGCGGCGGCGCGAAAGCGGTGGTACGAGAAATGAGGGTGTAGGTGCGGAGATGTGAGAGATCAGGTCTTGTTGAAGGCGGAATGTACGGTAGGCACAAAAAGACTAAGGCGCGTTCAGGGCGGGCACGGCGCATTGATCATGCCTTGAGCCAACACAGCGCACCGGGCAAATAAAGGTGAGAAACAGGAAATTTGAAAATGAACTACCGTTCGAGTCTGGTGCCCAAACTCAGACCGCGGTGCCTTTAAAAGGTTCATCACAACAAAAAGACTCTACAAACCGTATGTTTCAAGATGAACAAAGAAACGGACCTGCTGCAAGGGAACCGGCCCGCCTGGTTTTGGCATGACCCTGGGTTGACGGTTTTCACTTCATCCCAAGGGGCACATTGGCCCCCCATGGCGCCAACGCAAAAACATTTGACGGCGCCCCTGTCGGGGAGACGTTAGATTCGGGTTTGGGGGATTCGGGTTGGCCCTAAAGGGCCATCGTACAAATGACGCGACCCAGTCTTAAATTTGATGTTGGCTACCGCTGCAGACATCCCACAACAACCGGACCGTCAAACTCCAAGACGCGCGTGTCCACAAAAACCGGCAAGCCCAAACTCCGTTCACTCGAGAACCATATTTCCAACAATGAAAGATATGCAAACACACCCGTCAGAGCCCGTGAGACTAGTAGAAACAAGCGAATAAACCCCCGATCTGAAGCCAAACGAGATTGTTGAAGGAACGCCTGCTAAAAATCCGCGAGCTACCCGGACACCGTCCGGGTGAGCCCGCTCACGAGTGCTCTACTCACCGATCTCGCCTGTTAGTGTCGTACATATGCGTTCCGCCTCCGCGAGATTTCGCGGCAAAGCCACAAGATTAATATCCTCATGTCTGCGTGAGTGCGCTCTGCTGTGAGTTCGGGGCAGCCTTCTTCGTCGCTTAAGTTGACCGAGGTGTGGTCATAGCTGATCTGGCCGTCCATCAGGCTGAGGAGTAACTCTCGGCCCATGCTGCCCTTGGTCATGGGGTCGGCCCGCATGTCCCGCGTGTCGCACCAGTGATAGTCGTAAACTCGTTTGGTGCGCAGCTGGTGAGCTAACCATCGCAGGTGGCTAGCCATTCTGTTCTCGGACGGCGGCTGGACCCGGTCCATGAGCAGGGCGCTGAAGACGGACATGCCGTCTATGGCGCGGTCTGCAGGGATAGCATATCCCCCTTCCTCCCTCAGCCTCCGAATCTCCTCGGCAGAGGCGGGGTCACGCACCATCTCACGCGACGCGGGGGGGGGGGAGCCCGCAGGCCGTCAGCTGCGCCGCATGCTGCGAGCAGCTCAGAGCCGAACGAGGATCTGCACATAGGCTTGCGCGATCGGCTCAACGTCCAACAGGTGGCACGCCCGTTTGCCGGCGCGGCGAAACTTGCCGAAACGCATGTACACGGCTCCTCCCATGCCGCATCCTGACCCCACCTTCCCCTTGAACGACCCGTCGCTGTGCGCGCTGAATCACCCAACACACTTCTTCATAGAAATGTGGTACGTGCCTTGATCTTCGGTGTGGCCAAAACAACTGAGTTGACCTGCGCCGCGCGTCGGATGGAAAAACTGTTCGGGCAAGCAGGGCGTAGGCCGCCGCTCCAACGAAGGAGACAAGACGGCCAAAGACGCCCCCTACAGGCCCCATGAGGCCCCAAAGAAGCCCCCAACAGGCCCCAAGAAGCCCCCAAGTGGAATCCAAGAGGCCCCAAAAAGACTCTCACCAAGCCCAGCTGAGACTGGACTGCACGTACTCCGGACGTGCACCCCGCGAAGCGAGAGGAAAAAACAGTGGGGGGCCATGCCAAGAAACACCCTGCTCGCGTCCAGGGTGCCCTGGATTCTTGGGTTTCGATGGTTCTGCGATGGAAAGCGTGAAATTCCCACATCAAAAGTCAATGGACGTGCTGGGGTCTCAGGGTTGGGTTGCTTGTGGAAGGTTTCTTGCGGACTGGCCTCCAGTGTACGACTACACAGGAGCGATGGACCTTGAGGCCCAAACGCCCTGAGAAGCGCCAACCGCAGTGGGCGTTGCAGGGGGGGCGGCGAGGGAGCAAGACCGAGGGCGGAGAGGGCAGGAGGGGGCGGGGGCTGCCCTTCCCTTCGGCATGCTGGACACGGGCCCTGGGGGAAACGTGCTCTGGAGCCTGGGGGCTCTCCCCAAGGCCAGTGTCTCATATCGGGGGCGTGCAAACATGGATTAGCGATCCATGGACTTGGCGCGCGGTCACCAAATCCATGGATCGGGGGAGGTGCCCTCCCCAAAATGCGGCCGGTGCCGCCTCGCTCGGCGGCGGAAATCCACGATTTCCCATGGAAATGGGACCCGTCGCTCATCCACGTCCCCCTGATCCATGTTTGCGGTCGCCTGATACACGGGCCCCTGGGGAAACGTGTTCTGGATCCTGGGGGCTTCCCCCAGGGCCTGCGGAGAGCCCAGCGAGCCCGAAATCCGCCGAAGACCTCAGGGACCTCTTTCCCTCAGGAACCGCCTCCTTCGCGGCGACCTTCCCCCCCCCCTCGCGCCAACCCGGCGGCAGGAGAGCGTCGGTGCAGGCTCAGCTCAGAGTGGGTCAGCCCTGCTGTCTGGGCAGGCCCAGCTGCGCGCTCCCTACGCGCACCCGCCGCGGGCATACCTTCGAGTACGGAACAACTACAGAATTTGTTTACACCCAGAACTGTTTTTGTTCGTCGAATCCCTGAAACATGTGCTACGCCTTATTGGTTGATTCGACGAGGACATCAATTTGGGGGTAAATCTATTATGCAGTCGTTCCCTACTCGAATCCTCCACAATATGGGAGGGGTCCACCGTACGGCCCCTCGATCCAACAGGGGAGGGGAGCGTCAGAAATTGGAGCGCATGGAGGCGCAGGAGAGGGATGAGGGAACGGCAGGGAGAGGGTCTGAGGACATGGGAGCATCATCCCTGCGTAAGGAACACAGAGAGAGAGTGAGAGGGAGGATAAGAGAGACGGAGGAATAGAGAGAGTGAGAGAGGGAGAGGTCGAGAGAGCAAGTGTTGACACATGCACATATACATCTCACGTACAACATGTAGGATGGGATGAGCTGTTCAAGGGGCCTCTTCAGGGAATCCACGATGTTCTCAATAGTTGCATGGGAGTCCTGGGGGCTTCTGTGTGGTGCGCAATGGAGCTTGACTTCATTAGCCTTGCTGCGGGCCCGTGCGCGCCGAGGGGTGCTCTGGCGCCTGCTTGGCCGGATGGTGCTGTCGGCAAATGTTAGCCGGGCCTTTGGCTCCCAACGACTGTTTTCTCCGGACGGGGCTCGGAAACGACTTCCCCACATGGAGGGTGGCACACTCGGGGAAATTAGCCTGGCGAAGAACCCAACCATATGCAGTTGTGAGTGCCGATGTTATGGGTATCGTCTTCCGTGGAGCTCCCTGTGGGGCCACGAAGCTCTGTGCTGGGCGCAGGAACCGCATGCGGACTGCGCCACTGGGACCTTTGGTGGATATCCCTCTGGGGCCACGAAACGCTGCACTGGGCGCAGGAACCGCATGCGGACTGCGCCACTGGGACCTTCGGGGGAGCTCCCTCGAAACGCTGTACTGGGCGCAGGAACCGCATTCGGACTGCGCCACTGGGACCTTTGGTGGATATCCCTCTGGGGCCACGAAACGCTGCACTGGGCGCAGGAACCGCATGCGGACTGCGCCACTGGGACCTTCGGGGGAGCTCCCTTTGGGGCCACGAAACGCTATGCTGGGCACAGGAACTGCATGCGGACTGCGCCACTGGGACCTGCGGTGGAGCCTCCCTCCGGGGCCACGAAACTCTGCACTAGGCGCAGGAACAACATGCGGACTGCGCTAATGGGACCTTCGGTGGAGCTCCCTCTGGGGCCACGAAGCGCTGCACTGGGCGCAGGAACCGCGTGCGGACTGTGCAACTGGGACCTTCGGTGGAGCTCCCTCTGGGGCCACGAAACGCTGCACGAGGTTGGGGAGCCGCATGCGAACTGCGGAGGAGGGAGGAGGAGGAGGAGGAGTAGGAGTCAAGCTAGCCAGCTCGAGCGAGTCAAGCATGGCATGCCCAGTCCCACCCGCCCTCCCACAACATAAGAAGCAAAGCTGGCACAACTGGGGGCCGAAGTCACACCGGCCAGCCGGTTTGGTACAGCTGATGCGGCCGCGATGGCGGTTGCCGACGGGAACTGGCGAGCGCGTGTTGAATGCCGCGCACGCATTGCCAGACGAGTCGAGAATGGCCCGGTACACCGCAGGAAGCCAGAGGTGGCCGGAGGAAGCCCGACGGTCTGACAGGACACCCCAAAGCATTTTTGTGAAAAAGCATTGGGTTTTTGATGTTTTTATGTTGAAATGCTTGCAAACACACGGTGTTCGGTAGGATTCTGACATGAACGCGCGAGTGTGCTCTTTGTGGTATTTTTTGCACAGGATTCGCGGCCTGGGTGCATGACAGAGCATCGCGAGTGCACCGCGCGATGACGTGAAATCGCTGGATTTGACCGAATTCTTAAGATTCCTATGGTTTTCCTATGATTTCAGCAAGAGAGCCCGGGCGGGAAATTTGTACAATTTGTGTGAAAAAGCATTGGGTGTTTGATGTTTTTATGTTGAAATGCTTGCAAACACACGGTGTTCGGTAGGATTCTGACATGAACGCGCGCGTGTGCTCTTTGTGGTGTTTTTTGCAATGGATTATCGCCGTGGACGACAGGACGTCCATGTCGAGAGGAAAAAATAAGAAAAATGTTGATTTTGTATTGTTTTTTACAGGTTAGGATGGGACCACCCGGATGCGGCCCCTATCTGCCGGCCTGAGGGGGGAGTAGGAGTATATTCTAATAAGGAATAAGGATAGGAGGAGGAGGAGGAGGAGGAGGAGGAGGAGGAGGAGGAAGAGGAGGAGCAGGAGGAGGAGGAGGAGGAGGAGCAGGAGGAACGCGGGGCGCTGCCTCTTCAAAACGAAGGCCCGACACCACAGGTGGGGAACAACATGTGTGTGTGTTGTGTGTTGTGTGTTGTGTGCTGTGTGCTGTGTGATGTGTGCTGTGTGCTGTGTGTTGTGTGTTGTGTGTTGTGTGTTGTGTAGTGTGTGTTGTGTGTTGTGTGTTGTGTGTTGTGTGGTGTGTTTGTGATGTGTGTTGTGTGTTGTGTGTTGTGTGTTGTGTGCTGAGTGCTGTGTGTTGTGTGTTGTGTATTGTGTATTGTGTGTTGTGTGCTGTGTGTTGTGTGTTGTGTGTTGTGTGTTGTGTGTTCTGTGTTGTGTGTTGTGTGTTGTGTATTGTGTGTTGTGTGCTGTGTGTTGTGTGTTGTGTGTTGTGTGTTGTGTATTGTGTATTGTGTGTTGTGTGCTGTGTGTTGTGTGTTGTGTGTTGTGTGCTGTGTGTTGTGTGTTGTGTTGTGTGTGTGTGCGTGCGTGTGCGCGCAGTGGAGGAGGGCTGCGGCAAACCCTCCCCTCATCCTCATGTCTCGACTCTCCTCAACCTCCTCCTCTTCCTCCTCATCCACCTCCTCCTCCCTGTCCTTTTCGTCACGACAGCCAAACACCCGAGACACCTCCTCATGTTCCTGCTTCATTTACCATCGTCCTTTCTCGCTCCCCCTCCCAATTCGGAGCGCCACAAGGCGCCAGAGGTGGGATGACGCAGCGAGAGTGGGGGCATTCCCTCCCCCCCTGTCCCTCCCGCATTCATGGGTAATCCCCCTTCCCTGCCCCTGACGACCTCTCTTCTCGGCTGACCGCCGACCTTTGCCCACACAACAGCACAGATTGCACGAACATAAACTTTCGGAGGTCCGCGCGAATTTCTTGGGTCGGCGCTGATCCTCCTTCTCCTGGCGGGGGGAGCGTGACCCAAGAGGCCCGCACAGCACTGAAAGCCTATGCCTGTGCAGTTGGTTGTCCTGTGATTGCTGCGGCCCCTCTGCCCCTCCCCCTCCCCAGGCCTGTCCGCCCACACCTCCAACCGCGGAGGCCCGGGGGGGGGGAGGTGGGGGCGCGCGAACTCAATGCAAAAGCCCCGCGCGCGCGCGCCCTGGAACACCGAGTGAGTCCACGATCCCCCGTTCACCTACTCCCCCTCCCACTGCCAAGACATGTCCGCCCCCACCTCCCCTCCGCCCCCCCCTGGCGGAAGACACGCTTGCCGGCGACGGCGCCCTCCCCCCCCCCTCCCTCCCCCTTCCCACCTCCCCCTCCCTCTCCCGAAACATGTCCGCCCCCATCCTCCCTCCCCCTCCATTCCCGCCCCCCCCCCCAACCTGGCGGAAAAACTGCTTGCCGTCGACGGCGCCGCCGACCTCCGCCGCGCAAGAGGCAGGCCGCCCGCTCGGGGGCCACCCCGCGGGTTCCAAGCAGGGGGGCGCGGCGGCGGCGAGGGCGAGGAGGAAGGGGAGGTCGAGGGCGAGGTATGCCACGGCGTGTGGCCCCGAGGGGCTACGAAAATCCCTGCGACCGATCCCCCTTAGCCGCCGCCGTCGCTGTCACTGCAGCCTGTTTTCGACTCCCCGGCCGAGTCGCCGCCCGCGGCTGCCCGGCGGCCCGTTTCGCGCACCCAGGGCAGGTCGTGCTCGCTAACCCCGATTGATGCCAGCACCGCCGCTCCGCTCTCGCCCCGCGGGCCCTGGGGACGCAGCGCCGCGGCTGAGCCAGCCCCGCGCGACGCCCTCCCGCGGCTGCGTCCGGCAGCATCTTGGTGGCGCGCAGAGGGGGGGAGGGGGAGGGGGGAAGGCTTCTTAGAAGGAGGCTGCTTCTTAGAAGCCACAGGCCTTACATCTCTAGACAAGGCCCGCGCCTTCTAAGAAGCACGGGTGCTTCCAAGAAGCCTTCCCCCCTCCCCCTACCACCCTTCTGCGCGCCGCCAAGCATCCTCGCCCTAAGCAGCCCAGTGGCCGCGACTTCATCCAGGGTCTGCGGCGGCCCAAGCCAGTGGTGCTTCCGCTTAGGGCGGTAGTGCGGCCACCTTCCTGGGAGATCAGGCGGAGCTGATCCTTGCCCGTAGCGGAACGCCGCCATTCGCCTCAGGCGAGGGGCGGGGTGCGAGGAGGATTACAAGGGTTACCGCCATCGCAGGTGCGATACCATATCGAGCATGCGACGCCCCCTCTGACCTGAAAGATGCACAGGACGGTAGACGAAACGCCCGAACAGGAGAAACAACTTCACGAACAATCCATGCCACCACTGTGAAAACTGAAGCCCCCACTGATAGCCAGGCGACCCGCCGCCGAACGATAGGCATGTGCCAAATCACAACCAAATATGCTTCAGCATGAAACTTTACAGAGGCCTTCACCTCAGGGCAGACAGAGGCAGCGGGTGGTGTCGGTGCTGAGCGAGGCGGAATGGCGACGTATGAGCCAACCGCTTTCAGCTACAATGCTTAGATCAGCACGTGCGAGAAGGGCGGGCAGTGGCAGCGGTTTTTGTTTGACGCGGCCCGTCTGCATATAGTCCCCCTTCAGTGCCACAATGGGCCCGTGCCGAACCGTGCACGGCGTCATGGTTCGACTCGTTTGGCGTGCACGCGTGTTTGTCCTTTTCCCTTATTCGTTGATTGGGTAAGTTGTGGAACCAGTCGTTATTAAGTTGCAGGTCACCGCCTGTATGGTCAGCGTGCTTGGGTTGTGATCCAGCAGGCTGTCTCTCCAACACCAAATGCGGATCCCCTGCAAGCCCAGAACGGCAGAATAAGCATACACTGAACGTATTCGCTCCGCTTAGCCACCCGCAAAGCCGTCGCAGAACAAGGATGCTGCCCAGCTGCGGGGGTGACACGAAGGGGAAGGGGGGCAATCAGGAGGCGACGGCGAGGAGGAGGAGGAGGAGGCGTAAGGGTCGGGCCATCAGGGCGCTGGGGGAGTGTTTTTTGTTTTTTGACATCCAAGCGAATGCAGCCCACAGGCAACCCCGGAGGTGGGCGAGCCCTCCGGGGGGGGTGACTCTCACTTCCAAAAACTACGCAGTGCAAAGAAATCAGCGAAAGGGCCAGGAGCGGCCCTGACCGCAAGTGCCTTGAGACGAGGGCGACCGCGGCACAGGCACCGCACCGAACACCCACTCCAGACAAGCCGTGGGGCGCGAGAGGAAGCACACTGCTCGGGGAACTCGGCGAGAAGGACGCCAAGTGCAGCCATGGGGCGTCGGGGCCTCGGCGAGCGCCGCTGAGGAATCGGCGGCCCGCGCGAGATTAGGCCGATCGTCATCGCGGATCGACCCTCGGCCCCGGACGCCCCGGACGCCCCTGCTTTCCCCTCAGGTACAGCTGCGAAGCACACGACCGGGCAGCACTGGCAGGCGCAGAGAGAAATGACGCTCAAAGGCGCCAGGCTTAGTCGGAACCCGACTCCGCGCCGCCAACATCCTTGGCCTCTTAACCAAGACAGGAGGGCGCTGCTCCAGTGGCTGCCGGCTCAAGGCGCAGGGCACACACACGCACCACTCGCTGGAGCTGAGCGACAGGATCCTCCTCTTCATCCCCGGGGGCGGAAGCCCAGAGGAAGGACGGGGGACGTCGAACGAATGACAATCCACTCGAAGGTGATGCTCCCTCGTGTGTCTGCCAGTACAAAAATCCGCCGGCCCCCTTGTGGGGCCACCAGGCTGTAGGCACGGGTTCGCAGTTTCCAGTACCAGTTGTAGCTTGTAGTTTCCAGTGTTACAGTTCTGCTTCTTGCTGGTTACTGTAACTAGTTGATTGACCGCGCGAGGGGGGGGGAGGCCCAAACAGGATTTTCCAGCGTCCCCTGGGCGCGTTGTCTGAATTGCTGGGGGGGCTCGAAGTCGACACCCCTCACGCAGATCCGCGGGGTCAGGGTCCAAAAACACATGGGATTTGCCACATTTCTGAAATTCGGTGCCACCCCTCACGCAGATCCGCGGGGTCAGGGTCCAAAAACAAAGGGGATTTGCCACATTTCTGAAATTCGGTGCCACCCCTCACGCAGATCCGCGGGGTCAGGGTCCAAAAACACAGGGGATTTGCCACATTTCTGAAATTCGGTGCCACCCCTCACGCAGATCCGCGGGGTCAGGGTCCAAAAACACAGGGGATTTGCCACATTTCTGAAATTCGGTGCCACCCCTCACGCAGATCCGCGGGGTCAGGGTCCAAAAACACAGGGATTTGCCACATTTCTGAAATTCGGTGCCACCCCTCACGCAGATCCGCGGGGTCAGGGTCCAAAAACACAGGGATTTGCCACATTTCTGAAATTCGGTGCCACCCCTCACGCAGATCCGCGGGGTCAGGGTCCAAAAACACAGGGATTTGCCACATTTCTGAAATTCGGTGCCACCCCTCACGCAGATCCGCGGGGTCAGGGTCCAAAAACACATGGGATTTGCCACATTTCTGAAATTCGGTGCCACCCCTCACGCAGATCCGCGGGGTCAGGGTCCAAAAACACATGGGATTTGCCACATTTCTGAAATTCGGTGCCACCCCTCACGCAGATCCGCGGGGTCAGGGTCCAAAAACACAGGGGATTTGCCACATTTCTGAAATTCGGTGCCACCCCTCACGCAGATCCGCGGGGTCAGGGTCCAAAAACACAGGGATTTGCCACATTTCTGAAATTCGAACCCATCACGCACATCCATCGCAAGGCGTGGTAACCCAAACTGCGAGAACTCCCTCGGCCCTTTCATCGCAAGGTGTGGTAACCAAGCCCTTAAACCATACACGTCTTACCAATCGCCAGGTGTGGTAACCCCTCTTGCGATCAGTTGGTTTTGCTGATTGCGACTCGGCTTCGCATGAAGTTTCGATACTGCTTCACGACAGCGCCAAGGCCTCATGACTTGGCTCTTCCATGGCCCATTCTCCGAGAGAGGGGGCCGGCGGCAGGGGGCGAAGCCCTTACGGATAATTCAGAGTGATCTTCCCATGGTGTGTGAAACGGCCTGGGTACTCGACTGCCAAAACCGCGTTTCACGGAAGCGCCACGGTGCAAAACCGCACCACGTACCGAGCACTTGTAGCAGCAGTCCACTCGATCAGAACAGCAAGAAACGGCCACTTAGTGTCGCAAGATGTCCGCAGTGTCCAGGTTCGTGCGCACAGGCTCCTGCACTCCAAGACACCTGCCGCTGGGGGACTCGGCGGATGAGCGGGAGCCTTGGAAACAAACGGAGCACATCCAAAACCTCCGAAACCTTTTGCCAAAAATGGAAGATCGGCGGAGGCCTGACTACAGTGCGGGCGCGGCCGCAAGAAACCCTCGCAAGAAACCCAACCCCGGAAACCCGCGCGCGAGGTGCACCCCAGGGGAAACCCGGAGCAGCCTCTTCGACGGCTGCGGGAATGCACCGCGCAGCTCGCGGAGTGAAGAAACCCAGGGTATAAACTGACGAAAAGTACATGGTTTCTTGATGCGCGCCCCCACTGTACCGCAGCTCTGGGGCACGTGCTGTACTCACTATCCTCGGGAGCGGCCAAGAGGGGGGTGTCCAAGAGGGGGGGTGCAAATCATGACCAGCATCATGTGCGCGGCCCAGCGGGGGTGCCAGGGACGTCATGAAATAAGAAGAGGCGCCATGAAATCTGGGGAAGTATCATGGCCCCCGCCATGATATCCCCCCCCCTAGTCATCACCCCCTTATTTTCCGCCCCCGATATCCGACGAGTCCGAGGGAGGGCCACCGGGGCAGGAGCTCGGCGGCGGGGCGGCACGCAGGCCAGGGAGCCGGGGAGAGGCGAGAAGGGGGGGTGCCAGGGGGGGGCGAGGAGGGGGCGGAGGGGTGGGCGAGACGGGGGCCGGGGAGGGGGCGAGCAGGGGGCCGCGGGGGCGCGAGAAGTGGGGTGGGGGGGAGTGAGTCGTTGGGCGTGGCTTAATGGGGGGTCATAGATGGGGGGATCAGAAACGGTCCCCTTTCCTGCCCCTTTCGGGCCCCTCCGGAGCCCCAGGGGGCTTGTTTAGGTACTGTTTGGGTATCTTTTCGGACCACCCTCGCCACCCCCCCATTTATGATCCCCCCATTACGTGACGCCCAAGTGAGGAGACCACCGCAGGCTCCGGGAGGGGCAGAGAGCGAGGGCGAGGTCGGCTGGGACAGAGGGGGATAGCAAGGGGGCGGGTGAGCGAAACAGCTCATGCAGCTGGTATTCCTGGCGCCTCCCGGCGCCAGACGCGGCCGTTGATCGAGGAATGCGCGCGGTGGCTTCGCCGAAACCAGCTGCATGCAGCAGCTCTGCAATCCACCACTTCCCTATCCCCCCCACTTGGCCAGGTGCGCTCGCGCCAGATCTGACATGATACCCCTCCTCTCCATCCGTTCCCATTGCGCTGTTTCCCTCTATCCACCGACACGTGTCACAGTGGACCTGAAACCCCAAAGAACGATCCAATCGTAGCTTGCGGAATCAAAGGGGGAGCTGCGTACATTGGAAGAGGAGGAGTAGGTGGCGGATGAGCAGGTGGATGAGCAGGTGAAAATTAGCCTGGCGACGGACCTAACCATATGCAGTTCTGAGCACCGCAATTTTGAATATCTTCTTCAGTGGCGCTCCCTACGGGGCCGCGAACCCTGTGAGGGGTGTGCCGAAATGGGTGCGGCGGACGCATGCAGACGGTGGCACTGGGGCCTGCGTTGGAGCTCCCTATGGGGCCGCGAATCGTATGATGGGTGCGCCGAAATGGAGGTGGGGAACGCATGCGGGCGGTGGAACTTGGGCCTAGCTCCCGATGGGGCCACGAAACTTGGGAGGGGTGTGCCGAAAATGGGTGTGGGGGACGCATGCGGGCGGTGGCACTGGGGCCTTCGGTGGAGCTCCCTATGGGGCCACGAAACGTGTGAGAGGTGTGCCGAAATGGGGGTGGGTAACGCATGCGGGCGGTGGCACTGGGGCCTTCGGTGGAGCTCCCCATGGGGCCACGAAACGTGTGAGGGATGTGCAGAAGTGGGTGTGGGGGACGCATGCGGGCGGTGGCACTGGGGCCTTCGGTGGAGCTCCCTATGGGGCCACGAAACGTGTGCGGGGTGTGCCGGAATGGGGGTGGGTAACGCATGCGGGCGGTGGCACTGGGGCCTTCGGTGGAGCTCCCCATGGGGCCACGAAACGTGTGAGGGATGTGCCGAAGTGGGTGGGGGGACGCATGCGGGCGGTGGCACTGGGGCCTTCGGTGGAGCTCCCTATGGGGCCACGAAACGTGTGCGGGGTGTGCCGGAATGGGGGTGGGTAACGCATGCGGACGGTGGCACTGGGGCCTGCGTTGGAGCTCCCTATGGGGCCACGAAACGTGTGAGGGGTGTGCCGGAATGGGGGTGGGTAGCGCATGCGGGCGGTGGCACTGAAGCCTTCGGTGGAGCTCCCTATGGGGCCACGAAACGTGTGAGGGGTGTTTCGAAATGGGGGGTGAAACGCAAGCAGGAGGGAGGAGGAGGGAGGAGGAGGGAGGAGGAGGGAGGAGGAGGGAGGAGGAGGGATGAGGGAAGAAGGAACGCGGGGGCCGTCTCTTCAAAACGAGGACCCAACAACACAGGATAATTGGGACGAAATGAGGAGAAGGAACGAGGAGGAGGAGGACGCACATCAGCAACAAGATCTGGAGAGGAAGGAACGGAAGGAGCGCGAATTCCTGCGCTCTTCCGTCCCCTGGCAACACACGCAGCCCATACCTGATTCGGCCCGTCTACCTTTCTGGGGCCGCAGGAATGGCGTAACTAAGCCTCTTGCTTCAAGGGGGTAGCAAGGCAGGAAGGAGGGCCCCCACACGGGCTGGGCACTCCCCAAGAGATTTGTGAGCCTGCATTTCCAAATATGGCTCCCCTGGAAGTTTCGACATCTCAGGGCCAGCGTCTCATTATTTGTTGACGGCCCCAAGGCCCGGTGAAAGAAACAATGAACTTCCACGATTGCTGCGTCTGTGCGCTGGAACACTAGGCCTGCGGTGTTCCTTCCCGGCGGGGGGGGGGCGACGGGAGGGCCAGGGCCGAAAACCGGCCGACGGCGAAGGAGACCGCGACCGCGGCGTAAGCTAGAGACGACCACGACGCCGGCGACCGCGACAACAGAACCGCTGAGCCGACGAAAGCGGCGCCGAGGACGACGAGGGCCGACGACGACGACGGGGGCGACGACGACGAGGGCGAGCACGAGGGCGACGACCGACGAAGCTACCAGAGCCGCCAACGACCGACGACGGACAACGGACAGCCGACGGCGGCGGCGCCCCCAAGACGCTCGCGCGGCGGCGGCGCGCGCCTCTGGCGACGGCATGGGGCTTTCTGCCCTGACGCGCGCGGTTGGAATGGGAGGGATCACGCGAGGAAGGGAAGGGAGCGCGGGAAAGAGGCGGGGGAGGCACGAATGAGGACGTCAGAACGAAGGGCGGCGGGGAGGAAGAGGAGGAAAACAAGGAGGGGGAGGAGGGAGGAGGAGGAAAAAAATGATCCACCGCAACGCGCGCGCTCAGTCAACGTCCAGGCCCACGACAGCGGATCAGCCACGCATGCGGAGGGGAGGAGGAAAGTAACAAATAGAGGCGGGAAACGCTAAGAGGAACAGTGGCGGGTACTCCGCACGAGGAGTCCGTTGTCCCTGGGAGCGCGTGCTCCCATCAAAACCGGACCATCGCGATTCGAGCGAATCGCCCGCGAGCAGGAGTCCGAGCCGCCATCGCTCCCCGCCGAGCGACAGGTGGATGGGGGGTCGGACATCGTGCGGACGTCATCAGGGGAGAGAAGATAACTGTGGAGGAGGAGGCGGAGGAGGATCAGGAGGAGGTGGGAGAGGCGCAGGAGGAGGAGGAGGCGCAGGGGGAGGAGGAGGAAGTGGAGGAGGAGGAGGACGAGAAGGAGGACGAGGAGGAGGGAAGAGTCATCAACGATGTTGGAATAAACCCCCCTCCAAGCCTCATGTTTCCCACTGACGCTTCATTTTCTCTGGGTGGGAACTTCCTCATTGGAAGACAACCGTTTGAAAAATCTGAAACAGACAAGACATGTTCTCGAGATTTCAACGATACAGATCAAACTGACTGCCGCGTCTTGACGGTCCTGGATCGTGCCAAAACAACTCCCCTGGGAAATGAACACTGTGAGCCAATTTGCCTGTTGCACCCTCAAATTTCTGAACCCTTCCAACGCACTGGTTCTGGTTCGCTGATCATCGGAATATGTGAAGCTCTTGCACGTTGTCTTAATGCATGTGTTTGGATTAAAAAATGCGCTCGGCACCAAGGCGAAAACCACATGTTGAAAAAGAAACAGCCTTCAATCCGTGAAGCTCTCGCAAACTTGCAAAACGACTGTGCGCGGCGCTAAGGCGAGAGCCACATTTTGAAAAGGAACCGCCTTCCATATGCAGAACTCCTGCGAACTGTTAAAACGAATGTGCGCGGCGCTAAGGCGAGAGCGACACTTTGAAAAAGACCCGCCCTCCGTCTGTGAACTCGCTGTCAGCGTTTAAACTTCAGCTTCATGAATGGTGGGGAAGTCTTCATCGTTCTTACCCTCGCCGAGGCCACAAACGCAAGAATGAGGCCGTCGGTCTCGACGGTGTCGTCGTGGTCATCGTGGTCGCGGACAGGGGGGAGGCAAGGAGAGAGAAAAGGAGAGGAGAGGGAGGGAGGTAAGGAAAAAAGGGAAACACATAAGCAAGAGACGCACATTGAAGGGAACGGGAAAAGGGAGCGAGCGCTGGATCAGCGGATGAGTAGGGTTTCCTCCTCTTGCTTCCTCATATTTGTTTTACCCCTCTTATCCCTCCTTCCCCTCGCTATCCTCATCCTCCTCTGCCTCCGCACCCCTCCTCCCCCTCCTCGTCCTTCTCTTCCTCCTCCTCCTCCACCGCCTCCTCCAAATTGCGGCCATGGAAGGCCTTCTGGGAACATGTAGTTATAGCCGTGTTGGGGCCCTCTTGGAGGCCTCGTGACCTTGTGGGGGTCAACGTCGGCAGAATGAACGAGGCAACAACGGCTGAGTAGGGTTTGCGTTCCTATCCTCGTCCAAGTCCTCCTCATTATGTCTGCCTCGCCTGCCTCGTCCTCCTCCACCTCCTCCCACTATCAACGTACCAGGCATGAGGTTTTGGAACAACTCATGCTTATGAGGGTGCACCAGTTATGTTGATTCGCGGCGTTCACGTCCCAGTAATGGCGTGCTGACACGATTCGGGGTCGTCAAAACGCAGCAGTCAGGTGGATCCACGGCGTTGGAATCCCGAGGACAATGCTTTGGCATGCTCCAGGGTCTTCAAACAGTTGTTTTCCACCAAGGCAGTTCCCGCAGTAAAAATGGCCCGTTGTAGGGGCCTATGAAAAGGGAGATTGGAGGGAGAGTGTATTCCAACATCGTTGGTGCCTCTTGGGTTTACACTGGTCCTCGTCCTCCTCCTCCTCCTCCTACTCAGACGGGCGGCTCAATCACTTTCCCGTAAGGATCTCCGGGAACATGGTGATTGCGGCCGTAGTAAAGCCCTCGTGGAAGTTTCTGAAAGGCACGTTCGGGGTGTCGAGGCCCATTTGGGGATTCGTCCTGGGGGTCCTCGGCCGCCTGTGGGGCCGTCTTGGGGACTCTTACGCCAGCTTGGGCGCCTCTTGGGCCGTCGTGGCGCTCTCTTGGGGTAATGTTGGAGGTCGGGGCGTCGGCCAGCGGAGCGGACGACAACGGGAAAAATAATTGAAAACCATCTCCTCCGAGGACTGGCGGCGACAATCACGCTCCCTGAAAGCTCTCTGGGAACCTGTTTGCGGCCGTGTTGGGGCCCTCGTGAAAGCCTCCGCAGGGCCTTTTTCAGGGTGTCGAGGCTCATGTGGGAGGCTGTTTTAGGGTTCCTCGGCGGCCTATCAGCCAACCCGTTTTTTGGCGTGCCCGGACTCGTTCGTCGGGTAATATGTGGGCGTGTCGAATCATTTGGGGCGCCTTTTGGGCCGATCTGGCGCCCTCGTAAAGTGTGTTGGGGCTCCCTTGGAAGATTCGTGTGCCGCCTCGGCTTCGGGAAACAAGGTAGGCGACGACGGCTAGATCCGTGACAGTCCGAAAAACAACCGACGTTGATTGCGAATTGGGGTTTTCTCGGCGAGCACTTTGGAGCCCTCTGGGGGAGCTTTGAAAACCTTGTGAGCCGTCTCGAAGCAGTGGTGTGCGTTTTGGGGCCGTTGCAACGTTTTTGTGGGCCTCCTTGAAGCCCTTTAGGCGTACGCAAGCTCCAACGGGGAGACCGAGGTGGAACCTCTTAGGCCATGTGGGCGCCCTCTTGGGGTGTGTTGGGGCACACTTGGGCGCTTGCGCCGTCTCCAGGCGTCGGGAATCGGAGCAGGCGACGACCAGAAAATGTTAGAAAACACATCAAAACAACGTCGGTGTCTTCCCAGTGGCGTTCTCTCGGAAAGAAGTTGGAAACCCTCATGGGGTGTTTGGGGAGCCCCGTGTGCCGTCCCGAAACAATAATGGCGGGCGGGCTGGAGGCGTTTCGGGGCCTTCCCAGTGAAGGTTGTTTTCGGCGGGTCGAAGCCCATGTGGCCCCTTACGAAGCACTTCGGCGCCGATCTGGTCCCACCCGACCGCCGACTCAGGTATGCGTACTTAAACACATCTATATGTGTATACACATACATTTTTGTATAAGTATGTGTGTATAGATATATTGTATATACACGTCATTATTATGAACTCGGCTATGCACTGTCTCCCTCTCTCTCTATCGCTCTCTCTTTCTGTCTTTCTCTCTCTCTCTCTTTCTCTCTTTCTTTATTTCTCTCTCTCTCTCTCCCTCTCTCTCTCTCTCGTTCTCTCCATATATGTATAGGAGCCAGAACCAGAACGATTTGCGCGCGCAGGTTATATCAGACTGCGCACTCATTGTCAGTAGGCCACAAAGACCATAATAACAACGGAAACGTCCCCCTGGGGGCTACATTCGGGATTTGTGGGCGGTCGCGGGGCCGTGCGAGATCGAGATGCGACGCGTTGGAAGGATTCGGATGTTCCCCACCCTGCGCAAATCACGTGACTGTCGTCGTCAGACCTTCGGAGGCTGTCGTGGTTGCGGTCGCGGTCGTCGTCGTCGCCGTCGCCAAAGCCGTCGCAATCGTCGAGGACCGAGGAGGAGAATGTGAAGGGGCCCTGGGACACACAAATAAATACACACAAATAAAAAGATCCCCCATATTTTCCCATATGTTCTGGGTTTTTGTCTTCCCCCCCACTTCCCATATTTTCCCATATTTTCTGGGGAGTCGACGATTCATTGTGTCTGTGTGTTTCTTTTCCTCCTGAGAATGAAGGATCGAGGGTCGAAGACCGAGGCGTGCCAACTACGTCGGGCCTTCTTGGGGCTCACGGGGCCGGCTTCGTCGCCGCGGCTTTCCAGGGCAGGGGGCTCCCGCCATCACTCGGCCAGCGCGCGGGCCCTGGCCGCCGCCGCCGCTGCAGCCGCGGCCTGCGTCGTCGTCCTCGTCGATGCTGCATTTCTTGCACGGTTTTGGGGCGCTGTTGGCCCTTCCGTGGCCCCCAGGGCTAGACCTCGGGAGATAACCTGAGACCTCTGGGGACCGTCGGGGGAAGTCGTCGTCCTGCTCGTCGTCTTCGACACCTCACTTCCTTCTCCTGCTGAACGCGTGATCCGGATCATCGGCTCAGATGTTCACGAAGGAGCTTCCGGACATCGATGTAGATGTTCCCAGAGATTGGTCCGAAAACAACGCTCGGATGTTCCTGGAGAAGCTCTGGGCCCATGCTGCGATCCGTCTTGCGAGTCTTTGGGCCGGCTCGGGGAGGGAGGAGTGTGGGATGTGCTTTTTGATGCGTTCAAGACCATTCAAAGGCTCTCGGCAGCTTTCTGGAGCCCCTGAGTAAAATTGGAAGCCAGGTAAAATTGGGAGCGGGGCAAGCGGTGCCGCTCTCTGGCACCGCACCGCAGACCTGTCGGTGGCGCAAAGGGCGCGACTGACGCGCCCGCTGCGAAAAAGCTGTGCCATCGCGTGCCGGTTGTCTTGCACGTGGCATGTACTTCCCCGCTTGTTCGCGAGGCGTTGCGCCTGAATTTGCTGCGGCGAAGATATGTTCCTGGTTACCCGAAGATCTGGAGGGGGCTGGCACGGAGGACAAATCCTTCCCACCGAACACTCCACCAGCACGCCGCAGGCCACGCTGATTCACCCCCAAGCCCGCTGCACTTGGACTGCGACCTGTCAGCTTGCTGACTCTCCGCGGCGCCGTGTGTCAGCTCGAGGAGGAACAGGAAGCACTGCGGCAAACTCTTGTGGCCCAAACGTTCCCCCCCCCGCCCCCCCTCACCCCCCTCCTCCTCTCGTCGTCGTCGTCGTCGTCGTCGTCCGTCGTCGTCGTCGTCGTCGTCGGCTGTGGCAGGCCTTACACCACACAGCTTGCACCACAGTGCAGCAACACACTGCTTGGGGTCGACGCTGGCGGGCTGGGCATGGTACTGAACAAAAATCTTCGGCACCCGTGCGCGCACTCGCTGATGCGCAAAGCCGCGCCCGGGTCGGCACGCTCAGCCGCAACGGCCGCAAACACTGCGGGACTACGTAAAGCCGCCGGGCTAGTCGCACGCGCCGGCAGAATCAGATCATTTGAGTCCTCTCCACCTCCCTGTCACCCCATCGTCACCATCCTGAACATCGCCTAAACTTGCACTGGCTGGCCGACCAAGGGCTGGGCGTCCTGGAGGGGCTGGCCTGTTTTCAGCTGGCAGCAACACTGGACGGTGACACCCGTAGCTTTGTCGAGCTCCCGCGCCTCCTGCGCGATGACGCAGCTCGTGCAGAACCCGAACAGGAGGACGTCGATGAAAATGCTCGGCCCCACATCCTCGCGCCCGCAGAGCTTCGCACGCAGCTTGCGGCGATAAAGTGGAGGAAGAGGCCGACGATGAGTATCGAAATTCGGGGGAAAATAAACCTACTTCGCTTTTGACCACCCTCGCTTCCAAGAGATACCAAACAATGCCAAATTGCGGACTGTATCGGGGATGGACAGAACCCCCTTTAGTAAAAGGTGGTTTAATGAAAACGACCTGAGGCCCAAACCTGGCGGGCGCAAGCCTGGAAAATAACGGCCACGGCGCCCTCTCGAGAACCGAAAACGGACAATTCACTAATCGACGTGTCACTGTTGGGGGTTCTGTCCACCCACGACTGTACTGGTCAGGCCGCTTGACGAGGAGGCGCGTGGTATGGCTTGGTTTTGCCTGGAAGCGAAAGCGGGGGAGGTAATTCACGCCCCGAGAAATAGTGGAACCGACCAAATAGGCTGGCTCTCTGATTCCCATGCACGGCTCTGTGGAGGTGCAAGTGGTAATATCGGAAATCAAGACTTCGACAATCAAGCCGACGAAGTTGCCGACTACGGTGGCCAGTATGAAGTACAAGATCACGCACCAGTACTCTTCGATGCCGGCTCCTTTGTAGGTGTCCGCGGCGCGGCACAGTGGTCAGCACAGCGCATGCAGACAGGTGGAACGATCCTCGAAGCAGCCGAACTGGCGTGTCTCGAAGTCGTTCGCCCGCGCGCACGGAGCCATCCCGTCTTGGAGGGGCGGCCTATCGTCGGTCACTTTAATCTTGTACTGGCAAGCGAAGACCCACGCCAACACCGGAATGGCGCCCACAAAAAATACAGAACCAATGACGCCCACAACCGCCATCGTCATGAGTTTCGCTTTCGATGCTTCAGGGTCGGCCCAAAGGGGTACGGACAATAAATCCAAACGCCGCGGCATCACCGCGTTCGGAGCCCAGCCCGAGGGCGCCAGCACCGGGGGCAACCCGACGCCCGCAGCCTATGGCCACGGAACCACGAGGTCGAGGCTCACCAACGCCAGGGGGACCAGCAACACCAGCGGAAGCATTGCGCAATGGCCAGCGACCGCTTGCCGGCTGCAGGTGCAAGGGCTGCATCGGCAGCACTGCTTTCGCACAGGATTGACGACTGCAAATGGTGACTCCCCTTGCGCCGAAGCGGCTTCCTTTTTCGAGGGTTGTCTGGCGGTGCCGGTAAATGTGGAGCCCTTCTACGGGCTCTCATCGTGGGCACTCCTGGGAAGTCTCCCAGGCGCCGACGTGGGGCGGTCTGGAAAGCTCCCTAAGCGGTCCAGAGCCTGGCAAAGCTGGGAGGCTCAAACCGCTAAGATCGTGTGCCTTCCACTCTGGGCGCCCTCTTGGGAGTCGTCTCGGGGCATTCCTGAAGCGTCGCGGGATTGTGGATCCATGTCGGAGCACTGGTGTGAAGGGGCCCTGGGACACACAAATAAATAGACACAAACAACAGGATTCCCCACATGCTCCACTATTTTATAAGCTTTTGACTTCCCCCACCCCCCTCCTTCCCATATTTGCCCATATTTTCTGGGGAATCGACGATTAATTGTGTCTCTGTGTGTGTGTGTGTTCCCCTCCTGGAGTTGGGCAGTCTCAGGACGCCTAGCTGGGAGCCTCTCGGCGGCCTAATTGTTGGGGGTTGACCGGCTGCGTCGGCATTCAGTGGTAGCCCACCAGGGGGGCTCGGAGAGGCGTCGTGGACCCTCCTTTGAGCTTCTCCTGGGTCGACTTGGGTCTCTCTTCTGGTCGACCCAAAAGGGGGTCCAGCTGAAAGGGAGTGGAGCAATAGATTTGGGGCAATTGTGTTGCAAATGTATTGCGCCAGAGGGTTGTAACGCATTGTATTGCGACGAATGCATTGCACGCGAAAATCCAACAATACATTTGCGCCTGGGAATGTATTGCATGCCCCAAATGTATTGCAACCCCACAAATCTATTGCACCAAATATTGCACCACCCCCTTGTCGCTGGACGCCCTTTTGGATCAACCCGATTTCTGGGCCGTCTCGTGGACCTTATGGGCGCATCCTGTGCTGTCTTGGGCGGTCGGGAACCAGCGCAAAGGCAAACGCGAAAATGACTACAAAAAAAACTGAAAAGATGTCCATGAGCCTGGGCCGCCTCTTGGAGGTCCTCTCGAAGCCCTCTCGAAGGGTCGCGGGGGAGTCCGGGGCCATACTGAAGCACTCTGGGGCCGTCCCCGATCTGCCAGAACCCGCAAGGCGGTCTGGGGCGAATCTGGAGGGCGTATTCAGCCGTCTGGGATCTCTCGGAGCCCTCATGAGGAGACCAGGGGCGGTCATGCAAAACGCTGGCACCGATCTGGACCCCCCCGGACAACATCCACGCTCGCAGAACGGTGATGACGAAGAGGAAGAGGGGGGGAAGAGAAAATGGCATATGGACGGGTGGTGGGACAGTCGTTCGGGCTTGAATATACGAATCTGTGCAGCCGTGGCCGCGAGGGGTTGCGCCGAAGACTCAGAAATTCAGAAGATCCGAAGACATCTGAGAACCCTTTTGGATCGTCTCGGGACCCCAGATCCCGCATATTTAGTCGAGGTCCCGGCCAAGGGGCCCCAGGGCCCAGTCCACTGATACATGGCCCATTTCATGCCCATGCACTATCCGCGCGCGGGCCACGGCTCCGAGAGGCGCTTCCTGCACCAAGGCAGCCCAGGCCACCAGGCAGGGGCCGCCTAAAGACTCCATTACCCGACAGCAGCCTGGCTCGAGAGCGCTTCAACGACTGGGGACAACAAGACATCACATGTGATACAGTCATCGGCCTGACCTGAGGAAAGATGAATAAGGAACGAAACTTCTTTTTCCAAGGAGTAACGCATAAGGAACGGTAAATAATATATAACGCATAAGGAACGATACATAAAGCATGCAAGCGTATGGAACGACCGAGCCTCTTTTGAAAAAAGTGTTTATTATTCAAGCCGCTCACTGTAGCTTCCTCCTCGTCCTTCTCGTCCTCCTCGTCCCCATCTCCCCGGGGGGGCCGCGCGCGTGAGAGAGAGCCCGTCGGCGGTAGCGACCTTGAAGGAATCCCCAGGAACCCTTCAGGAACCCGTCAAGAAACCCTTCAGGAATCTTTCAGGAACGCTCGGGAATCCTCAGGAAACCAGCAGGAATCTCTCAGGAATCTCTGGAATCACTCAGGAATCCTCCAGAATCCGTAAAGAATCCTCAGGAAATCCCTCTGGAATCCTTCAGGAATCCTCGGGAACCCCTCAGGAATCAGGAATCCTCAAGCATTCGTCAGGAACCCGCAGGGATCTCTCAGGGATCCCTCAGGAATCCCTGAGGAACCCTCGGGAATCACCAAGAATCCGCAGAATGAAGCCTTGGGGGAACCCACGGGACTCCTCCACGAAGCCGAGGAGGCGCCTTCAGGAAGCGCCTATAAAGCGCCTGACAAGCACCTACGTAGCGCCCATCAAGCGCCTACCAAGCGCTTGGAAGCCCGAGGTTGGGATCTGAACCGTTTGGGCTCCATTACCGGTCAGGATCTGGACCGTCTTGTTGAGATCTGAACCGTCCAGTTGGGATCTGGACCTTTCTCCCCTCGCGGCCTCGTGAGGGGTGCCCTGGCGGCCACCTGGGCATCCCCGAGAATCCTGGGGGGGGCGTGGGCTGGGGACACCTCTGGCAACACCCACCCTGACCCCACTTACGATCCGCCCAGATCGAGCCGCGAAATCGGGTCGGATCGGGAACGGACCGGATCGCCAACGAGCAGTCGCGAACATCGCCGCGCCCAGCTCCGGCTGGCCCCAGCCGGTGCCGGCGAGCCGAGCCGAGCGGCACCGAGGCGGGAGTCCGCGAGCCCAGCCCGAGGGAATCTGCCAACGGCGTGTGGACCCCCTGTCGGCGTGCGCTCAGTCGACGCATCCGTTGTCCTCTTTCCCTGCGTCTCTGTCGTCCCCTTTCCCAGCACACTCCTCTTCAAGCCTGCCAGCGACAAAAAACCGTAGCAACGTCGCACTGAAGTCGAAGGGTAGCCCCTTATCTTTGATCCAACCCCCGCCGAGGGGGGGGGTCCCAGGGGGGTCCCGGGGGAGTCCCGGGGGGGGGGGGTCAGATACGCATCCGCCTCTGGGCGTCCCGGAGCCCAAAAAAGAGCGCCTCGACGCGCCAAGAGTGACCTAAGAGGCCCCCAAGGAGGTGCAAGAGTGCCCCGAATCGCCGAACGATCTGTCCAAGACGCCTTCACGGCTTCCGGTAGTTTTTCACTGTCTTTGGCTTTCTCGCCATTTTGGGTTTAAGAGGCCCCCAAGACCGCCCCAGACTGCCCAAGAGGCCCCCAAGAAGGCCCCGAGACAGCCCAAGTGGGCCCCAAGACGGCCCAAGAGAACCTCAAGACAGCCCAAGAACGCCCCAAAAGGGCTCCAAGCAGGCCCCAGAAGAGGACCACGAACCGACATTTCGAGCTTCCCGCCCCAAGAAGCCCCCTGAAGGCCCCAAGAGCCCCTCAAGGGGCTCGAAGAGGCCCCCAGGAGACCCCCAAGAGGCCCAACAGAGGCCCCAGAGGCCCGAAACCATCCAAGAGGCCTTTCAACCACAACACAAGCACGGTAGCGGGAAGGGCCGCAGGCCACAAGGCTCCCTGTCTGTATCTCTGCTACGATCCCCTCGGCCCACATGGGGAACATCTCCTTCGCCTTCTCCTGCTCCCTTCCACCTTAATCCCTCCTCCGCCTCCTCCTCCTCGTTTTCGTCGACGTCGTCTTCAGGGTCGGCGGCACCGGCCGTAAGGCCTTAGCAATATAGAGCCGCTGCGAAGCGGGGGTGGCCCTGTCCGCCCGACCACTGGCAGGCCACCGCCCCCAACCGCCTCCTCCTCCGCCTCCTCCTCCTCCTCCTCCGCTCCTCCTCCTCCTCCTCCCTCCTCCTCCTCCTCCTCCTCCTCCTCCTCCTCCTCCTCCTCCTCCTCCTCCTCCTCCTCCTCCTCCTCCTCCTCCTCCTCCTCCTCCTCCTCATCCCCCGCCCCCCGCAGCCCAGGGCGGCTGGCGGCGGCGGCGCAGCGCGGCGGCGGCGGCGCCTGGCCGGCGCGAGGGCCCCGTGCGACGTCGGCGTCGGGGAGATGCCTCGGCGCGTGGCGGGCCGCGGCGGGCCAGGGAGGGCGCGGCGGGGAGATGCCCCGAGCTGCTCGATGCGGCGACGTGGTACAGGCACGCCTTCGATCGCAAGCCGTGCGGCACGACATGTCGGCTCAGAGCGGGAGAGTGCTGCCGCGCAGGAGGAGAGGCGATCAGATACATCGGATCAGCGGAAAGACGATGACTCAGATGTGTGCTTATGACTGCTGGCATGAAACGTGTGCGCATGAGGACATCAAAAGTGTATTCATGGTTGCTTTCGACATTCGTTGCTCCCTACAAGACGGAACGCGTCAAAGATCCGGCGCCGGCGCATACCTCGATGATTCGTATGACCCACGTCACCAGCTCATCAACACCGAAACCTGCATTGATCGACATCGCGGTGGGCATGCCGCAGTAAGGATTCCAGAAGCGAAGGGTTGGGGTGTGCAAGGCTGGCGTCTCAGAGCTTGCTCAACACAAGCACGCTTGCACAGAACAACGGCATCAAACAAACGGTCCTAGAACCCAGAAGACATGGACACAGGACCCGTGGGACCTTCCCCGCGGTCCCGAGGCCCGAAAAAGGCGAAAACACCTCGGAACCTTCCCCTCTGGACCCCTTCATGTCGAGAGCCAGTGTTCGTGTCAGCTTGGCCGGCCCGAGCGGACCTGGCTCTCAAGTCAACCTCTCTCGCTGCGCTCCCACTAGGGCCTCGCCATCGCTCGGACGTCCATTCCCCGTGCATTCTTCGGTTTCGCGCGCTTGTGTTCGCAAGATGATCCCACAAGGCCGTCCCATGGTCCTCGCCGAGCAAAGAATGCACACGCCCCAGCGATGCCAATGGACCTGCCTGAGGAGGGGGGCCCTCGCCGAACCGAAGCCTGCGGAGGCCGCGTGCTCCGCGCGGGGGCGGGCACCGCGCCGGGGCCTCGGCTGGCAGCCCCGCTGGCTGGCGGCAGGGTGACGTAGCGGGCGGCGCCGCCGTACCCGCCGTGCCCGCCCGCGTAGCTGCCGGCGTCCTGGGGTCCGAGGCGCCGGGAGGGGGGTTGGAGGCGCGCGCGCGCGGACGAGGGGGGGACGAGGGGACGTCTGGAAAGAAGAACAGTACGACTGACAACAATGAAATAGAAGGAGCATAACGAGAAGAGGACGACGGCAAAAAGTGGATAAGACTAGGAAGAAAAGGAATCAGAAGCATCATAATCATAATACGAATGCGAATCATTAGAAGAGGGCTTATGACATCTCGGGGAATACCATGGCCCCTCATATTAGTTCCACCGCCCCAGTCATCACCCCCGCCTTGGACCCGTCGCCGTCGCCGTCGCCGTCGCCGTCGCCGTCGCCGCCGTCCCCGTCGCCGTCGCCGTCGTCGTCGGCGTCGGCGTCGGCGTCGTCGTCGGCATCGTCGTCTTCGTCGTCCTTCGAAATTGGGCATCTCGCCGCTGCGGTGTGCCGCTGCTGCCCCCCGCCGCGGGCTGCTGCTCCCGCCGCCTGCTCCCGTCGCCCTGGCCCTCCTGCTGCACCTTGCCCCGGCGGCCGCCTGCTGCTACTGCTGCTGCTTGCTGCTGCTGCTCCGAGCCTTGTCCCCTGTGCATCCCTCCTCCTCCTCCTCCTCCTCCTCCTCCTCCTCCTCCTCCTCCTCCTCCTCCTCCTCCTCCTCCTCCTCCTCCTCCTCCTCCTCCTCCTCGTCCTCCTCTCTCCCTCCCTCCCTCCTCCTCCTCCCTCCTCCTCCTCCTCCTCCTCCTCCTCCTCTCCTCCTCCTCCTCCTCCTCCTCCTCCTCCTCCTCCTCCTCCTCCTCCTCCAGCGATTCCTCATCCACCCTCACTCGCTGGGCCATTCCTGGCCGTTCTTAGGGCCACCGTGGGGCCCCTCTTGAGCTTTCATGGGGCCTGCTCGGGGCCGCCTTGCCCACCCTCCCACGGTGCTCCCCGTTCCTGTTGTCAGAGGAATGGGAGTGAAATGGCGGCAGTGGAATGCCCCCTCTTCACAATTACACAATATGAAAATACTCTCCCACTTCCCCTGATGGCGTCCCGAAGATATCCGACACCCCCCCGCGTATTGTTTTTTTACACACAGGATTCCCGAGGAACGGGTTTTCGCTTGTGTTTTTTTTTCGAAATGCTGCTCTCGCCGAGGCGCCGGCCTCATTTTCGGGCCCCGCTCGTTCCGAATCGTGCTCCCGCTGCAGCGCTGGCCTCATTTCCGTGCTTCCGCTCGTTCCGAATCGTGCTCCCTCTGCAGCGCTGGCCTCATTTCCGCGCTTCCGCTCCGTTTCGACTCGTGCTCCCGCTGCAGCGCTGGCGTCATTTCCCGTGCCATGCCACAGCACACGCGCACACACGCACACACACGCACACACACACACCACACCACCACCACCACCACCACCACCACCACACCACCACCACCACCACCACCACCACCACCACCACCACCACCACAGCACACACACCACCACCAGCAGCAGCAGCACCACCACCACCACCACCACCACAACCACGCACACACGCACGCACGCACGCACGCGCACCACCACCCACTAGTCCGCGGATAGAGAAAATCAGCGCCATGGTAAGGGATGGGAGGGAGGGGTAGGACGTCAGATATGACGCGCGCGCACCTAGCTTGCCTTTCCCCCCTCCCCTCCACCCCTTTTGTCGTTTCCCTCCCATTTGTTTGTCAGACTTCCCTGGGTGCTCTTGGGGGTGTTTGTTGGATTCTCTTGGGGCGCTGTTCTGGGCGCTGTTGTGGGCCATTGGGGCCCCGTTTGGGTTCGCCCGGCCCTTCCTGGGTGTTCTCGGGGCCCTATTGGGGCCATCTTGGGGCCATCTTGGGGCCCCTCTTGAGCTTTCATGGAGCCTGCTCGGGGCCCTCCCCTCCCACGGTGCTCCCCGTTCCTACTGTCAGGGAAATGGGAGTAAAATGGCCGCAGCAGGGCACTTCGTGGCGAGCAGTGTGCATCGTCCCAAACGTTGGTGGAACAAAAACCCTCCTCTGGCTTCTGCTTCGGCTGGTGGTGCTCCTCCTCTTCCTCCCGCTCCCCCTCCCCCATGCTCCTCCGGCTTCCGCTCGAGCTCGCGAACACACTCCTGCTGCCGCAATCCAAACTACCCCCGTCGTTGTTGTCCTATTCCTCGTCCTCCTCCTCCTCCTCTTCTCCTCCTCCTCCTCCTCCTCCTCCTCCTCCTCCTCCCTCCTCCTCCTCCTCCCTCCTCCTCCTCCTCCTCCTCCTCCTCCTCCTCCTCCTCCTCCTCCTCCTCTTCCTCCTCTTCCTTTTCCTCTCCTGCTCATTCCGAGCCCCCCAGCTTCCCCCTGGCGGCGCGCACAGGAGGTGGAAAAGGGCGGCCTGAGAGGGCAAGGGGCCTTCTGGAAAAGACTCGGATGCCGTCAGGAGGACTCTGTGAAGGCAGGAGCCGCCCCGGACAGGCCCTCCTGCCCTCTCGAGGGCCGCCCCACACATGGGAGCCACACCCCTGCAGATCAGAAGTCTGGAAAAAAACGCAGGGAGTCCAGGTGTTGAACTGGACGCACGCTATAACATGGATCAGGGATCCGAGGATCTGCCGCGTGGCCGCCAGATCCATATATCGGGGAAGCCACCCCAGAAACATGGCGCCAGTGCCGCCACACCTGAAGGAGGCATGTGCTGATCCAGCATGGCAACGGGACCCTCGCTAATCCAAATGCCTCGATCCATACTTGCGTCTCCTCGACTGGAGCATGTCGGCTGCCGAGAGAACCTCACGCACCCTCCTCCTTCCCCTCATCTTCCGGCTACACGCAAGAGTGACCCTGGGCAACAGCTAACTGACCCTTGGTGCGCGGCGTTAGGGGGGACGCGGGGTGGCCAAACCCAGGCGCGCAAGCCGCTGCTACCGCTTCGCGTTCAGCGATCGGGGGGACCCCGATGAGCTCGCACCAAGGGTCACTCCGGCGAAAGGTGACTCTTACGTCTGGTCGACCTCCTCCCCCGTCCCCGCCCTCTCCCCTCCTCCTGGACCTCCTCGCCCCCCCGCGGCCACCTCTTCGTCCCTCCCGGAGAGGCTCCTCGCCCTCTAGGCCTCGCCCTCGGCCTCGCCCCATCCGACCCACTGCAGCCGCAGCCGCCGCGGCCGCTGCTGTCGCCGCGGCCGCTACGAAGTCGACGTCGTCGACGTCGTCGTCGTCGTCGTCGCCGTGGCTGCTGCCGCCGCCGCCGCCAGTATCGTCGTCGTCGCCGTCGTCGTCGCCGTCGCCGTCGTCGTCGTCGTTGTCGTTGTTCGTTGTCGCCGCCGCCGTCGCCGTCGCCGCCGCCACCGCCGCCGTCGTCGCCGTCGCCGTCGCCGTCGCCGCCGCCGTCGTCGCTGCCGCGGCCGTCGCCCGCGCTCGTTTTCACGGCGACCTCAGTCGCCGGCGCCGGCCACGGGGGCTGGGAGGCCCGCGAGCAGCGACGCGATCCGGGGGGTCTTCGGCGGCGGCGCCTCACAGGACTCCTCGCCCTCGTGCTCGTCGCCCTGGCGGGAGTCAGGAGGCCCTCACAACAAGTAAGTAGGACACCCCCCAACAAGTAGATAGGACCCTCCCAGCAAGTAGATAGGACACCCCCAGTAGGCACCGTCCAACACGTGGATAGGACCCCCCCGAGAGTAGATAGGACCCCCAAAAAGTATAGATGCCTTTCCAAGAAGCAGTTATGACCCTCCTAACAAATAGAAAGGGCAACTGGGAGGTACTCGTCGGAAGGGGATGGGGGGCTGCTACGCCGGGTTAGGCCGCGGATTAGCGGGATCAGGCTGGACTCAACGGGATCGGGCCAGATAAAGCAGGATTAAGCCGGAGTAAACTGGATATAGGACCAGGGCAAAATCAAGTTTTACCTCCTCACAGGAGTTGCATCCGAACGGGAGGGTCGTGTGCGCGTCATCGTTCGCGGCGTCTTCGCGCTCACCCTCGTGCTCTTCGTTCCCTCCACTGCCAGATGAGAAGGACGAGGTGGGAGGGGGGAGGAGACGAGGGAAGCGGCGGAAAGAGAGAGGACGGTGATGTCGAGGCCATCCCCCTGGGATGGAAGGCTGGCTCGCAGGGAACAGTGTGTGCGGACAGCCACGGGAGGGATCCGTAGAGGCGTAAGATTATGATGTTCCAACCTACTTTAGCCTTGATCACTAGAAAAAATCGAACACCAGAAAAAAATACCGAAACTCAAGGGTTTTCACGTGTCGGGTCGTGGCAGACACTCGTCCGACACTGCTTCGACACGGTTCTGACACCTTTCTGGGTGCTCGAAATTATGTCTGGGATGTGGTCCTTAAGTACGATGTGAGCAACAATCGGCGGTGGACAAACCTCACTTCAGTAAACCACCCTTCAGTGAAAACGGCCTGGGACCGAAACCGACGGACCTGGACCCGCAAAATGACGGCCACGACGCCCTCTCGCGAACCGAAAACGGCCAATTCGCTAATCGAAGTGTTAGGGTAGGAGGTCTATCAACCTCCGAAACATACGCGTAAGACCACTAATAACAATTAAAACCACCATCATCACATACTCTGCGCGATGTGCTTCTCGGCACTCACAGCGCACTCCGCTGCAAGGTGGCCTTCGGCCCTAGCCATGCAGGCGGGCCCCCTCGCACCAGAGCCCCGAGCGATCGCCGAGCGGCACCCCGCGAGTTGCGACCACTACCTTGGTTCTTCCTGTAGAGGGCAGAACATCCAACCCGATAATAACCACCCCGACACGAGAAGCCGTTTAGTAAACGCACCCAAAGGAGGAATCAAATAGGGCAGGGCTGCTTAGTTAACGCCCAGGGCCGCTTAGTAAACGCCAATTGTCCGGTCCGGGTGGTTTTTCCTCCATTGATCCTGGGCTGTACAAGCTCCCATCCAACCAACCTAGCCAGCCGGGACCTTCCATCCAACCCATCAAGACAACCAGCTTTTTCAGCTACTGACGTGCATCAGTGCTTCTTCGTGAGCGCATGATTCCCCCTTTCTCGCCCTTCCACACCTGAATTGCCCCCTCGTCGTCTCCATCCTCGCTCGCATCATCCCCACCCGCCCCCTATCCCCTCCGCCATTGATTCCCCATACTGAACTGGACGTTGCGCAGGGGAGGGAAGCCCACAAGAGAAGTGGGGTCTGTCGATCTATCTGTTTTGTCTAATGCTTGGGCCTCATACGTTTCGGTTTGCCACGCGCCTCATGGCTCGCGTAGCTCTCGCGGCAGCGGCGGATGTCTCTCTAATCAGCAGGCCCTCGCATAGCTCTACAACCCGCCGGGCACGGAAGCGGATGGCTTAACGCGGGCGCGCCCACTCCACCAGAGGCGAGGGCAGTGCATTGTCCTGCTCCATCCCTGTCCTTCGTCTCCTCCCCCTCCATCCATCTGCTGTGGGGGGCACCCTCGGATATAGCATTTAATTTGATCTCCGCGTCAAGCGCGGTTTCCCGCCGTGCTGGCGGCCTTCGCTACTGCAGTAAGCCTGTAAGTTCACGTGGTCATTCATGGCAGTAGTTACATAGCTCTGCAATTATTCATAGCTCTGCAGTCTTGCTAATGCCCAAGTTTCAGGGCTGCGCGCAAAGGCTCGCCCATGGCGGTCATGGCTGCGACCGACTAGATTGCCATAGAGTTTTCCCAACCCGGGTGTTTTTCTGTTCGTCGAGCAGCGCACGGGGTCACAATATACGATTCTGGGACATTTCGCATCTGCGTCTTTCCCTTCCCGCTCTTCTTCCCCCTTCTCCCCCCCTCTCCCCCCCTCCTCTTCCTCTGCTTCCGCTCGCATTTGCGGGCCGATGTTCGCGACATTTTCTTTGCGCGCTGCCGCCCTTGGTGGAGCGTTCTTCGGCTGCGGCGGACGCCGGCACAACCGTCTGTCCTGCGAGCGCAGCCGAAATGCGGGGCGGAAGTTCGTGAGGTTGTTTGCTGGTGCACATGACGACTTCAACATTGATTTGTCCTCTGTACTGTTCCTCCCCTCTTCCATCCCCCACCCTTCTTCCCCACCCAACCCCCACCCGCCCCTCCTTCCCCGCCTTCTCGCCCACCCTTACCATTCGTCTCCCGACGTCGCTCCCCTCTCCTTGCCACCCCCAGCGACCCCCGTGCCAGGCACCGCGCTTCTATGGCGCGGCGGTTCTCATCCTGAGCTCCCACGGGCGCGGGCCCGGCTCGGGCCCCGAGGCCATCAAGATGCAACCCGCGGGCGGCACGGGGCCCAGGGGACTGGGCGCCCGCTTGCGTGAAGAATCGCGACGTCGGATGCCGGCCAAAATTTTCAATCGTGGAGTTCGTTGTCCCGCCTTCGTCCCTCGAGCTGGCGCGCGCCGGCGCCGCGGGCCCGGCGCGGCGGGGCGATGGCCCGCGCCGCCGAGGGGTCCGCAAGATGGCCGCTGGACTTCTGGGGAAGAGAACGGGGAGACTTGTTGGTGGACCTCGACAACCTCACCACAACAGCCACCAGGGCGACCTCTCTACAACAGCCGTGGGAGATGTCATGGGCAAAATGCACCGTGCGGCGGGCGCAGAGAAGTGGTGGGTGGCTGAAGCCGCACGCGGCCGGGGACAGGCCCGACAGAGAGGCAAAGGCCAGCTTCACAGGACATCAACCTCTGCTGTGCTGGCGGCCCGCAGGGTCCAGGTGTCGAACCAGGACGGGGCCAGAAAGGATGGGGTGGGCACGGGCTGGGGATACCCCCGGTCACCACGGTCGAGGCCACGCCTCCGCAGCAAGACCTCGGGCTGAAAAGACGGGCGCACCCCACGCGGAAGCACGGCAAGAACGAGAACGCTGTCCACCGCAACCGTGGGCATAGAACTCTCCACCCTGTGGCCGCATGCCTAGATGGTGGGCCTGCACACTTTTCCCAAAGTCCTACGAACATGGCGCCCGCGGAGTGGCACTTGCACCGACTACAAATGAAGAGCACGGAACCACCTGAACCAGGAAACGCCAAGACACGATGTTCCAGGCGCTGGAGCACGTGACCATCTAGCTTCGACCTGTTGGAGCAAGTACCTGGAAGGGGCTCCTTGCGGTGTCCTTTTACCGAGCAAACACTGAGCACACCTCCAGATGCCCGACCATTTCTTCCAGGCGTGTGAGACTGTGGGAGGTCTGGGAGGGGCAGGAGAGGGCTCATATGGCACGTCTAAAGACAGTTTGAGCCAAAGGGGCAATGAATCGGCAGCAAGGATAGAATAGGGTGACCGCAACGAAAGCATCATCCTCTAACATATTGGCTGAATCCGAAGGGTGAAGCTGAAGCCCATGCTTGGCTCCGACGTCGACGTCTGTGTTCCCCCTGCTGAGAAACCTTTCACGTTCGGAGATGCCCACTTGGTCAACGTCAAGATGCGCCTTGGCATTCGCAACCGCTTCAACTAACTCATCTTCAAAGCTGTTCGCCTGCATACTAATTTTCTTATTATGGTTCGCATCCTTATTCATATTATGATTCAGAGCAGTGCGTTTACGATTATCACTACTATTAGTACTACTAGTCTTGTTTTTATTATGTGATTCCTCCTCCTCGTCCTCCACCTCCTCCTCCCCCTCCTCCCCCTCCTCCTCATCCTCCTCCTCCTCCTCCTCCTCCTCCTCCTCCTCCTCCTCCTCCTCCTCCTCCTCCTCCCCCTCCCTCCTCCTCATCCTCCTCTCCCTCCTCTCCTCCTCCTCCTCCTCCTCCTCTCCTCCTCCTCCTCCTCCTCTCCTCCTCCTCCTCTCCTCCTCCTCCTCCTCCTCCCTCCTCCTCCTCCTCCTCCTCCTCCTCCTCCTCCCCCCTCCCCCCTCCCTCCTCATCCGCTTCCTCCCCTTCGCTTCTCAAGGTCCAGCGGCCGCCGCGCGGGCCCCTCGTCTGCGTGGGTCATCGCCCCGCCACGCCGGACCCGCGGCGCCGGCACACGCCAGCTCGAGGCCCCTGGGCGGGACAACGAACTCAACGTTTGAAAACTTTGCCCGTCGTCCGACGACGTGATTTTTCACGGGAGAGGGCGCCCAGACCTCTGGGCGCCATTCCGCCCACGGGTCGTACTTTGATGGCCTTGAAGCCCGAAACGGGCCTGCGACTCTGGAGACTCGGGGGGAACTGCCGCGCCACAGAAGCGCGTTGCCTGGCAACGGGGGCGCTGGGGTTGGGGAGGAACGGGGGTCGACGTCGGGAGACGGACAGGAATGGCGGGCAGGGGCGGGCGAGAGAGGAAGGGGTGGGCGGTGGGGACGGAGAGAAATGGCGGAGAATGGAACCGGCAAGGAACAGAAATGAAGACAAATCGATGCAGATGTTTTCTTATGCGCCACCGATGGACAGCACGAACTTCCGCTCCGAATTTCGACCCCGTTCGCAGGACAGACGGCTGGGGAGGCGTCCGCCGCAACCGAAGAACGCTTTACCAAGGGCGGCAGCGAACAACGAAAATGTCACGACAATCGGCCCGCAAATGCGGGGGAAAACAGAGGAGGAAGGGGAGAGGAGGAGAAGGAGGACACGGAGCAAGAATGGGAGGACGCAGATACGGCATGTCCCAGAACTGTATCTTCTGACCCCGTGCATTGCGCGACGGGAAGAAGAAAACGCACACATTTGGGGAAACTCAATGGCAGTCTAATCGGTCGCAGCCCTGACCGCCATAGCACTGAAACTGGAACACTGGAACAACTGCAGAGCTATGCCACTATATGAGCGCCAGCTCCACGAATGAACACGTGAACTGAAAATGCCTCACAGCAGTAGCGAAGGCCACCGATATGGCGGGAGACCGCGCTCGACGCGGAAGTCTACTCGAGTGCAAAATCCGAGGATACCCCAACAACAGATGGATGGTGCAGGAGACGAAGGACACGGATGGACGAGGACAATGTTTTGCCCTCGCCTCTGGTGGAAAGGGCGCGCCAGCGTTGGGCCAACCGCCCCCGCGCCTGGCGGTCTGTAGAGCTCTGCGAGGGCCTGCCCCTTGACGAGCAAGAGGCCTGCCGCTCCACTGAGATCTGCACGAGCGACGAGGCCTCTGGCAAACCGAGCGCATGACGCCAAAGAGTCGGACAAACCACATGGTTCGACGGACCCCGCTTCAGTTCTAGACGTTACTACCCTGTGAAACCTCCCATTTAGGGGGTGCATATATATATATATATTTATATATATACTAGAACCATCGCGCGCGCTTCGCGCGCGCTCCGGTTCTACATAGCTTGGAGTCCAACGCTTGGCGACGAAGAGGCCCCAGCGGTCCCCAAGAGGGCCCAAAAAAACCTACAAGTTGTCCCCAGGAGCGCAGGAAGAACGGCCCAAAAGGCATCCGAGAGGCGATTTTTCTAAGCTCCTGCATGTGCACTTCCTGCTCGGCGGCGTCTTCAAATCCTCGTAATATATATATATATATATATATATATATGGAGGGCCTCATTCTGGAGGGCCTCATTCTGGGCCTCAAAACATAGAAAGACCTATGGGAAATCAACAATTTCGGCCTCTTGGGCCTCTTGGGACTCCAAGAGGGCCTCAAGATGGCCGACGATGGCCCCAAGACAGCCCAAGACGGCCTCAAGACGGCCCAAAATGGCCCCAAGAGGGCCCATGAGGCTCCCAAGAAGATCCACGAGAGCACTCAAACCCGAACAATCTTTCCATGACACCCTCACCCTTAGACCCGAACCTTGAGACCGAAGACCCGAGCCCAGAAATCGAACCCGAACGCCTCAACATCTCAAATGAAGAGGCTCATCCCCGCTCCACCGTTTCCTCCTTCCTTCTGAATCCTTCCTTCTCCTCTTGCTCCTCCTCCTCCTCCTCCTCCTCCTCCTCCTCCTCCTCCTCCTCCTCCTCATCGCCCTCCTCCTCCCACTCCTCCTCCTCCTCCTCCTCCTCCTCCTCCTCCTCCTCCTCCTCCTTCTCCTCCTTCTCCCCCTCCTCCTCCTCCTCCTCCCCCTCCTCCTCCTCCTCCTTCTCCTCCTTCTCCTCCTCATCCCCGTCCCTCCCCTCCCCCTCCTCGTCCTCCCCATCCCCCTCCAATGCGCCGGGCCGGGCATGGTATGGAAACTGCCTTCGCCGACTCTCTGCCGCCTTGCCTCTTGGGGCCTCTTTGGGGCCTCTTAGGCACCTCTTGGAAGCCTCTTGGGGGCCTCTTGGGGGCCTCTTGGGGCATCCTGGGGCCTTCTTGGGGTTGTCTTGGGGCCCTCTCGGGCCGTCTTGGGGGCCTCTTTGGCCGTCTTGGCGCCCTCTCGGGCCGTCTTGGGCGCCTCTTGGGAACCTCTTGTCTTGGGCGGACTGGGAGGCCCGGGGGCCGCCCGAGGAGCGTCCCAGGAAGCCCTCCTAGGCCCTCTTAGCGCTGTCCTCAGGCGTCCTGGGGCGTCCTTGGGCGCCTCCTGGGGCTGTCTGACAACTCGGACAGCCAAGGGATGAGATATCCTAAAAATGTACGTTTTACGAAGGGAATGGGGCCATTTTGGTTTCCCGGGGCGCTCTTGGGGGGCCTCTTGGAGGCCTCTTGGGGCGGTTTGATGGCCTCTTGTCCCTTCTGGAAGCGATCTTTGGCGGTCTTGAAGCGATCCTGGGCTTCTCTCGGCGCTCTTGGAGCCTTCTTTGGCGGACTGGGAGGCCCGGGGGCCGCCCGAGGAGCGTCCCGGGAGGCCTTCCTGGGCTGTCTTCGGGCTATCCTAGGGCGCCTCGTGGGGCTTTCGGACCGCTCCGACAGCCAAGGGAGCTGATATCCTAAAAATGTACGTTTTACGAAGGGAATGGGGCCATTTTGGTCTCCCGGGGCGCTCTTGGGGGGCCTCTTGGAGGCCTCTTGGGGCGGTTTGATGGCCTCTTGGCCCTTCTGGAAGCGATCTTTGGCGGTCTTGAAGCGATCCTGGGGTTCTCTCGGCGCTCTTGGAGCCTTCTTGGGCGGACTGGGCAGCCCGGGGGCCGCCGGAGGAGCGTCCCGGGAGGCCCTCCTGGGCCGTCTTGGGGCTGTCCTCAGTCGTCCTGGAGCGTCCTTGGGCGCCTCGTGGGGCTTTCGGGCCGCTCCGACAGCTAAGGGAGCTGATATCGTAAAAATGTACGTTTTACGAGGGGAATGGGGCTATTTTGGTCTCCCGGGGCGCTCGTGGGGGGCCTCTTGAAGGCCTCTTGGGGCGGTTTGAGCGCGTCTTGACCCTTCTGGAAGCGATCTGTGGCGGTCTTGAAGCGATCCTGGGGTTCTCTCGGCGCTCCTGAAGCCCTCTTGGGCGGGCTGGAACGCGCGGGGGCCGCCGGAAGGGCGCCCCGGGAGAGGGCCGCACCCTATATACAAGGGAGGTTCCGGCCCGGGGCCCGGGGCCCGGGATCTCCCATATATGTATATATATATATATATATATATATATATATATAATATCATGGGGAATCAGTGGAAGGGTGGATGGGGGGCGGAGGGGTGCGAACGATGATGGAGACGAGGAGGGGGTAGTTGAAGCGTGGGATGGCGAGGATGGGGCAATCATGCGCGCACTGACGAGCACGAATGCGCGTTGGTAGCTGGGACAAAGAGACACTCAATCTTAAATGACTTTCATAAGTAACACGCCTAAATTATGCAGCAGGCCGCATGCGAGCTTGCGAGATGTCGTTGTCGCCCGGGCGCCGCGCAGATGTCGCCCGAAAGTGGCGATCTCATCTCGGCGCGGCGCACAGTTTGCGCTCGCCAATTCGGCGGCAGCGGGCCCGCTTGCAGGCTGGCGACATGTCCCCCTCGCCATAGCACATCCTAGCACCGTGCCGACGTTACCTGAAAATTTCGCTCCCGTCACTTGGCGGGGCACAAACAGTTCGCTCGCCCAGTCGACGGCGCGGGTTTGGGCTTCGCTGGTCCGACGGCACCTGGCCGCCAGCAGGGTGTCGAGGAAAAGCACTTGCAGGAAAAGGACGAGGCGCAATCCGGTCAGAGCCAGCCCCCGAAAATCTCCCAGCGTCCAACCAACCAGATCCTCGAGTAGCGTCCAGCCGCGGCGACACGGCCCCCCCAAGGCAACGTTCACAGGAGATGGCGGAGCAGCAGAAACGCGTGGATTCTGCTCCGACGCCACAGCCACACGCGCCACACCCACATCGAAGACAAGCCGCGGAAAGGCGCCGGCCAGTCAGCGGCGCCAGTAGTGAGAGCGTGAGGAGACGGCTAAGAGGAACGATAGCGGGAACAGCGTGCTGTACATACATCCCCATGGACCTAACAGGCCTGAAGTCTACATCACCCACAGCGAGGAGCACAAGCACGAGGAGGAGGGAGAGGGTCACGGGGGCACGATGCGATGCGATGAGACGGACACTGCGACAGCTTCGAGTCTGCCTTGCCACGCCGTCCCTGTCTGCCCAAGCCGGCTGAAACTTTGGCAGCACACCCCGCCTCCAGCAGACCGGGAGGCGGGAGCGCCGCTCGGAGGGGGAGCACATGGGAGGAGGAGGAGGAGGAGGAGGAGGAGGAGGAGGAGGCGGGAGGCAGGAGGCAGGACTGGATCGGATCGACTCGACCTGGCGCGTGTCGATGGCGACGGGACGTGCACATGGCAGAGGAGGAGAGAGGAGGAGGCCAACGAGGCCGTGGGCGAGGGGAGGAGGACCAGCAGCAGCAGCAGCGCGACGAGGCACGAGGCGGGGCACGAGGAGGAGAGGGAGGCGGGAGGAGGAGCGTGCGGGGGGTGGCGGGAGGGAAGAGGAGCACGTGCAGGCACGGGAGAAGGCCTCGGCAGCCCCGGCGCCCTCGTCCGCGGCGGCTTCGTCGCCGGCGGCCTCGTCGCCCGCGGCCTCCACGCCGACGTCCTCTGCAGTCCCGCGCTCCCCCCCGTGCGCCCGCGGAGAGGAGGACGACGGCGACGAAGGCGGCGGCGGCGACAACGACGGCGTCCAGGAGGCGACGAATCACGACGACGATGCGGTGCGATGCGATGCTGCACGCCTTGTGCGGACCCTGTAGCTGCCGCGGGGCCGCGGGGTGGGGCCGAAGCGCCCCAAACCCCCGAAACCGCTTGAAACGAAAAATAAAACAAGTCCTCAAGACAGCTCCACTGCTCCCGGGCGGCGAACCTCAGGAGCACATGAACAGAATCCCGCGGCTCGAATGCATCAGACAATAGATGTTCCTCAGGGTTCAATGCCTTGTGGTGATCCGACTTGACTTTGAATACGTTGAATATCCAGCGTATAGTTGGTATGCCCAGGCGATACTTCGCGCTGAGTTGTGTATGTCGGCGTGGATTCAAAGGTAAAATGATTGCAACATCTATTCCCCTGGTGCTACGTGTGCGTCATCATTGTGTGTTGCTCCCATGGCTCTTCTCTGTGACATGATATCACAGTAATCAGTCTTAGCATGTGTCTTTGAATGCGGCGCCTACTACTCTCATTTTCCACAATTTGAGTCCACGCTTCGCAACCAGATAGAAGAGCCGAGGAAATATCTCCAAAGAGCAAACGCAACAACGTTCAAGTTAGAAAGAGAGAGAGGTGTCTTCCAAGCCACTGGTATACGATGCCAACTTGCAGCGGCGAAGTCGACGAAGCCGACGACGACGATGACGACGATGATGACGATGACGAAAAAGACGACGGCAGAGACGGAGACGACGGCAGAGACGGAGATGTTGAACTCTCGACAACTCCCCCAGGCTCTGTCCCATATAAATTGTGACCGGAACCATCGCGCGCGCTCAAGTTCTACTTGTCATGAGGCCGAGCGTATCGAGGATGATCGGGTCCTTGGCTTGGAAACGCACGCCTTGGTGTCTGAAGTCGTCTGGAGGCTCTGTACTCGCGGCAGTCCTGGGCCATCCTTGGGTAATCTTGCAACCCTGTTCGGGACCATTTGAGCCTCCGAGGCCATCTTGGAGCCACGCTTTGGCAACAAATGGGAACTCCAGAAAAGAAAGGGAAGCACGTTGGGATGCCTTTGGGTGTTCGACTGGTTTGGCACTCTTGGAAATCCTGTGCGGGCACTCTGACGGCTTCTTTGGGCCTCATTGTGCTGCTGGGGGCTTTCTGGGGCAACCTGGGACCTCCTGGGACCGTCGTGGGGCCCTCCTGGAAAATTTGCACAGCACCGCGGGAGCCTTCCGGAAGCTCCGGGGAGGCCCCCGGAGGGGAGGGACCACTTAGGGTACCCTAGGGTGCCCCGTGTGCTGCGGCCTGGGGCCCCCGGGGTCTGGTTTCCAGTATACGATGGTGGTACCATGAGGCAAGACAGAGTGAGGTGGCAGGAAGAGTAGAGTGGAGGAAGGCCGGACAACGTGGGAGCTATGTACGAAGGAGGGAATGGGGACGGGGGTTGGTGGAGGGAGGCGGACGTGAAAGAGAGATGGAGGAGGAAGAAGGGAGAGGATGAGGTCACACGCTTTCCTCTTCCGTCTTTCGCTTGTGTTGCACAATTTCGCGGTTAGCCTGGACCAACAAAACCTGGGGTACTTGTTTTGATGTCATACAAGGTTACACTTGTGGGCCGGTGGCGCCCACTAAGGTATTCCAAGCTTGCTGTTTGTACCACCTGGAGGGAGCATACTCTGAAGAGCTCCTCTTCACCTCTCTGTTTGCCTGACTTTCGCTGCGCTCGCCAGGTTAATGTGCTAGTTCCACTACGCTAAGTAGGGTTTTTGAGCCGCCAGACGCCACGATCATCCGATTCAGGCTAGCGCAACGCCAAGAAGGAGGAGGAGGAGGAGGAGGAGGAGGTTAGAGGAAGGACAGGGGGATGCAAAGTGAAAAGGAAAGGGACGGGGAGGGGCAGGGCGGCGGAAGGAGGGATCATGGGGGATCACCGAGGCGGGGAGGAGGATGGATGGGACAGGAGGGCGAACGTAAGAGGTAGAGGGCAGGAGGCAAGAGAAGGAGGAAGCGGGAGAGAGGGGGGAACAAAGGAAGCTACACGCGAGGAATTTGGATTAGGGCTGGATGCGGGAAAAAAGCGGAGGCAAGATGGTAAGGCGGGCATGGAGGAGGAGGGCACGTGAAGAGAGAGGATGCCAAGTGAGATAGAAAAGGGTGCTGAGGGGTTGGAAGCGTAAGAATGATAGAAGAGGAGGAGGCGGAGGCGGAGGAGGAGTGGGAGGGGGAGGAGGAGAAAGAGGATAAGGAGGAGTGTGTGGGGGAGAGTGTTTGTATGCCTGTGTCTTCGATTTGAATCGTGCAAGAGGTATCCTGTAGTCTGAACGGGGGCTGCCTGAGACCTCTTGACTGCTTCGTCGGGTCTCTGGAGAAGCCTCTGTGCAGCCTCTTGGAGGCCGCTTTGAAGCCTCTTGGGGCGCCTTTCGGGGGCCCTTTGGGTCCTCCCTCATTTTTCTGGAATTGCCTCAGGTCTGTCTTGAGTGGCGATGATGTCCGCAGGCGGAGCGAACCTGCAAGTCGGCCCAGCAGCCTGACACGTCCGTGCGCGACAAGGAGAGTCTGGAAAGCAGGACGGAGGGAGGACACGCGCGACCAGCTCCTGAGTTCGAACGAGCGGAAATCGCTGCTGTGACAACAGGCGAACGTCACCTGCGAATCTCTTCAAACCGTCCGAGAGCAAAACGGTCTCTGCAAGCGAAGGCGATGATGTCCGCAAGCGGAGCTCACCTGCAAATCGGCCCAGCAGCCTGACACGCCCGCGCGCGAGCGGCATGCCGAGTGACCCGCCGAAAACTCCCCGCTGCTGAATAATAAGAAGCAATGGCAAGGATGGTCATCCTTACGTCCTTTTCCTCCTCCTTGTCCTCCTCCTCCTCCTCCTTAATTATCTCCTCCTCCTCCTCCTTCTCCTCCTCCTCCCCCTCCTGGTCGTCGTCGATGTCTTTCAGGGTCGATGGCACCGGCCGTCAGGCCTTCACAAGAAGAAATAATGGCAAGGATGGTCATCCTTGCGAACTTCACTGCATAATGGTCGACGATATGTCTAACCTTAGGTCGGGCATGTCCCCGTACTATGCTTTGACTGTTTTTGAATACTCCTCCTGTAGAGAGACAGGCCCGATGTAAGTTTTACCATGCTGGCACTGATTCTCCAAGAGGCTCCTCTATAGTTATCGCCGCGGAAACATTCACACGTCCGAGCGATGCCAAATAGCTTGTAGACAGAACAATGGAAACTCAGATGCTCTACAAGCTCGATGTATCTATACATGGTTGTGCATTATTCCTACACCCATGTCGCTTAGGAAACAACTACAGGGACGTCGTCGTCGGAATGATCAAAGAAGATTAAGCCCCATTGGGTGCTACAACGCCGGAAGCCGCGGATGAGGCGGGATCCAGCTGGACTAAGCCGGATTGAACGGGATGAAGCCGATTTGAACCGCACTTCGGACCAGTACAAATTCAGAATTTGATCCCCCAGGAGTTGCATTCGAATTTCGCGATCGTGCCGAGCGAACCTTGCAAGGCTCGGCTCTGGCCCGCCGCGGTTCTCTGGGCACCCGCGGCACCCGCCGCGCAGCATCGACGACGACGACGACGACGACGACGACTACGACGAGGAGGAGGAGGAGGAGAAGCAGGAAGAAGACGAGGGACGCGTTTCATCATCCGCCGAGAGAAGCAGGGCGGAGGGGGCACCAGAAACTGAAGACCCACCTCGGCCCTCGGCTGCACATCGATTGCCCATTCTCTCCGAGCCCCTTGCGCGATCGGCGATCGCACCCGGCCCGCCGCGGCGGCCTCGGCCCCGGCCCGCCGCGGTCCTCCGGGCCCGTCTCGCCCGCGGCCCCCGCCGCCCCGGCCTCGGCCTCGCGGGGGGGGGCCCATTCGGCGCGCGAGGGGAGCCCTCCGCTGCCGAGGCGGCCCCCTGCGGGGGGCAGGGCCGGGCCGAGGGCAGCATGCGGGGGCGTCCGAGCGGGGGGCGCCCGAGAGGGGATGGGAGGCAACTGCTGGGAGGGCTTCGTCGGAATGCCTGAGGGCACGGCTGAGCCCCTTTGGGGGGCTGCTGCGCCGGATTTGGCCTCGGGCCAGGCGGGATGACCAGACGGAACGGGATTGAGCGGGATCAAGCGGGAGCAAACCGGATGAAGCCGGAGTTCGGACCAGGGCGTCCAAGCGCCTGCCATCGCTCGGACGCCCACTCCCCGCGACTTTTGTCGGCTTCGTGCGACTTTCGAACGTTGATCCAGGATACTCCGCGATGGTACTCGCTGAGAACAGATGCACACGTCCGAGCGACGCCAAGAGCGGGGGGCACCCAAGCGGGGGTCGGCGGCGGGCCCAAGGGGAAACGCAGAGATACGCGAGCCTTCTGAGGACGCTCAAGAGGCTGTCGGGGCTTCCGAGAAGTGCTCTGCGGCGGCTTCGAAGGCCGAGGCGGCATCTCCGAAGGACGGAGGGCTGCTTCTGAGAAGCCCCGCCGCCTTCTGACAGAAGGCCTGCACCCTCTCACTTCCCCGCCGGCCGCGCCGCCGGTTCAAAGGGGGGGCGTCCAAGAGGGGGGCCCAGGGGGGGCCAAGGAACGCACGGGAATCAGAGGGGGGGCCCGTGAAATCTAGCCTCCCCTGATCATCACTCCCCCACCCTTGGACGCCCCCAACATATCCAACATCAGCCCTGGCACTTCCTCGGCGCTGACCAGGCCCCACCCCGCTAAATCCTTCTCGGGGCTAATCCCCCTTCGCGGACCTTGTTTCCATCAGCTCTCGTGAGTTTACGGTGTATTGTGGTGCCTTCGACATGGAAAGATCTGCAAACGTAGCGGGATCGATGCATCGGTTTCAATATATGTCCCCGGCGCCTGGCGAGTACTTGACTTACCCATGGGCCGAGGGTCAAACATCGCGTGGTCCCTGGAATCCTGCAGGTGGCATGTTCGGCGGTGAATGCGGTGCTCGAGCTGTCGCATGAAATGAAGGCTGCGTTCGCGAAGGCAGAACGCAGTCGCGCCACAGTTGTCCTAGCTCAGTGATTGCTCGTTCCCTGGCGGGGCTTGTCGCCCTCGCCCCGACAACCCAGAGCAACACGATACTGCTGCAAGCCAGGATGGCCATGTCAGCAATTACCACAAAGCGCTCTGGGCGATATTCTCGGTACACACGTGCTCTAACTCTATGTCGATACCCTTGCTGACCCAACGCGCGGGATCCCTCGTGGTCTTCGGTGGCCAATCAACACCCTCCGCCAACGCTGCTCATATCCTACGCACATCTAATCAGCCTACTCGCTACTCAACCCTCGCAATATAACGATCGGCTATCTCTTTATTGCAGTACTCCACTCGATTATCTGGTCGACGTAGTACGCAATACGGTATGCAATATGATTATGTGCACTGATGGAGATGCGACTTGTATGGAAATACCAGATATGCGACATATATATATATACACATGTGTAATCAGTGCTGCATGCTCCGAGTTGAAAACTGAACGATCTGCTCTAGTACATGCTTGCTCGGCTCAACTCGAGCCTACTCGGCACGGGAGAAGAATATGCTCTCTACACTGCTACCTCACGCTAGACCATACTCTCCGTACTCGGCTTCTACTCTCTACCCTGCCCTACTCCACACAACTTATCGCCCTTATCATCTCTGAGCCTCCACTGTCCGAGGGCCATCCAGCCGCCCCCCCGCGCGCGCGCGGCGCGCCTCGGCCGCGCCGTCGCCAACGCCGCCTGCCCGGCCCCAACTCTAAGTCTCCCTCCTCCTCCTCCTCCTCCTCCTCCTCCTCCTCTTCCTCCGCCTCCTCCTCCTCCTCTTCCTCCTCCTCCACTTCCTCCTCCTACTTCTCCACTACGCAGGTGCTACTCCCGCGGGTGCTAGCTCCGCAGTGATGGTATGTGGAAGTCATGCGGTGAAACAAAAAACTCCCAATGCCACGAGCACGCCTGGCCCTGCAGAGCAGGCCTGGACAATCGAGGATAATCCTGTGTCTTCGGCCTGCGAGGGCGAAGGGGGAGGGACAAGTCTTGAAGAGAGTCTAACCTTCGAAGGTCCGCACAGATTTCTTGAATCGGCGCTGGCCCCAATTCCTGGAGCGCTGAGCGCCTAGGGGCGGCGCCAGAACTGCCGCTAGCGAGGCGTTCAGCGGCGCCAGAACTGCGATTAGCAAAGCGCGCGCAGATCTCTGAAAGCATATGAAGAACTATGCAGCGGTTCCTCCTCCAGGGTCCAGGCTAACACGATCTGGTCGGGCTGCGAAGGCACAGGGAGAGGGAGCCGAACAGCACCAATGATCCAAGGCACCCAGCACTGGGAAAATGGCGGACTTGGTGTCCGCGCACCGCTTCATGTGGAACAGGCGCACCTTGCTGGCGGCATACCTCTGGTGGCGAGGGGACCAAATGCCATCGCTCGAACGTCCATTTCCCGTGCCTTTTTTGGTTTCGTGCGTTCTTTCGCAGGATGATCCAGGATGCTTCTCATGACCCCCACCGAGAAAAAATGCACACGTCCGAACGAGGCCAAGGGCCGAGGGAGAGGAGGAGGGCTCGTCACCGCGCGGGCCCTATCGTACAAAATCGCGCCCGGAGCCTCAGATCCGATCTCACCGCGTCATTTTTCGAGCTGGATCGATATGTGAAGGTCCCGGGCCCGACACCCGGCTCGAAAAAATGAGACGCCAGGATCTCAGGGGACAAGCAACGGCGCCCCAGTGGAAACCGATTCCCTTCCCCGGCACCACCTCATATCACAATCGCCCAAGGGATCAGGAAACGTCCCGAGAGCCGGGGAACGAGCACGATAGCACAAGCACAGAAATCCATACCCCGTGGCGCTTAGGCGAGATGAGTCGGAGTTCGAGCGTTCACAGCCCATGCGCCTGCTTAACATGGCAATCGGAGGAGGAGGAGGAGGAGGAGGAGGAGGAGGAGGAGGACGAGGAGGACGAGGAGGAGGAGGAGGACGAGGAACCTGAACCCGAATCAGCCTCGGATCCCCGCTGAGTCGACTACACGGGCCCAGCGCCTCGCTACAGAGCCCCTTTCGGGATCTAGCCAATGTTACACGGTAATATGTCACTTCGCTTCGAGGGCCTCCTGTCGCCAAATGGCGATCTGGCCCAACCGAACCACGCCCCCACGCAGAGGACGCTCTTCGGAGTAGCACTTGCTCACAAAATAAACTGTCTGCCACCTCTTCTTGCCCCACGGCCCTTGCCCTTCCCCCCGCTAAGCCTCCCACCCCCGTTCCCTGAGGGTCTCGGTTCCGGGAGCCGGTGAATTAGGAAACGGCTGGGAACAGCATCTCAAAAGGTCTGGGAGTGAGGGGGTCTACCTGCACGAGCGAGTTCTCTAAAACGGGCACTGTCTGCAAAGCTGTGCTGCTGCCTACAAGCCCCGCGCCCCACTTCACTTCAGAAGCTGACTGATGTCTCTCTTCAAGGCCCCCCCCTCGGCACCGTTCCGCACTTGCGTTTCGCCCCCTGGGACATGGGGGCGGCTGCGAGGATGTTCCTGATTGTCACGCACACTGGAAGAAGACGAAACTGCATCCTGCACGCGTGCTTCCCCTGCGGCCTTGCTTTTGTTGCGCTTCGCCGTGAAGATTGTGACGGACGCGCCCAGGGCGTGCACACCTGGCAACAGCGCGACCTTTCTGTACTACGTTTGGCGTGTCAGTTGGGGTTCGCCCGTGGTATCTTGCCCAAACTTCTGCGCCACCTTTTGCCGCGCCACTGGATGAGGCGACCCCGGCGAGCCCGTGTCCACATCCTCGTCGTTCCCCGTTTTCGCCTTCAGGGCCTGGGCCTCTGCGTTATAGCCCGCTCCCACCTGAAGGCCCGCACAAGCTAGAGATGCCTCCGAGTCCACCTCCCACGCGTCGAAGACGGCAAGGGACAGCTCGGCGGATTCTCTTGCCAATATGAACAGCAGCCTGGCCGCCAAGTTCAGCAAACGGTCCTGGCTGTCGTCGCCCTGTCTGCCCCTCTTCCTCTTCTTGTCGCCTGGTGCGTCGCCGCTCCTCTTGGGCCCCGCCCATCTCGGCGCGCCCACGAACGCCCTCATATCTCTGGAGCGGGCGGGAAAGATGCGCCATTGGGCGCGCGCCAAAACAAATCCCCGCCCTTCTCGACACGGTCGCAGATCGGGCACGTCGCCGAGAACAGCGTCGGTCCGAACTGCTTACGAATATGATCCTTCATACAGAAAACTCGCGTGAGTGATCTCGACAAGTGTACCCATGCCATAAAACTGCGAGTTCGAATATGTCTGCAATGAGCGAAGTGATTGTTCGTCGTCAAGATCGCCACGATGATATGTATGTTGTGGTGCTTGATGGGATGACTTCTGCGAATATTCCAGCTCGTGAAACTCGCGTCGCTGATCCGACCCTCCTTCTGTATCTCGCACCTACACCTTTTTATTCCCTCCAAGGTCTCCTCCTCCAGCTCCTCGTCCTCCTTGTTCTCCTTCCTCCTCGTCGGTGGTATCTGGCATCTCGCTCTCGCTCGACGGAACTCTTGCACGTCAAATCGAACAATTTGCGCCGCTTGGTTGCCTGACCCGCTCGAAAACAGCAGCTCGGGAGTGATCTCTTGGCCTTGGAGAATCAGCTGGGAGCGCATTGCGCACCCAGGTGCGCCCCTAAAACCCCGCGCGTTGCTCATGCGGGAGGCCGAGGCCCGCGACAGCGACGACGTCCGCCTCGAAGTCCAGGGCCCCGAACAGGGCCACAGCTTACTGTTCGTTGCCTTGCGGCCCGCTGAGGATAGGTTTTGCACGGCTCAACCTACGCACTTCAGCTTCATGTTCGGGGTGAGATACTCTCCAATACTTGACCACCCGCGCCGCATTCATTCCCGTGCATCCACCTGTGTCTGAAACCTTCGCGGCGCCCTCCTCTCATTGCCCTCCCGAGTGGACGCCTCATCGCCCGGCGCAACCTCTCGCGCTTTGCCTGAGTGGGGAAGTGGCGCTCGATGCAGATGAGGCCCGCGTTCATTGCCCGACATATCAGCAAGGCACGCGTCCACGCATAGGGGGCCCCTGCTCTGTGCCAGAAAGTCCCCACTTGTTTGTCCGATTTGCGCATGGCTGCCACGCGCTTGCTCGGCCCGTTCGGATAGCTGTGCTTCGAATCGCAGAAGCATCTCGCTGACGGTGGGGGGTCCCAAGGGACACCCAACTGTTCAAGATCTCCGCATGCTCTTGGTGCCCCTGCTCCGCGCAAGAGAACGATGCCCCCCTGTTCCCCGCGGGTTTGTTGGAGGCCGATATGGCGCAGCCTCTGGTCTAGCAGGTCATCCGCTGGCCGCGCCTCCTGAGCGAGACGCCGCGGGTCAGGCTCGCGTGGCCCGAACCGCGCTCTGTGACTTCGACGCAGACCGGCAAGCGATCGCGGCAAGCGAACAGTAAATCCGTCTGTTGAGCCTTGGCAAGGCATCTGAAAACTAGCTCTGTTGCATCGTTGCTCTCCAAGGTTCCACGTGGCCTGGGGCAGGATCTCAGAAGCTGTTGCATCCGTTCTCATCCAAGAACAATTGGCGAATGCAACGCTCGCATCTCTCACCCTTGTCAGAAAACTGCACCCCCTGCCGCGTACTCTGTACTGGACCACCGCCGCCGTCAGCACAGCTCCTCCTGGTCGTCTGCTTCTGATAAATCCACAATCCTGATTTTTCCCGCCCACGCTCTTACCGATCCAGCTGCGTGAAAAGCTTCCCCAAGCGGGTCTAGTTTTCGATCTGCCTTTTTTGCCTACAGGCCCAGGTCTTGAGTTTTGTGCGTTCGCGCTGTCGCCGCGCCGCAATGCCAATGCACTGGCGCGGGGTCCTCCACTTTGACTCTAGTAATCGCACGAAGCAACACCGTCTGGAAACACTCTGGATCCCCGATCTCTGCACTGTATCCCAGCCCACGCGGTGCTTCCTTTTGTGCCGACAGCGCCAGCATCGGTCGCCATGCTTCACAAGGGACCCATGTAGATGGAACCGCTCTCCTCAGCATAGCTGTCTGGATCTCCTGGCCAGGTGCTCCTGCTCCTTCTCGTCGTTGTCTTCGATATCCCTGTCGGCTCTGGGTTCGCTGTAGCACTCGAATTGGGTGATATCATTAAGGTCCACACCTTCCCCCAGCATCCCCCTCCACCACCAGGCGTGCGCCAGAAATCAATCCACTCTGTCGCTGGTGGCTGTGGTTTCGTCACTGTCCAGTAGTGTCTCTTGCGCAGTCCATGTCTTCCTCCGGCGATCATTCTGGATAATCGCCCCTCCGTTGCAAGGCCCCTGCTCTACCACGCCCCCCACAACTCGTCGATGCGATGCCCCGTTACGGCGCTACCCAGCGCACGTCTGTGCATTGCACATCTCCTCGAAAGATCTCAGAGTTCTGTTTCTATCTGGGCGACGCGGTCCGGAACATGTGTTGCTGCTCCTGCTTCTCTGTCGTATGTGTGTGTTCCTTGCCACGTGCTCTGGATGAAAACGAACTGCGGTCTCATTATCCTGTGCACGATGCTGCATGTAATTGTTCTCCAAGGTCCCGACGCCGTCGAAGTAGCTCCAGTCCTCCATCTCTCAAGTTCGCACACATATGATATATGACTCCTCTGTCCTCGAGCTGTTTCCTGGCGACCTCTAGCATGATGGTTTTCAATTTCTGGAAGTATGTGTCGACATCTGGTTGTGTGTGCCATTCCGTCGCGTCCGACACCGCTTGGCGCAGTGCCTCCACAAACTCTTTTCTTTCAACGGTGTGGGTCACTACTTTCCCTTGAGCGTCTCGGCCCCGACGCACTGGTTGGTGTTTCTTCTTCTGCAAGCCAGAAAATGTACGGAGGAGGAATGCTGCATGTACAAGCACGTGATTGTTGTGGGTTCTGCTGGGTATCTGGTGTATCTTACTTCCCATTCTCCCATTCTCGTCAGCGGGCCGTAAGTCTGGATACTCGAGCAAAGTTCCCAGGGTGCCTGGATGTAGTCTATGCACGGCGCGCTCTTGTCTCCGAAGAACGTCTGTCTACTATTCCCTAGCGTGTTGCTGATCGACATGTTTGTTGTCTCTGCCATCCTCCGAAGGCTTTGCCCTGTTCCCCCGGTTATCATTCTGGCGAGACCCCAGAGCCCGTAGCTAGACTAACCAGACGCTTCCCTCTGGTGCTCGCCCCCATGCAATCGTTCACGCCCCCTGCTACAAACGCCAGCGTATTTGCTTAATTTTTCCAGCAACGACTGCGTCCAGGAAGTTCGTTCTTCAACCACAGAAAGATACTCTCTTCCCGCTGAACTGGTTTTCGGTTGCGGCGGGTAGTACACGGCGATAGCCTGTATGGAGAACTGGTTAAGCGTCAGCGTGATTGCTAGGCCCCTTCCAATCAGATCTCCAGGAGGTTCTCGCACGTCTACCAGCAACGCTTTTCCCATGAAGCCTCTCCAGGCAATCAGGACCCCCGCAGACGTGTTCGAGAACTGTGTGTTCCCAATCCCGCATCAACGCATTCAGCATATTATTCATGTCCATTGACTGCTTCTACTCCCTTCCTCTTCCTCTGTGTCCCGAACAATGCTATCGGAGAGAATTTCGAAAATCTCTCAGATGATCTACCTCAGGCGATCCTGGCGGCCGCTCAGAGGATTACATTGCAGTAGGGCTGAACACGTCGTCTATGGCATCGCAATGCAAGCCAGCACCCTCATCGCGATCTCATTTCACCTCTGTGCTCTGGGGTTGTGAGGGTCTGTAAAAAGCTGCCTGAATCGCTTGGGGGGCAAAATGGCAGCTTGGAGGAGGAAAAGGTAGAGGAGGAAGAAAACAATATTCCTTCATGGCGACCTCATTGGGCCGTGGCAAGCGCGGCGTGGCGACGGGAGAGACGGGACTGGATTGGCCATCGAACAGTTCACCCCTGTCGTGAGTAGGCCTTCTACTGGAAAATCATACGTAGCATTTTCGGTGCATATCGACTGTCCCGTCGGGCCCCTCTCCGCGTCGAATCCATGTCGGTCAGACTCATCGAATCCCCGCCGGATCTGCGCCGAATCCACACAACAACCGTGTCAAGTCCGCATGGAGCCCGCGTTGATTGCAGGAATAGGGGAACAAAGAATGACATAAACATAGAAACTCAGAGGTCCGCGCGGATTTCTCGGATCGACGGTGGACCTGCCTCCCTGGCGAGCGGAGCGCGCCAGGGGTGGCGCCGGAGGCGCCGGAGGCGCCGCGCGAATCTCCGAGTTTGTATGTTTATGTTGTTCGTCGCTCCCCGAAGGAAAAGTCACCGATTTGAGGGACAGACGAGGTCTTTCCAACTATGCAACCTTAGAAATCCTCCTCGTGGGGAGACCTTGGCAAACCGCGCCCCCTTTGGCTTCCCCGCGGCCCCCGCCGGAGACTGGCTCGCCGAACTCGTCGTACTCGACGTCGAACGGGGCCGGCAGGGAGCTCAGCAGGCCTGGGCTTCCCACTGGAGAGACCCACCGAGGAGACAGACCGAAGCAAAAACGAGGAGGACAACCGGACGGGGAGGATCGGGGGGCTTCGTCAACGGGGATTTAGCTAAACGGGGGCTTGGGCTTTTCCATGTGCCCCCGTTTACTGTGCCCCCGTCTACAGCGCCCAGGGCCCCCTAAACGGGAGCATGGCCAAACGTGGAACTAGGCGTTCCCCGTGCCCTCGTTTGCTGTGCCTCCGTCGCTGGCGCCCTGAGGTGAACAACGGGCTGGCAGGCCGGGAGGATGTATCGGGCGCAGCGGCTGGCTCAAGAGCGGCTCTGGAGGGATCTGCGCAGACAACTTGCTCTTTCACGGGACAATGCCAGGGCCTTCTTCGTCTTCGCAGGAAGGACTCTGTCCTGCTTGACGTAGAAGGAGAAAAAACTTGAATAAACTAAATATTTCGACGGCCCGTGCGGACTTCTTGGATCTGCGCTGGACGCCCCCACCTTGGCGCGCGGATCGCGCCAGGGCGGCGCTGGAGGCGCCGCCAAGAGGTCCCAGCGCAGATCTACGAAATCTGCGCGGACCGTCGCAAGAGTATGTTTATGCCTTTCTCTCTTCTTCGACGACGGGGTGCGATGGGAGGGGGGGCGCACGGAGAGGGGCGACGACGACGACGACGACGACGACGACGACGACGACGACGAACAACAACGACGAACGATGACGAAAGACGACGAGCGCCAGAGTCGCGCGTGCCCCGCTGGGGAGCCCGCTCCTGCCCCTAAGGGCATGGCATGCAGCAGACGGCCTTCGACAAACTCATCGGACGTGGTCGAAAGCGGCCACGCTGAGGACGCGAGAAGACGGTTGGAGGTTCTTGGAGTGGGGCGGGGGGTCTGTGGGATTCGTCTTTGGGGTGGGGCCATGGCTTCTCTGAAGGTTCCAGAGCGTCCCTGAGGTGCTCTTCAGAGACAGGCGGGTAGGGGTGTGTTTTTGTCCGACCGCAGTGAGCCCGTCGTTGTGCGATTCAGCGCCTGTGCCACTACGGACTAGAACTTGGTCGATGGATGCTAGCGAAATGGAACGGCACGGGATGGTTATGCAAGGTGGAGACAGTGGGACCAGTGCGGCTCCCGCTTCCCGGCCCCCGCCTCCCTAGGCGGACTTCGAGTTTCGAACTGGGTTGTTGCTCACAGGGGCCTGAGAAACACTCCTCGTCATCGTCCTCGACCTCCTCTTCAAATTCATCACCGTGCCTCTGGGCATGGAATTGTCGTGTCCTCAGGTCCTTTGCCCAATCCCCTGAGACTCAGAACTCGTCTCCTGGCGCATCCCGCGTGACCCCTGGGCTCCTTTGCAACTAGTCGCATGACTGGATCGGACCCAAGACGGGCCAAGAGAGGCCCAAGACTTGCCAAGAGGGCCCCGAGCCGCCAAAAGATCGACACAAGACGCGCAAGACAGCCCCAAGACGGCCCAAGAGGCCCCCAAGGCGCCCCAAGAGGCCTTGAAGAGGCCTGCTACACGAGATTCGCGTCCCCGAGGCCACAGACCCTCGTAAATTACACAATGTTTGCGTCCCCGAGGCAACAAACCCTTCCAATATACCCAATGTTCGCGTCCCCGAGACAACACACCTTTGTGAATTACGCAATATTCGTGTCCTCGAAGCCATAAACCTTTGCAACTCACACCGTATTCGCACTGCCGAGGCCAAAAGTACTCCAAGGCGCCCGAAGATGGTTCCAAGACGGCATAAGAGGGGCCAAATAAGCCCCAAGAGCGCTCCAAGACCGCTCCAAAACAGCCCAAGGCGCCTCCAAGAGGGCTCCAAGACGGCCCAGCCCAAGTGGGCTCCAAGATGGCCCAAGAAGCGCTCAAGACGACTCAAGATGGCCCCACGACGCCCCCAAGAGGGGCCCAACCAGGTGACCACGAGCCGAACATTCGATGTCTGTGCCCCGAGAAGCCCCCAGGAGGCACCAAGAGGCCGCCAACAGGCCCCAAGAGGCCCCAAGAGGCGTCCAAGAAGCCTGCAAGGGGCCCAAAAGATAGCCCACGAGGCCCCAAGAGGCCCCCACGAGGCCCCCAAACCGCCTCTAAGAAGCCCCGAGAGGCTCCCCATGACACCCCACCCCAACACAACCCAGGCACGGTGGCGGGATGGTCCGAAGGCCACTACGATCCGCCGCCCCCTGTCGATTCATCGCAGGGGTGTCTGGCGTGCTAAACCCTCTCGGTTTTGGTGTTGGTTCTTTTTGTCCAAAAGAACTCACCCTGGGGCTTCGGCTCGTCCCGCCTGCCACCCGGAAGGATGCCGAAAGATCTTCCAGATGTGGTTGCAAAGGGTTGTTCCGTTCCAGACGGCTCCAAGATGGCCCAAGATGGCCTCCACTACGCCTCCAAGACGGCCAAGATGGCCTCCAAGACAGCTAAGATGGCCGCAAGATGCCTCCAAGACGACCCAATATGCACCCAAGACGGCCCAAGATGGCCTCAAGATGGCCTAAAACGGCCCAAGGGGCTCCCAAGAGGCCTCCAAGACGGCCCAAGAGGCCTCCAAGAGGTCCTCCAGGAAGGCCCGAAGAGGCCAAAATCATTGATTTGCCATTGGTGTTTGAAGCATTTTGGTATTTGCTCCTTTTCGCCTTTCCGACGACCCAACACGGCCCAAGAGGCCCCCAAGATCGCCCCCACAGCGCCCAAGAGGCCTCCTAGATGGCCCCATGACGGCCCAAGAGACCCGCAAGACGGCCGCAAGAGGGCACAAAGACGACCCCAAGAGGCCTCCAAGACGCTCAAGATTGCCTCCAAGACGGCCCTGGAGCGCCCCAAGAGGGCCCCAAGTCGGCCCAGAGAGGCCCCCAAGACGGCTTCAGACGGCGTCAGACGGGCCAGGAGCCCACCAAGATGGCCGAAGGTGGCTCGCAGCTGGCCCAAGACGGCCCAAGAGGCCTCCAAGAGGCCTCCAGGAAGGTCAGAAAAGGCCCAAGACACGTATTTTCTTTTGGTTGTTGAAAGATTTTGACATTTGCTTCTTTTCGGCCTTCCGACGGCCCGAGACGGCCCAAGAGCCCCTACAGAGCGCCCAAAGATCGCCCAAGAGGCCTCCAAAATAGCCCCAGAACGACCCACGAGGCCCCCAAGACGGCCCAGGAGGCCTTTAAGACGCCCAAGATGGCCTCCAAGACGGCCTTGGAGCATTCCAAGTGGGCCTCAAGTCGGCCCACAGAGACCCCTCAAACGGCGTCCGACGGCGTCAGACGGGCCAGGAGCCCACCAAGACGGCCGAAGATGGCCTTAAGATGGCCCAAGAGGCCTCCAAGAGGGCCTCCAGGAAAACCCCGAAAAGGCCCAAATCAATGATTTCCCTAAAGTTTTCGAAGGATTGTGGCATTTGCTATTTTTCTGCCTTCCGACGGCCCGAGACGGCCCAAGTGCCTCCAAAAGTTCGCCCAAGAGGCCCCCAAGAGGCCCCCAAGACGGCCCAAGAGGCCTCCCAAACGCTCAAGATGGCCTCCAAGACGGCCCACGAGCCCTCCAAGACGTCCTCCAGGAAGGCTCGAAAGAGTCAAAACGGCCTCCATGCGGCTAAGATGACCTTCAAGATGCCCACATGTTCCCCGAAGGCTTTCCAAACCGATTCGGGAAACACATGATCCGATAGCTTGGCAGGTCTGGCCTCAACGTTCGGCCACATAGGCGCTTCCACAAAGGCAGGGGGCGGCGGTGACTCGCCGTAGGCGTCTTCGATCCGCCGTCCGCCGCCCCCTTTTGATTTATCAAAGGGGTACCTGGCGTGTTAAATCCTATCGGTTTTGGTTTTGGTTCTTTTTTCCAAAAGAACTCCCCCTGGGGCTCGGGCCCGTCCCGCGGGCCACCCGGAAGGCCCGGTTGCAAACGCCAAAAACGGCCGTTTCGCTCGGGACATCCTCTAAACATCGCGAAGATAGCCCAAATGGCCTGCAAGATGTCTCCAAGACAGCCAAGATGACCTCCAAGACGGCCAAGATGGCCCCAAAATGCATCCAAGACGGCCCAAGATGGCCCCAATATGGTCTGAGACGGCCCAAGAGGCCCGCAAGAGGCCTCCAAGACGGCCCAAGAGGCCTCCAAGAGTTCCTCCAGGAAGGCCCGACGAGGCCAAAATCCTTGAGTTTCCTCAGGTTTTTGAAGGATGTTGGCATTTGCGCCTTTTCGGCTTTCCGACGGTCCGTGACGGCCCCAGAGGCCGCAAAGGTCGCCCCAAGATCGCCCAAGAGGCCTCCAAGATGGCCCCATGACGGCCCAAGAGGCCCCCAAGACGGCCCCAAGAGGGCGCCAAGACGGCCCAAGAGGCCTCGAAGACGCCCGAGATGGCCTCTAAGACGACCCTGGAGCACCCCAAGAGGGCCCCAAGTCGGCTTAGAAAGGAAGGCCAGGAAAGGCCAAAAAGACAAATGTTCCTATGGTGTTTGAAGGACTTGACATTTGCTTCGTTTCGGCCTTCCGACCGATACGGCCCAAGAGCTCCCAAAGATCGCCCAAGGATCACCCAAGAGGCCTCCAAGATGGCCCCAGAACGGCCCAAGAGGGGCCCAAGACGGCCCCAGGAGGCCCCCGAGACGGCCCAAGAGGCCTCCAAGATGCTCAAGATGGCCTCCAAGACGGTCCACGAGCCCTCCAAGACGTCCTCCAAGAAGGCCCGAAAGAGTCAAAATGGCCTCCAGGTGGCTAAGATGACCTTCAAGATACCCACGTGTTCCCCGAAGGCTTTCCAAACCGATTCGGGAAACACATGATCCGATAGCTTGGCAGGTCTGGCCTCAACGTTCGGCCACATAGGCGCTTCCACAAAGGCAGGGGGCGGCGGTGACTCGCCGTAGGCGTCTTCGCAAACGTCTCAATATGCGCTGACAGTTCCGAACCGCCCCCGCATGATGTTCCCAGATGCGCCAAGGCAGCGCCGAAACGCACCGACGCGACTCTGAGACATCCCATCATGATAGAGAGGGGGCCGGCGTTAGGGGGCGAAGCCCCTACGTGTATGTATGTGTGTATATATATATGTGTGTATGAATGCGTGCAGGCATTTAAGTGCGTATGCGTGCAGGTGTGTATGTATGTTCGTGTGCATGTATGCATGTACGTATGTACGTATGCACGTATGTATGTATGTATGTATGTGTGTGTGAGTGTACGTATGTGTGTAGGTATGTATGTGTGTATGTACGTATGTATGTGCATGCGTATGTATGTATGTGTGTAAGTATGTATGTATGTATGCATGCACGTACGTACGTACGTATGTATGTATGTATGTGTGTATACATACATACAGTCAGTCAGACAGACAGACAGACAGACAGACAGACAGACAGACATACATCCATACATACGTACATACATACATACATACATACATATATATGCGTATGTATAGATATAACGACCCAAAGTTATGAATACGGTGGTTTCTTGCGAGGCCAGCACTGGTTTAATCGCTAAGCAAAGTGTCTCGCCTGGTATCATTTCGTCTTGCACCTTGTCCTCCTCACCCTCCTCAACCCTACCTCCCGCATTCCTTCCCGCGCGACAAATTCCCACACGGCGGGAACATTGATTTCCGAATGCCAGGCCCCGTTACGTACGGGCCCGACCGACTTAAAAACAACTCGACAAGGACCAAGATCTGACAGAGGTCAACGAGCCCAGGTGATCGAGAATTTTCGCGCAATGCATCGTCTGATCGAACATCCCTCCCCCCCCAAGAAGGGTCTCAAAACCGTATGGCGACGGACCGCGTGGTGACGTGACCTCGAAATTCCAAGAGACCTCACCGAGCGCTCCGTCACCGCACGGTCTTGGAACCTCGCAAATCCAAGTCGCCCGAGACGTTCTCAGAAAACGACCCAAGTCCCAATACCGTGCGGTAGCCCTAAATCCCCATGGACCCACCACAGGGTGGGGTCATCACACCATCTGGGGGCCCCGAGAAGAAGCCTGGGGAAGGGGGATGACGACGACGACGACGACGACGACGACGACGACGACGACGACGACGGCGACTATGCGGCGGCGGCGACGACGACGACGGCCGCGGCGGCGGCGTCGGCGACGACGACGACGACGACGACGACGACGACGACGACGGCGACGGCATCGGCGACGGCGAGGGACGGCGACGGCGACGGCGACGGCGACCCCCCAGGGGCAGAGCAGCGCAGCGGGCATCCCCGCCTCGAGGCGTGCAGGCCCCCGCGGGCTCGGCCGGCGAGGCCTTCCGGCGGGCGGGCCTCCCCACCGAAACGTCGTCGATACCGCTGCGTTGGCCCCGTCAATTCCAAAATTTGCTGGCTCCTTCCTCCGCTTTGCTGCTCCTCCCCGCCATTCCTCCTCGTCCTCCTCCTCTTCCTCTTCCTCCTCCTCCTCCTCCTCATTTTGCTGTTGCTTCTCCTTCCTCCTCCTCCTCCTCGTCCTCCTCTTCCTCCTATTCCTCCTCCTCATTTTGTTGTTGATTATACGTTTCCTCCTCCTCCTCCTCCTCTTCCTCCTCCTCCTCCTCCTCCTCCAACTCCAATTCCTCCTCCTCCTCCTCCTCCGCCTCCGCCTCCGCCTCCGCCTCCGCCTCCGCATCCGCATCCGCATCCGCATCCGCCTCCTCCTCTTCTTGCTCTTCTTCTTCTTCTGAATATTACAAGTACTACTACCATGAATAATATTAATAATATGATTATTCTGTATAGCTTTGTTCCTCCTATTATTATTAGTAGTCTTATTGTTATCACTAGTATTACTAGTATTACGAGTATGATCATTATAATTATCATCATTATTGTGAATAGTATGCGTATTATTAATTTTAAATTAGCATTGAAGTAGTATTCTTATTATTAGTCTTCGTACTTCAAGCATTCGTATTATTCTTTTTCGTATCACCAGTCTTCTCAGTATTATCAGTATGAAGATTATTATTCTCAGTAGCGATATCAGTATAACTAGTAGTGCGATTATCCGTGTTCTCATTATTCGTATGAACATTATTAGTATTAGTCTTGCTATTATTATTGTTATGGTTAATATATCATTGTTATGTTTATTATGTTAATGGTTTTTTATTACCACTAGTCTGAGCACCAGTAGTATTAATAGGCGTAGTGTTCGTCTTATTATTCTTCTTGTTGTTATTATCATTCGTAGTAGTTGTATTATTGCTAGTCTTCTTATTAGTATTCGCATTCGTCTTTTTATTATCATTATGTTACTACTATTATTACTAACGGTATTAGTAGTATGTTTAATATTAATTTCTTATCATTATGTTACTCCTAGTATTACTAACGGTATTAGTAGTATGTTTAGTATTAATAACATGAGTAGTATGACGCGTCTTATTAGTGATATTGTCATTAGCCTTGTTAGTATCATCATTCGTCTTCTACTTATTATTAGTACTACTGCTGTTCGTCATTGTATTATTCTTATGCTTATTATTATAAGTATTCCGACTCTTCTTCCTCCTCCTGCTCCTCCCCCTCCTCTTCCTCCGCCTCCTCCTCCTCCGCCTCCGCCTCCGCCTCCGCCTCCGCCTCCGCCTCCTCCTTCTCCTCCTCCTACTCCCCCATCCTCCTCCTTCTCCTCCTCCTCCTCTTCTTCCTCCTCGTCGTCCCCCTCCTCCTCCTCCTCCGCCTCCTCCTCCTTTTCCTCCTCCTCCTCCTCCTCCTCCTCCTGCTCCTCGTCCTCCTCTCCTCCTCCTCCTCCTCCTCCTCCTCCTCCTCCTCCTCCTCCTCCTCTCCTCCGCCTCCGCCTCTTCTTCCTCCTCGTCGTCCCCCTCCTCCTCCTCCTCCTCCTCCTCCTCCTCCTTTCCTTCTCCTCCTCCTCCTCCTGCTCCTCTCCTCCTCGTCCTCCTCCTCCTCCTCCCTCCTCCCTCCTCCTCCTCCTCCTCCTCCTCCTCCTCCTCCCGACTCCTCCCTCCTCCTCCTCCTCCTCCTCCTCCTCCGCCTCCGCCTTCGCCTCCTCCTCCTCCTCCTCATCCTCCTCCTCCTCCCCGTCCTCCCCCCCCCCTCTGTCCTTCCTCCACATTACTTAATATGAATACTCTTCTCCCTCTTCCCATGATGGCGTCCTGGGGATACTCGACCCCCCCCCCGCGTACTGTTTTTTTACACACAGGATTCCCGGGAGTTGGGTTTTCGCCTGCGTTTTGTTTTAAAATGCTGCTCTCGCTGAGGCGCCGGCATCATTTCTGCTCCCGAATCGTTCAGAATCGTGCTCCCGCTGCAGCGTGGGCCTCATTTTCGGATCGGTGTTTTGCCTCCGTCGTTCAGGATGGCGTTCTCGCCCCAGCGCGGGCCTCTTTCTCGCGCGCCCATCCGCCCGCCACCACCGCGCCGCACCAAGCCCCGCCCCGCCGCACGCACACCCACCGCCACTGCCACCCACCAACGCACGCACGCACGCACGCGCACCACCACCGCGCACCGCCACCACCACCGCACTACCCCACCCACCACCACCACGCTACACCGCGTCACACCACATCACACGCGCGCACACACAGACACGCACGCACGCACGCACGCACGCACGCACGCACGCACGCACGCACGCACGCACGCACGCACGCACACACCACACACACACACACACACACACACACACACCACACACACACACACACACACACACACACACACACACACACACACACACACACACACACACACACACACGCACACACACACACACACACACACACACACACGCACACACACACACACACCACCACCCCACCACCACCACCGCCATCACGCACGTACGCACCTGGCCCACCACCAAACCACCAAGACGCCACACCACGTCACACCACAGCACACGCGCACACACGCACACACACACACACATACACACCACCACCACAACAACCACAACCACGCACACACGCACGCACGCACGCGCACCACCACCCACTACGCACACGCGCGCGGAGCCACAGGTCCGCTACGACACGCGTCCGCGGATAGAGAAAATCAGCGCCATGGTAAGGGATGGGAGGGAGGGGTAGGATGTCAGATGTTGACGCGAGCGCACCTAACTTGCCCCCTCCCCCTCCTCCCCCTCCTCCCCCCTCTCCCCCCTCCTCATCCTCCTCATCCTCCTCCTCCTCCATCCTCCTCCTCCTCCCCTCCTCCCCCCTCCTCCCCCTCCTCCTCCTCCTCCTCCTCCTCCTCCTCCTCCTCCTCCTCCTCCTCCTCCCCCTTTTCCTCCCCCTCCTCCCCCTCCTCCTCCTCCTCCTCCTCTCCTCCTCCTCCTCCTCCTCCTCCTGTTCCCCCTCCTCCTCCTCCTCCTCCTCTTCCTTCTCCTCCTCCACCTCCTCCTCCTCCACCTTCTCCTCTTATTAGTGGTAGTAGTAGTAGTAGTAGTAGTAGTAGTAGTAGTAGTAGTAGTAGTAGTAATAGTAGTAGTAGTAGTAGTAGTAGTAGTAGTAGTAGTAGTCGTAGTAGTAGTAGTAGTAGTAGTAGTAGTAGTAGTAGGAGTAGTAGTAGTAGTAGAAGTAGTAGTAGTAGTCGTCGTAGTAGTATATTCTTAGTATTATTAGTACTATTAGTATTAGTAATAGTATTCGTATTAGTATTACTATTATTACGACTACGACTTCTACTAGTATTGCTTTTAGTATTAGTATTAGTATTATTATTACTGCTATTAGTTGTTATTATTATTGTTATTATTGATATTATTATTATTAGTAGTAGTACCATTAGTAGTATTCGTTTTAGTCGTATTAGTCGTCGTATTATTCTTATTGTTCGTCTCAAAATTAGTATGTTTCGTACTCGTCGTATTATCATTCGTCATCTTCTTATTATTAGTAATCGTATTATTCGTATTCTTGTTATTAGCAGTATTATTCTTTTTCTGTTAATTGATAATATTATTATGATTTGTAGTATCACTACTATATTATTATTAGTATCATTAGTGTTGTTAATATTATTATTACTAGTATTGGTAGTGTTATTCTTAGTAGTATTAGTATAATTAGTACTCGTATTATTACTAGTAGTACTAGTATTATTATAATTATTATTCCCTACCTAGGCTCTGCCTAGAAAGGTTCTTACTCTCTTAGCTTAAAGGGGCCGGGCAGTGCAACACGCTCCGGGCGGTTCCCCCAGTCCCCTGGGAGCTGTTCCCCCCAGTCCCCCGGGAGCTTTAGCTTTAGCTTTAGCTTTAGCTTTAGCTTTAGTTTTAGCTTTAGCTTAGCGTTTCGCTTAGTGTTCGCTTAGCGCTTAGCTCAACTTAAGCTTAGCTTTAGCTTAGCTTTAGCTTAGCTGTAGCTTAGCTGTAGCTTAGCTGTAGCTTAGCTTTAGCTTACCTGTAGCTTAGCTTTAGCTTGGCTTTAGCTTAGCTCTAGCTTATCTTTAGCTTAGCTGTAGCTTAGTTTTAGCTTAGCTGCTGCTCAGCTTTAGCTTAGCTTTAGCTTAGCTTTAGCTTAGCTTTAGCTTAGCTTTAGCTTAGCTTTAGCTTAGCTCTAGCTTAGCTGTGGCTTAGCTTTAGCTGAGATTTAGCTTAGTTTTAGCTCAGCGTTAGCTTAGCTGTTGCTACTAAAGCTGCTTTCCTAGGGGTTCCAACTCCTAAGTAGGGTCGCGCTTGGATAATTATTATTGTTATTAGTATTCGGATTCTTCTGGTTATTCGTGTTACTCGTATTATTGTTCTTCTTATTACTACTAGTCTTAATTGTTGTATGCACGTTCGTCTTCTGAGTCGTAGTCGCCTTATTATTATTCGTTTTCTTCTTCGTCGTCGTCTTCGTATTTGTATTGTTCGTATGCGTATTATGATCTTTCTCCTTTGTAATGTGCATCTTCTTCTTAGTCGTATTAGTTTGAGGATGATTTTTCTTCTTAGTAGTATGTTTCTTCGTATTACTTTTATTATTAGTAATAGTTTTAGTATTAGTGTTACTAGTCTTATGATTACTATCCTCCTCCGTCTCCTCTTCCTCGTCCTCCTCCTGTTCCTGCTCCTCCTCCTCCCCTTCTTATGATTATTCGTATTCGCCTTATTATTCGTCTTATTCTTCTTCTGATTATTCTTATAATGCTTCTTCTTCGTCCTCCTCCTCCTCCGCCTCCTCCTCCCCCTCCTCCTCATCATCATCCTCGTCCTCTTCCTCGTCCTCCTCCTCCTCATCCTCATTTTTCTTTTCTTCCTCCTCCTTTTCTTCCTCCTCCTCCTCCTCCTCCTCCTGCTCCTCCTCCTCCCCCGCCGCCCGTTCCTCCTTCCTCCTCCTCCTCCGCCTCCTCCTCCTCCTCCTCCGCCGCCTCCTCCTCCTCCGTTTCCTCCTCCTCCTCCTTTTCCTCCTCATCCTCCTCTTCCTCCTCTTCCTCCGCCTCCTCCTCATCATCATCCTCCTCCTTTTCCTCTTGCTCCTGTTGTTCCTTTTCTTGTTCCTCCTCATCCTCCTCGTCCTTCTCCTCCTCCCTCCTATTCGACCTCGTTCACTTGGAGCCCCTTACCAGCCGCCATTTCAGCTACAGGGGTTATGCGGGCCACTCTCCGCGATCCATGCTCCATTCGGATCACGGCCTCCTTTATCACAGTCTTCACTGCGGGCGACCTCCGACAAAGTGCCCAGAAACTCCTGGTTTTCCCACCAAAACGTCGACACTTGCCCGGGCGTCGGATAGGAACAACCTCCGCCTTCGAATATCCTCGAATTCGTGCACGCCCTGTCGCATAATGTATGTCCAACTCCTGTGTGTGGCCACTTGCTCGCGCGATCGTCGCCAGGGCGGCGCGAACTTATTCCTTCGAGCTACATCCCGCCCCTGGGGTGCCACTCACATTCGGCATCAATCCTCCTCGAACCGCGACGTGGGCGACAACTGGACCATTTGTTGTTGCCGACTCCTATCGCCCGCCGTCATCGGGGCCCGCGGCAGCGCCGTGGGCAATCGGGTCAACGGGGACAGAACCAGCGCCTCTGGTGCCCTCCCTCTCGGGTGCCCATCGCCGCAGCGACGTCGGCAGAGCCATTCGTCGCCGCCGCGGCGCCAGCAGGGCCCCCCCGGCGCAGCTGGCGCCATTGCGACATCTCTATCGCCAGAAGCAACACTGCCAGAGGCTGCGCTGCGTTCCTGGGCCCACACGATCGTTTTCAAATCATCGGCCGCCGACGCCATTTCCCCGCGCAAGCAAGGGTCGCCCACGGGCGGGCCCGTTACCGCGCCCGCCAGCGAAGGCGGTTTTCCTGCCACGGAGCACCAAGAGTCCGCTCGCAATCGTCAGCTGGCCATGGGGGCCAACGGCATGCAGGAGTTCCGCGGTCGCGCTGGCGGATCTGCGCGCGCTCGCGGGCGCCAGCTTTTCTCGTTGGGCCTCGAGGACAAAGTAAAACCTTGCGCGCCCGATGTGATCGGAAAGCAACACCCTTTGCCAGAGCCGCGCTGTCCGGGCCGCGGTACGGCGCAGCCTCGTCGAATTGCAGACCCCCACATCTCTCGCCAACAATAGCCTGACCATGCCAGTCGAGGAACACTCTGGCAGGCTCGCTGGAAACATCGTCGCGGCTCATTTCGCGCGGGGCGCTGCGCCGCCAGGCGACTCCATCGTAAACTCAATCATGGGGCGAGAGTGCCAGTCCTTGCCGCTGGGCCTCCAAATAACTCTACCCTCGGGGCGCGATCTGTTCCGCTCATCGAGGACCATTGCCCCGATTCTTGCTGTTTCACTACTGGGACAACACCTCTTCAGAGCAGTAGGCACGAAATACTCTCATTCGTCTTCAAGATTCTCGGTGCGATCACCACAGGTCACTCGGATGGGCGCCCCGAGATACTGGGAGAATTTCGCGCGTGGGAAATATCAAAACGCCATGCGGCGAGGTTGGATTCGATTTCGACTCCCGTTCTGCAGCAGAGTATTAAGGCCGTTCAACATCATCACATGTGAATCAGCGTCACATTCAAAACTGCGGCCGCGAGCGCTGGCACTGGCACGCGCCGAAGCGGCGCCCGAATCAACCTGGATCCCCCCATCGTGGCCCCCACGAATGATTTTTTAATACAAAAAAAAAAAAAAACTTGCGCGGGCGAAGGCAAGCGCGCCGTGCCGCGCAGCGGGCAACCAGGAAATGGTCGCCATGGATGGCATGCCGCGGCACACGCAGCCAGCCATGACAAGATACTGCATACCACCACCGCCTGATAGATCACGGCGGCACAGCGCGTCGCGGAATGAGACAGCGCGGCGCATCGTCGTTCTGATCGCCCCTGAGAAAGGGGACATAAGCGGTCAACCCTTGCCGGGAAGGCCCCCGCGGGGGCCCCGATAAAGGTCCGGGAAGGCCACCCACGGGGGCCGTCCAAGGGGGCGGAATATCGCCGGGGCCCAGGCCCCCACGATCTCGCGCCACTGCCTTCTGGCATGATATCGGCGGGCGCGAGCCCCAACGATATCGCGCGGCCTGCGGAAGCTATCGGAGGCCATCTCGGGCCCCTTCGCCGAGCACTTTCGGGGCCCTCCCCGGCCCTTTCGGGCCCTCCCAGGCCGCGCGACAACGCTGGGGCGCGGGGCCCAGCGTCGCCTTTCGGAGCGCGCCGATCCATCTCGTCGAACTGCACTTGCTGTCACATCAGCAGCGGGCAACCCCGCCGCGGCGCCGCAGACAATGAATGAATTCCACGCACATGTTCCTCGCCGGGGGGCAAGCCCGGCCAAGCGGCAAGCGCCGGGCCCCCCGGGCTATCCCGCCGAGACACCCCTCGCCGCAGGCAGAAACTGCGGTCGCGGCGCACTCGGGCGCTTCGCCGGCTGGAGTCCGCCAGGCGCGCAGCTCTCGCGCGTGGTCGCCTGCCGTCTTGGCCCGCGGCCCTGGCCGAGCACGAGGCGAAAACTTCTCTTCCGCGCAAGGCGGTTCCCCCCCCCGACCCCCGGCGGCCCCCTCTGCCCCGGCGACTCCGCAGCGGCCTCTTCGGAGCCCTCCGAATCCGCCCGCGCCGCCCGCAGCGGCAAGTTGCGGCGCTCGGCGTCTGGGGCGCGTCGAGTAGGGCCCTTGCCCCCGAGGCTTTCCTGGTCGGTCTCGCCGGAAGAGTCGAGCCCGAGAAAATCCCTCGCTGCGCGTCCTGTCCAAGTCCGCCAGCTCTGTTCTGGATTGGCCTGGTCGCGTTCGACGCCACCCGCAGCGGCGCGTTGCGGCGCTCGGCGTGGGCGACGGCGTCGGGGGCGGCGTCGAGCAAAGCGCCCTGCTCCTCGAGGCCCTCCGAGTCGGTCTCGCTGATGGGCTCGTCCGCGTCGCTCCCGAGAAGTTCCCTCGCTGCTTGCAAAAACCTGGCTTGGTTGGCGGCGTAGACGGCGGGGCCGGCCTCCATCGACGCCACTTCGCTTGAAGAGAGCCCGAGGGCCGTCGCAATAGTCTCAAGCGGGCTCCCTTGGACGGGGTTGTCCCATGACCGCCTGGGGCCGTCTGCGCCGTTCTCTTCTCAGAACGTGAATTACCTACCCCGCTTTCGCTCCCAGGCAAGACCAAGCCATGCCACGCGCCTCCTCGTCAAGCGTCCTGACCAGCACAGGCCGTAATTTGGCATCGTTTGGTATATCGTGGAAGCGAGGGTGGTCAAAGCGAGGTAGGTTTGTTTTCCCCCGATCTTCGGCGTACTCCTCGAAATACTCGAAAGACATATTGCATTCACCAATTCCGCTGGATGCGCGTGCAGTAGTGGCACGGAGCGCGAACTGGACCTCTGACTCCCTGGGCCCAGCCCCAATGCTCTCGCCTCGCTCATCCAAACCTCCTCCCCAGAGGGGGTCCGTCACTCGTGTGGATCCGGGAGCAGAGAGCCGGCCAGCGTGCTTTGACGGGCGCTGATTTTCGCCCTTGTCCAGCCACTGGGCGCGCTCGACCACGCTCCCCTCGCTGAGGGAGCTCGGCGACCCGATGTCCCCGAGCTCCGCTACGAGGGGGAGCAAGAAAGCGCGGTCATCATCATCCGTTTCGAGCCCCCCCCCTCGCCGCCAGCAAACGACTCCTGGGTCCCCGCCACCGTCCGCACCACATCTCCCACCGCTGTCCCCGTCACCGCTGTCCCCACCACCAATGTCCCCAGTGGTCCCACCACTGTCCCCAGTCCCCGCCAGTGCCCCCACCACTGTCGCACTGTCCACACTGTCCCCACCAATGTTCCCACCACGGTCCCACCCTCCCCACTTTCCCCACGGTCCCCACCACTGTCCCCCTGTCCCCACTGTCTTCACTGTCCCACTGTCCCCGCCTTTGTCCCACTGAACTGTCCCACTCTTCCCACCGCTGTCCCGATTTCCCAACCATTGTCCCCACTGTAGCTCTCTCCCATTGTCCCACCACCGTCCTCGCCACCGCCCTCACCACTGTCCCCACCACTGTCCCACTGTCCCCACTGTCCCACTGTCCCCACACCACTGTCCCCACCACCGCCGTCCCCACCACTGTCCCACAGTCACCACCCCTGTCCCCACTGTCCCAGTCCACATACCACTGTCCCCACCACCACCGTCCCCACCACTGTCCCACAGTCACCACCACTGTCCCCGCCACTGTCCGCAGTCCCCACCACTGTCCCACTGTCCGCACTGTTCCCACCATGGTCCCCGCTGTCCCCACCAGTGCCCCCAACAGTGTCTCACTGTCCCCATTGTCCCCGCTACCCACCACGGTCCCACTCTCCCCTCTTTCTCCACGGTCCCCACCACTGTCCCACTGTCCCCACTGTTCCCACAACAGTCCCACTCTCCCCACTGTCCCCGCCGCTGTCCCACTGTGCTGTCCCAGTGTCCCCACCGCCCCCACCACTGTCCCACTGTCCCCACTGTCCCCAGCACTCTCCCCACTGTGCTGCTGTCGCACCACCGTCCCCACCACTGTCCCAGTGTCCGCACCACTGCCCCACTGTCTCCACACCACTGTCCCCACCACCACCGTCCCCACCACTGTCCCCTATCCCCACCACTGTCCCCTATCCCCACCATTGTCCAACTGTCCCGAGGGGGGGGGGGGAATCGGTTGTGACCCCCCACCCTTTTCATGATGGGTTGGGGGGGGGAGGGGAGGGGGGAGAGGTCGAACCGGTAGTGACCCCCCCCGGGCTTTCGAGTGGGGGGGGGAACGGGTTGGGAACACCCAGTGATCCCCCCCGGTTTTCCGCCAGGAGCGGTAGAACACGCTCTTTCTAATATTCTGACATCCGAGCACTGTCCTGACTCTGGTATGTTAGCTCAAGGGCCCCCTTCCTCTAGGATATTGGTGACGGATGGTCCTTTTCACGACGTCATGCGACATGGCTAAACCATTCCATGCCAGTAGATGACGATACGCGGGCGCTAAGACAGAGAGGCGCTCCCACCCTGTTCTGGCTATGACGCTTCGCGTCACGGCCCAACACTGGGTCTCCCAAGTTATTCGAGCCGGACGTGCGGAAACGCGCGGGAAGGCTCGCGATAAACAAAAAGGGGGAGCGACAGCAACGACTCTCCTCCTCCTCCTTCTCCTCCTCCTCCTCCTCCTCCTCCTCCTCCTCCTACTCCTCCTCCATCCCTCCCCCATTCTTCCCTTCTCCTCCTCCTCCTCCTCCCCTTCCTCCTCCTCCTCCTTCGCCTCTCTCTGCCTCCCCCTCCCTCTTCCTCCTCCTCGCCCTCCTCCTCTTTCCTCTTCCTCCCCCTGGTTCTGCTGCATTATTTTTATGGAGCCCGTTCGCGGACGTCCGAATCCTACGCCCTCCTCCTCCTCCTGCTGCTACTGCTTATAAGTTGTTTTAGATCTGACTCTTTCTCTTTCTGTATCTCTTTCCGTCAACTTCCCTCCTCCCCCTTCCTTCGCCCTCTCCCTCCTTTCTCCTCCACAGATGGGGGGAAAATGGAAGGACGAGAGAAGGGGCGGGAAAGGAGGAGGAAACGGAGGACGGCAGACGGGTGAGGGTCTTTCCTTCACTTTCGCCTCGCAACGAGTAAATTCAGGAGATGGAACAGCCCAGTAGCCCAGCACAGGCCAAAGCGTTGCCACTGCCAACCGGCTTCACCGAGCGCTCACCCCAACAGAAGGGGGAGAGAACATACAGTGGAGGCCCGAACACAAGAAGCCTTCCACAAGAAACCCAAACCCTGAGACCCCAGGGAGCCCATCGATGTTTGGTGTGGGGGGACGTCACGGTCTCCATGGCAAAACCATCAAACCCCAACAAACCCAGGGCACCCTGGAGGCAAGCAGGGTGTTTCTTGGCATGTGCCCCCACAGTAGGTTGGAACATCATGAGGCGAGGAAGCTGGCCTTCTGAGGAGGCCTTGGAAGATCCCCCCGCCTTCAAGTGGGAACCGCCGCGGGAGGCCACGGAGGGCTTCTCGGAGGATCACGAGGGTACAAAAAGAGAGGGTCTTGCGCGAGACGACGCGGCGCCCGTACGCCGCAGCGTTCACGGGCCGCGAGCGCAGCACGCCTCGTCGGAGACGAGGGGGGGCGCTCACGCGCGACCTTGCGAAGGACAGCTCACGCGCCAGTGCCGGCGGGCGCAAACGACTCCGTTTTGTTTGAGTCGCGCACGCGGGGGTGAAAGTGCAAGCGCAAAGGAGCAGCACCAGCAGGGTGACGACGAGGACGAGAACGCGCAGGAGGGAAAGAGGGAGGACGAGGAGGACGGGGGGACGACGACGGCGACAGCCACAGGAAGGAAAAAGGCAGCACGACGACGCGGAAGGGGAGGAAGAGGACGACGACGAGGACGACGAATGAGAGGAGGGGAACGCGAATGACGGGGAGGACGACGTGGCAGACTGGGAGGGCGGGGGAGCTGGAGGAGGACGAGGACGGGGTAGAGCAGGAACGAAGAGGAGGAGGATTGTAGAGGAAGGAGGAGGAAGAGGGCCGGCAGCTGCGCAGCTGCCCTCGGTCCTCCGCAGGGGCGCCCACGGCAGCGCCCTCGTCGTCGGCGTTCCACCTCTCTCCTGGGGGCGGCGGGCGCCCCGCCACTCGTAGCTAGGAGGACAGTCAAGCTCTCCGCTCGTCCTCTCCCCACAGCCCCCGATCGTCCTCTCCCCAGCGCCCCCCCTCCCCCGCCACGAGATAAGGTGTTACTGCGGCCCGTTGGTTGTTACTGCGGCCCGGTGGGTGTTGTTTCGCCAGGGGTCCTCCAGAGTGTATTCGTTATCGAGTACGGTGAAGGGGAGGGGGGGGGGGGGGGGGGGGGGGGGGGGGGGGGGGGGGGGGAGGGAGGTGGGGGGGGGGGGGCAAAAAAAGGCTCCGCCCCTCCCCCACATCCCCCCCCCCCCCCTTCACCGAAGAGCCTTTCGGAAGAGCCTCTGGTGCTCTCCGAAGAGCCTCTTGGAGCCGCCGCCTAAGGGCCTCTTGGGCTCTCCGAACAACCTCGTGGGGCCTCCGAAGAGCCTCTTGGGGCATCCGAAGCGCTTCTTGGGCTCTCCGAAGAGCCTCTTGGGCTCTCCGAA